>LFIW01000646.1:0-50935 GCA_001625285.1 Colletotrichum incanum
GGGGGTGGGGGGGGGGGGGGGGGGGGGGGGGGGGGGGGGGGGGGGGGGGGGGGGGGGGGCCGTTTGTTCGTTGGTACGGAGGATCCCCCATGCAGTGTGTCGGCAATTCATGTCTTTTGGCCCTGAGTGGGCTCTCTCTGTGAGTGTGTGTGAGTGTGTGAGTGGTTTGAGTGTCCGTCTCTGTTGCTGTCCTGGTCTCTCTGTTGCGTTGCGACGGGAAAGGGTCGTGGTCAGTGGTTGAAACAGCCAACAACAGAGTGGAAGATCAAACATCCAAGGAGCGTCGAAAAGAGACGACTTTGGGGTGGCGTTGCGTTCCGCGTCTGTGCTCTATGCTGCTCTCTCTCTCTCTCTCTCTTCACTCGTCACTAACGTGTGTGGGTACAGGGATGTTAGAAGCTTTGGACAAGACCGACCCTCGCGTCGCACGACCAGGATGGTACTCGGAAACAACCGCTTGGCGCGCGATCCGTGATCTTTGCTTTAACACACTCGGGAGTCGGGAAAGCGAAGGGAGGAAGAAGAAAAATAAAATAAAAATAAAAATATGAGGTCAAATTTGTGGTAACATTGTGGTAAAATTATGTTGTCCCGGCTGAGCACAATGGCTCGTCCAGATCCGGAAACATACTGCAAGTGTCATCTGCCCCTCCTCCTCCCAAAGGTGCGCAATGCCAATCCTAATGCCAATGCCAATGCCAATGCCAATCCCAATCGCTGATATATTCGACCGAGGCTGGGAAGGGCTTGTGTCTTACCAACATGAAGCTTTCGCGCTCCCCGTCCGGTCTTCCCTCGCTATCTCTACAACGCAAAAAAAGCATGGAAATTTCGCCTGACAAAGTAATCTCATCGACCAGCCAAGGTTTCCCAACCCGGACCTTGCTCTTGGATCTTTCTCTGTCTCCTCTCCGTCGCTCCGTCGCTTTCGCTGGATCACGGGCTCCAGTTTTTGGCTTCTAGCCAAAGAGAGAAGGGACCGAAATGGCATTGATGGATCCTCTGTCTGCCCCCCAAAGGAGCCTAGGGGATTGAAGGAACCGAGGGTCGGTCGGAAAGCATGGCTCGTTTGCCCAAACCCGCTCCTTGCCCGCCCGCCTGCCCGCCTGCACTTGCAGGAGCGGTGCAGCTCGCGTCATTACCGAGCTTTGTGGGCGCCGACGCACCAGAGAGGAGCGCGTAATAGTTTGTGTGTGGAAGTTGGAAGGAAAAGGTGGGACCGGGAAACGCATCACCCACGCCAAAACTCCGGAGTACGGAGTACCAGGTCGACAGGTGCACCGCATCGCAACCAAGCCTCGTCGGCCAAGACACTCTAATGAGTTGGTAAAAGCTGGGGGAGATTCGGAGAGCAGGCCGACTGACGGATTGACCACGAAAACGAAGGGTAAAAAAAAAGAAAAAAAAAAGGAAACTCAGATCTCACCTCCTTTGCCATCATTACGCAACCAATCTTCCCCAACCGTGACGGGAGAACCCCCGAGCGCTACGTGCATCGTGGCTGGGTCATTAAGCCTCCGGAGCCATGGTCAGCTCGGACGGTGCGTCAATACAGTCGTCATACCTCGAGTCAATTGGGGAAATCTCCATCAGGGTGTGTGTATGTGTGCGTGCCTGTCTCTCTGGGGGGGAAGAAAGTCATGAGGCTTGCATTTTTCTTGGTCGCGTGCGTATGCTCGAGGCTGTGGAATGCGAGATAAGGGACCAAATGGCGAGAAACAAGCCAATTGTGCAAAACAAGGCGGCATTGTTGCATGAGTGGGGAGGGACCCTTGCACCTCTTTTTTTGTTTTGTTTTTTTTGTTCCTCTTTTTGTTCCCTCTCTTGTGCAGGATTGGACGGCATGCTTTTTGTTGGTTCAGAGCAACCGAGGCCGGCCACCAGGCTCCGACCGGACGGCGGGAAACATTGACCATCGTCGACGAACAACGTTTGCTCCCGCAGAAGACGCACGCCGGCTCAGCCATCCATCGTGACTTGGACGACGGACTGACGGTTTGACGGGTGCAGCGCCAAGAACCGCCCAGTCGGTCGCCCGTCTGTCCCACGGCCAATCCCCCTTCGCGAGACCGCATCGACCTGCGCAAGCTGCGGCTACGCGTTAGAGATAACCTTTACCCGTCCCAGCGTGCGCGTCCATTGCATCAACCACACCTACATACATACATACATACATACATACATACATACATACATACATACACACGACACACTCGACGCCCAGGACTGTCAACCACGACACCATCACAGACCAGAGCCACAGCCGAAACGCAAGCTCCTAGATGTCAGTCGTCGGTGTCGTCGTCAGGTCCTCTCTGTCCATCTCTTGGCCCTACAGACGTCACGCCACTCACATCAAAAGCTGTACGCCACCAAGGCACGCCAGTGCCGTGCCACGCAACGCGCCAGTGTCACTCACCGCACCCGATAGCGCGGGTGTGCCCGTCGACATCATGCCCGCCCTAGTACAGCCGACGTCCGCAGATCTGCCACTAAAGGCTTGTATTTGATCGATGGCGTCGTGTCAACTCCCGTCCCCTTGACAGCGACGCCTGTCTTTCCCCAGCCCCCTTGGCTCTCTCTCTCTCTCTCTCTCTCATTTGGGGGCGAAAGTTCGGGATGGGGGGTGGTCTTTCGCCGTCAAGACCGTCTGTGCCTGTGCTTGTGCATGGCCAGCGAAACGAAATGTGAGATGGGCGGGCGTCGTAGGCGTGCCTCAGTGCCGCGTCAAGAATGTGTCGCGCTTGCTTATTCCCATCATCCACGGGTCTTGCCAACCGTTCAAGCCCCCCCCCCCCCCGGCCCCCATTCCCCTTCCAACGTCTTTGTGTGTCGCGCGTCGTTTGAAGGGTTGGTTGGAGGGTTAGGTACGGATAGACACCGAGATGGACACCGAGATAGATACGGCTCCTCCTGCAACCGCACCAACAACCCCCCTCGCCCCAAGGACCTCGAGAGCCGAATGCCACCCGTCCCGTTTCTTCCACGCAGGTACGGTCGCACTCGACCGAGAATCAACCCCAGGTTCCTGCATGTCAACGACCAGTCAAGGGTTCAACAAGTCTCCTAGCGTCCGCCGCACAGTTTCTCAATCGACGTGTGTGTACGGCGCACAATGTAACCCTCCACGTTGGGACCGACCGCCCCAAGAGCCCATCGTCCAAACAGAACGAAGCTGGGGATGGGGACTTCTGCAACCAGCAGCTAGCTCTGTGGGTATTGGACGACACGACCATGGATTTATTTGGCTCATACTGAAGGGACACGACGGTGTCTTTCTTGGAGAGGGTTTTTTCTAATTCGTCCTTCTTCTTGCTTGGTCTCGACGCCAATGGGCGGTCTGGCTTCTGGCAAAGAAGAAGCTCTATGTGCCACGCGATGATCCGTCCTCCCAGCGCCCGCCCTCTTGGAACCCCTGCGGCAAATGGGATGTCTGTCAGCCTGTTTTTGCCTTTCCAGAGTCCAGACTGACGTCCAGGAAAGCTTCTAAATTTGACCGGGCCGCGTGCAGGGCAGATGCTACGGCGAGAGTTACGTCGCGTTGCATTCTCTCCCCCCCCCCCTCCCCCCCCCCATCCCGTCAAGACGAACGAACTGCTATCGCTCTGCCTGAAACTCAGGTGGACGTCACCTCCCAACAGCTGCTTTCTTCACCCCGATCCACCCCCCACCCGTCTCCCAGCCAGCGGGAGAGCTCGTCGAATGTCTTGCACAACTGCAGGCCGTGCAAGGCGAGCGTTGCACGCAAGCAAGCAAGCGAGCGTGCCCTTTTCTCTTTCGCTTTGCCGCTGATCCAGTGACGTGCGGATACCCTCCCTCCCCCCCCCAAAAAAACCGGTCCAAACAGCGTCTCCATCGAAGCTCACTTCCCAGGGTCCATGTGGAGCGGACTAGATGGATCCATCCTCTTCCCTTGAAATTGGCATGGGGCCGTAATCGTTCTAGTGGACTTTTTAGTCGGCGTGTGGGTATTATCATCGTGGATATCGTGGATATCGTGGATATCTTCTCTGCTCGTGTCCCCCGTTCTCCATAGCTTGCTTCCCTGCCCCCCCCCAATGGCATTAGCGGATCGGTGGTATATCTCTCAAAAGCCTCGGGACCGCACCGGCGCGAAGGTCGGCCGTGTTGCTGCCGCTGTGCCTTGATACCCGCCGGCGCGCGATATTACCCGCTGCAAAACCCGGATTCTGACCGCCTCATTAAATTCGAGAGATTGTGATTTGCCCACGCCGTCGCTCTCCTCTGTTCTCCCCCCCCTCCCCCCTCCCCGCCCATCTCCGAGGCTTGTGAGGCTTTCGCGAGGCGCGAGGCTCCGTTCCCTTCTCCATTCTCCAACTCCGGTCCCAGCTCTCAGCTCCAGCTGAGCGTGTCCGCAGCAAGGTAGAAGATAAAATAAAACAAAAACTAGTGGCCCGCCGCCGTCAAGGCCAAGGCCGGCAGTGATCGACCGCTTTTGATGCGGCCCCCAAACGACCAACCACCGTTCTTCTCTCGTTGTCTTGTCATTTGTTCTCCAAAGCCCCAAAACCCTCTCCAGTCTCCAAAAAACAGGGCAGACGAGACGTCGTTCCTTTCCCCCCACGGGGGGGAAACGCTCCTCCTCATCCCTACTTGATGGAGGGAAGAAGGGGGGGTTGGTGCGTTCGGGGTGAATTGCGGATGTGTCATTGTTCCCAGAGGACTGGTCTTGGCAGAGTCATAAGCTGAATCAGTTCCAGCGTCGCCAAGTCGTCCAAGTGCCGTAATAACTTGCGGCACGTATCAACTCTCGCCGTTTTGAAAACATGGCTCGTGCCCCCCGGGGGGGCCAGAGATGGCCTCTGACCTGCGCCCTTGGTTGGCCGTGTTATTTTGGTATCGACGAGTTGGTTGATCACCATGCAGAATGGCTCAGCGGACCTCCTAATGGTCGATTCGCCAGCGTCTCCTGCAACCACCTCAAACCTGTCCGGTAGTACAAGAAGAAAGGGCACGTTCCAAGAGGCAATCTGGTTCACATCATGCGACTCTGCCGTTCCCCTTGAAGATCGTACATCAAATCCCCGTTGGACGTGAACCATTCTCATCGTCCCCCCCTTCCTAAAGGGACGAAGGGAAAAAAAAAAAAAGAAGAAAAAAGGAAAGGAAAAAGAAAAAGCATTTGGTCGTAGAGAGCTCCCCGAAACTCAAAACGCCCGACGTCGTCCACAAAACCTGCCAAGAAGTTTCCAAGGCTACCCATTGGTAACGTCGAAGCTTTTTTGTTCCACGTCCTGGCCAGTTGGCACGATCGGCGCCGAGACGCGTTTCTCCCGCGTCCTTCCAAGACCTCCCAAGCCTTCACAAGCCTTCACAAGCCTTTTTACCCCCCCCCATCTCCATCGGGTAGCAGATTTGGGCAACCAAGAGGGGGTCTAAGCAACAGATGAATCCTCTCCCCTTTGCCTTTCGTGCATCCGGCCCTTCTCTATTGATCCATCTCATACTTCGTCGTTGGCCAAGAGTTTTGAACAAAGGCATATCCGCCCACCGAAGTGTCCCCCGATGCGACCTCCGCTCGGAATATCTTTCAGTATTGGATGCCATCTATGATTCTTGTTTTATCTGCCATTCTCAACCCTCCCCCCCGTTCGACTCCCCCCGTGTCAAAGCTATGTTTCCCCCCTGGTTACCCCACGAAACTGGAGGAGAGAAAGGCGGGGGGAGGGTTTTTCACTTCTGATAGATGCCGGCTGTGACTGTACTGCTCTCCCTTCCCCTTCTCTCTCTCTTTGGAGGAGAGGCGGTTGCAAGTGCCGAACAGGGGCAAAAAACAGTTGTGCGTTTACCTGGTCGACGATCAGTATCCATATGTCGGAAGAAGGTTTTCCAGACAAGACAAGAATAGACCGCCGGTGTGTAAGCCATTTGGGCTGGCGAGGCTGACTAGGCAAGGGACGACCAAGCTTTACTGTGAACGCAGGCCGTAGATCATCGGGAAAGAGCGGTAACCTCTTGGCGATAATCAGTCCCCATAGAAGGTGTCCCCCCCCCCCCCAGCCTCTGCTGGTGACGTGTTTCCTGATGTGATCTACCGGGGAGAACGCGAATTCAAGACCTGTCTGTAGGTTCTGGGGCGATGTCGTGAAAGCGTCATGGTTCCACCAACGGACAGCAAAGCCAACCGGATAGGATCACGAGAAAGACAGGGAGTAAGCTCTGTCACTGTTCTGGCGGTTGCTATTCTGAGAACAACGAAGGTGACGTGAACCCGACACCCGTCATGTACCCCAGGCCTTGAAGCCCCAAGAAGCAAGTCGTGGGCGAAGTTGAGTGGGCTTGTGCAATCTTCCCGCCAACTACCTCGAAGGCAACATCAGCGGAGAACCCTCTGGGTAGGCAGGGCTTGGCATTTGTGAGGCAAGACAGTGATGAGGAATGGTAGATGCGTTGATGATGGACGATTCGTAAAAGGAGCTAATTGTGCAAGAAAAACCTAAGCCCAGCGTTCATTTCCACCAGACCGTACAGGGTAGCGAGGGGGCCGTACCCCCAAGTCAGACATCGTGATATCAAACAACCATCCGCCACAAGTCGCCGCAACGCCATGCCAAGAGACCACCCCGTCAACGACGAGGTCAACCTCAACCGCCCCCCAACCAAACCGTTATTACTGAACATGTCCCACGCCACACCGGCTTTGTCTTATTTCCCTGCGGCAACGCCCTCAACGAAGCTCAAGGCCTCCTCGGTAGGGACACAGTCAATGGAACTCGTCTTGTTATGGAAGGTGACACCATAACACTTGTCGGCGATGTGGACGATTTCAGGTCGGAAAGTGGTGCAGATGAACTGCGTGCCAGCATCCTGGGAGATGGACTCCAGAAGACTGGCGACGGCAGTACGGTACTGCGCGTCGAGGTTGGCGTCGACCTCGTCGAAGATGACCATAGGACTGCTCTCCGTCTGCTGGAGGGCGAAGATGAGACACAGAGCACACAAACCTGGGTAGAACGTTAGTTGATGGTATATAACATCACAAGGGGTGTGACCGGGCTTCACTTACTCTTCTGACCACCACTGAGTTGCTGGATCCTCTGCTGCTCGTCCAGAGTCTTCGAGTTGAAGGACACGCTGATGCCCACGCCAGTGTAGTTCTCGACGGTGCGGTTCTGCTCTTCGTCAGACTCGGGATCGATGCGACGATCAGTCCGACGCTGGATAACCAGACGGCCATGACCGGCCGGTACGAGCTTCTCAAAGATGGTGGCAAACTCCTTCGACACCTGCTTGAAGGTACGTTCGATGGCCTCGTCCTTGCGCTGGTCAAGGTGGGCAACGAGCTCCTCGATAGACTCCTGCGAGGCATCCAACTCCTTGCGTCGCTTGAGGAGCTGGTCTTGTTGCGAGGTGAAGCTGTTATACTGCTCAAACGCCTTCTTGTTGACGTGCTGGAACTTCTTCAAGGCGTTGCGGACCTTCTTCAGCCTCGAGTCGATCTGCCTGGGGTCCATCCTCTCGTACTTGTCGAAGGCTTCTTCAGGGAGCACACCAAGGTCTCTGATGGCTTTGGCCGCATCGGCGGCCTGCGCCGTGTATACTGCCTTCTTGGACATGCTCTTCTCGATGGCACTGCGCTGCTTGGCCTCCTTCGCGGCGACGGTGCTGCGGATCTCTTCCTGCTCCGCCTTCTTGGCTTCGCGGCGGTCGAGCTTGCCGCCCAGCTCTTCGAGCTTCGCCTCGATCTCCTGCATCTTGGTTTCGATGGCGTTGGTTTCCCGCTGGAGCTTCTTGAGTTCCCGCTGAGCCTCCTTAAGGCTGCCGGAGTCGCCGGAAGAAGTGTTGTTCTCAAAGGCCTGGCTGTTGAGCTGATCCAAACGCAGCTGAAGGTTCTGGTTGATGTCCGTTTCAAGGATCTGTTTCCGGCTCTCTGCTTCTCTGCGCTTCTTGCTGGCCTCGTTCCACTCCCTTTGGAGTCGCTGCACCTGCGCGTCGAGCTCGACAAGTTGCTTCTCTTCAGCAGTGCTAAGAGACTTCTTGAAGTCGGACGCAAGCTCCGACTCGTTCGCAGCAAGACTTTCTGTGAAGATCTTCATGTCTCTCTCGACCGCTTCGCGATGCCTGATGGCGTCGTTCAGGCGTCTCTTCTCATGCTCAAGCTGGCCGTTCTTGTTGGCTAATTCGTGTCTCAGAGGCTCGAAGCCAGCTTCCAGCTGCCGCAGCTTCTGCTCGGCTTTCTGAACTTCGCCCATGGCGCGAGTGATTTCTTGCTCCTTCTGTTCGATCTGGGTCCTAATCCGATTAGACTGATGCAGGAGCCGTTCATATTCGTCTCGCCACTTGTTGACAGCCTGCACGCCTTCAAGTCTGGATCGCCGGGGATCGATGTATCCACCAGTCATGGCACCCCTCTTGTTTGTAGTATCACCATCCAGTGTAATGGCGTCGACACCGTGACTTCTTGCGTACTGGCCTCCTATGCTCAAGTTGGGGCACACGACGACTTTGCCGAAGACTTGTTGAAAAGCTTTCTCAAACATTGGATCGTAGCGGATCTTGCTCAAGAGCGGCACAATGCCGTCTTGAGATCTGGGCATAGTGATGTGTCTCGGGTGAAGGCGATTGAGAGGCATGAAGGTGAGTCTGCCTCCGTAGTGAGAACGAAGGTGGTTCGTTAAGTAGGTTGCCGTCTGGTCTGTGTCGACAATGTAGTGGAACATGCTGTTACCTGCAATCTGCTCAACGGGAAGGCGGTAAGTGTCGCTGACCTCGAGGAGTTCCGCCATTGTGCCATAAGCACCGGGGATATCCTGCTCATGCTTGAGCCGCCGGATCGTGGCAAGACCACGAGCGGTATCGCCATCCATCATGGAGCTCAACTCGCGCTCTGCCCGGTCCCTCTCCTGCCGGGCATCCTGCAAGATGGTATCGAGCTTTTCTTCCTCACGGCATAGAAGCTTCTTCTCGTCGTCGAGCTTGTCCAGTGTCTCTCTTGCCTTGCTCGCTTCCTCGAGCAGGTCATTTCGAGCACCGCCCGAGTTTTGTAACTGCTGTCTCAGGTTGGCGACATCGCTTTCGAGTTGCCTGATAGACTTCTCGGTTCCAGCAACATCCTCGTCGGCATCCATCTTGTTCGCCTTGTGGCTCATGAGTCTCGAATGCAGATCCTCGATTTCCGCTCTCAAGTAGTTGTCGCGCTCAGCCTTGTTCTTAAACTGGGAGCCGCGACTTTGTTTGGTGAAGAGGCGGTTTCGCGCGGCTTCGGCGGTATCCAACTGCTGCTTCTTTTCCACTTCTTGCTGCTTCCGTCTCGTGTATTCCGGAATGACGTTGTTGAGCTCCTGCTTCTTCGCCGAAATCTCCTCAATGGTCGCGGCGAGGTCGGCTTCATGTTGTTGCTGGGCTTGAACGGCTGCAGACTGACCGTCGGACAAGGTTTTCACCTTGAGCTCTGCCTTGGCTTTCGCTTTGGCAGTTTCACGACGATCCTCCTCGAGCTGACGGCGCTCGACCTTGAGCAGGTCCATCTCCTTTGTCAACTTGTGGATCTCGGACTCCAACTTCGTCAGCATCTTCTCGGCATCCTTGAGCTCCGTGCGTATCGAGTCGGTGTTGTCCAGGCCACTTTGGCGAATGTTTTCGATCCTCTCAAGTTGTTCCTGGATTTGCTGCTGCTCTTGATAGTAGAGTGCATACTCCAGACATCTGCGCTCGCGGTCCTTGTCCTGGAAGCCTCGGAGCTCCTCCTTTTCCTCTTCGAGCTCGGCCAGGCGCTCCTTGATGTAGCCCAGAAGTTCGTCAATCTTTTCTCTCTTGTTATTGGTCTCGTTCATGATCTTGAGCGACTCGGTTCGACGCGCTTCGTAGACCTGAGTTCCGGCAACCTCCTTCAACAGAGTGAGTCGGTCCGACTCCTTCATATTTGTCAGGGCCGTGACACGACCTTGAGGAACGATGTAGTAAGGATTTGATCTCGAGAAACCGGCCGCCTCGAGCAGGTTGACGACATCATTCTTGGTTACCACTTTGCGATCGACCGAGTATTCATCCTTCTTGGTTCCGATCGTTCGGCGCAAAATGACCTCCTTGCCTCCTGTGGGGAAACGTTCGTCGCTGTTATCGAAAATAATCTCGACGTAAGCGGACATGACAGCTGATCCCGATCCTTCGTGCAACAGCGCCTGACGCTCCTCGCGGGTCATCTGAGTATAGGCATCGCTTAGAACGAAGCGGATCGCCGCAAAGAAGTTACTCTTGCCGGATCCATTGCGACCGACAATGACGTTGGTACCGGGGGAGAAGGGTTCGATAACGGTTTGTTCCTTGTAGCTATCACCAAGTCAGCGGGGCGTGAGCCCGGTAGCGTTATCGCAAAGTGCGCACCTCTTGAAGCCCTGGATAATGATCTGTTTGATGTACATGGTGGGGGAGAGGGTTGCAGCCTCAAGGGCGGCGAATATGCGCGTTTGAAGTCGCTGATGGGATTCGCGGCGTGTCACGCAATATTTTCATCGATATGGCGAGGAGTCGTGTCCGATCGTTGTTGGTGGTGGGGATGGACGACGCGTCCAGAAATCGCGAAGTGGTCTCTGCTTCGGACGTGGAAGGTCACGGCGCGTCAAATCTGGGGTGCGCCCGTTCGTTTGGGAGCCGGTGCGTGCCTGAGGATGGATGTGGGCAATCGACAGTGTGCGATCGCACGGTATATAGTAGCCGCACTGTATGTGATTGCTTTCTCATTTGGTTGGTTGTACACATCCGCAATTCGCGCCGTTGCTGCACGAGACGTTTCTCGTCTACATGGCAACGCTAGGATTGCTTTTGTGACTGACCGGACAGACTCGGCCACGTTCACGTTCATTCAACATATTACTGCGTCTTTCTCGGCACCGCAAACTGTTACGGAGGTCTTTTTCAACCAGAATATGTTGGGCCGGGGCTGACGAGGCTAGCGCTTACCACTCGGGGTTCTTTGGAGACTCTTCAGCTCTACTATCAGCTTCAAGGCTTTCAAAAACCTGGTTGGCTTTTTAAACCGGTATTCGCCATCCAGTCAGTTCAAGCTTTGTTATATGAGCGTTGTGAAACCTTTAGTGCTCAGTTGCAGCTTTGCATCTGTGCTGCATCCGCAATCTTGGGACATTTATTGAGACACGCGACTCGAACCGCGCCATTGTTCAAGTTCTCTCGCGCCAGAGTACAGATTGCCCCAAGAGCTACGGACGCGCATCTCGAGTAGTGAGAAAGTTTTCCACAGAAATGTCTACACTATCACCGAGACAGCGCGTGTCGAGCATTGATTGTGGAGAACTTTGGCTGTCGAACCGTCCTTCCTCGAGACTTATGAGAAAAAGACCCTTAACGGTTCCGACACTTCCGCGTTGGCCTCCGTACCCGCCTGTGCGTATGCAGAGTTGTCTGTGTCTGAAGCGCCCAGGACCGAAAAAAAAAACTGTGATTTGCAGCGACCGTATGAGCGTGTCGGTGTGCCTGAGCAGCATTCATGACACCAGGCGACCACCAAGGAGTTTGAGCTTCAACATGGATAGAGCTGGATCCGTCCCATATGCACCCCGGTCAAGTCGCTAGAAAGCTATGCGCACTGACCACAAAGCCGATGCAGAGTACACGTACTCTTTACAGCAATTGACGGAGACAGCCACGTTGCTAGATATTAAGGTGTCGGCGAAAGGGAAGGAATCGAGACGATTCACTCTTCGAGTCTGAGATCCGGAGATGGGGGAGGGAGTTCTGAACCAGCAGACAAAGTGGCGTCTCTCGTACATGCTGATGGACGGTTCTGGATTGCCCAGTCCGTTGCCGGGGGGAAAAACCAAGAAATGGCAATAAAGCCAAGGGCCAGGGGAACAGAAAAGCCGAGGGGGGTTAAGACACTCCAGCATGTCGCCCTAGAACCACGAGGGCCGGACGGAACGGGCGGAGCGCGACTGACATGAAATGAGGCCATCCTAATCCGAACCCAAAAGGGACATGTCAGTGGAAGACCACAGCAGGACAACATCAGCTGGCTGTCAACTACCTAGCCAGCCTCCTACCGATGACCATTGCAATAAGGTCTTTGTGAAACTGGATATTGATGACCCAAGACGAATCGGAGATGGCGTGCCGCTGGAAGCCAGAAACTTGGGACCCTGGGAGGGCCACGCCAAGATTCTCAACCTTACCCCACGTCTTGTGCCAGCCGAGCCAGCTTATTTCCCATTCGAGGCATCGGCCAGGACTGGCCGCAGCTGCACCGGCATGCCTGTGATGATCCTCGCGCCGGCGTGTTTTGCTGCACTCGCAGCCCGTCATCTTCATCGCCTTTTTACTCATTTCATCTGCCATCAATCGACCCATCCTAAGCAACCAGTCATCCAGTGATGGTTTGCCATGAAGATCCTAGTCGTCGGAATTCCTAGTGGCGCAAAGCCGCGAGAGGTTGCCAGCTGCGCAGTGCTGCTGATAGTTCGAAAACGTCGCCCTGTCTGTGTGTCGCGCGGGTTCAGACTAGTCTTCAAGGGGTAGCCCGGCCTGATAATCCCAGGGCCAGCTTAAAAGCCGTGGACCGATCTGTCCATCTAGCTTGCCTAGATGCGACGGATAGTATGGGTTCGCCGCCGTTACTGAAGAGCGTTCCAAGCTGGAGGAGCTGAGTGCTTTGGTTGAAGACAAAGCCGGACCCAATCTGTCGGTGGCGAGGGCAATGACTGGATGCACCATCGAGGAGGATTTACTAGGATCCGCCGTTCATGGTTTCCGAGTCCAAGAGGGACGAGGCATCAAGGCAAGCCCAACAGCGGTCTCAGACAAGGGATAGAATCAGAAATGGCACTTGCGCACCATGATGCTAGTTCCGCCCCCCCAGCAAATTGTTGATAGTCATTGATGATGATGAGGCCCCATTTCTGGAAAGTGCCGAGCGGGAACATTGGTCGTGGGGATGAATGCCAGAGACAACAGGAAACTCAAAATAGAAAAGTTCCGAGGGTACTCGGAGGGCAAGCGGGAGCGTTGATGAACAAACTGTTTCTGTTTCCCCCCCTTGAGAGCGTGCGTGCGCTTGCATGTGTATGCTGCCTGTTACATCGAGGACGACGAGGCTGGCTGAACTTTTGATCTGCTTCATTCGACCAAGCGCCGGTGTATGGTCGCGGTTGCATACTGTTGGAGATGCGCAGGACGGGTGAATCGACGAAGAGTTTCAAGGGTGGACGGAATAAAATAGGAAGCGTGCCAGTTGATGCCGGACCCCATGAGGATGGAATGAAGGATGCGGTTGATGGAGGTAAGGATGAAATTGATGAAAAGCGAGATTCTGTAGATTCGGCATCGGGTGGGAGCCAGGATGAGCATGGCACAGGATATCGAAAGGGAGAGATGGACGAAAAGGGACGATGACATGGAAAGGCGGCCGGCGAGGACGACGACGACAGGTTGCAGGCAGGCCTGACAGGGTTTATTGTTTGCTGGGGAGTGGAGGCGGACCAGGGACGCTAGACGACGCTAAGGAAATTAAGCGAGACGCCGTCGCTGCGTGAAGGAACGGCTGGCTTTCCTTCCATTTTTTTTTCTCTCACGGGCCCACGGGTAATTATAAAAGTACTGCAGGCAGGCCTTTAAGACTGTCCGGGCCCCTCCACCCCAAAATTTCCCTCCAGAGCGACGTCCCGCGCTGCCAGAGGTGCTGCCCTTTTGACGAGACCCCATCAACCCTAGCGCTTCATTGGCCGGTTCTGCCATCTTGGTCAGCACGACAGGCACCAACAGCACCCAAACCACCAAACACGACCGGTTTCCATGCCCACCTCAGGCACTAATACTCGCGAGCACTGAGGTAAGTTCCATTGCCCGTCTCCCACCCGCACGCACCTCAGGCAGGCACCACGCGCACCGCGCACTGCATTCCCGCCCTCGCACCTGGCTGGCACTGCACGCCCCCAAGTCCCCAATCTCCAATCGCACATATCTAGGCGCGCCTCGTCCTTCCCACTTTAAGGCGTCATCCCTCTCATCCTATCGTTCGGAGCCTCACCTTTTAATAGGCGTCTTTTTCTTTTGTTCTATTTTATCGACGCGGCGGATTCCCAGTTTCATACCACTTCTGTGCACCAACCCAGCAAACCCACAACTTCCGTCGCTCGTTCGATCGGGTTCTCGCGGAAGCGCATTTGGTCGACCCCATTCCACCACGCCTTCACCCTACTCTTCTCGATCTCGCGCCCCATTGCAGAACTTGCAGTAAGCTGCGACACGACGTGGCGACATCATCTGGATCCTGTTGATCCCGATGCATGCATGGTAGTCGCATCTTTTCATTAAGACTCGGCTTGATCCGCAGTGGACAGGATCGCGATTTGCATCCGGCCCCATCGCCGTTACCCGCTTGCCCAACTTCGGTACGTACCCCAATATTCACAACTGCATTTCCTCGTCCGCCCCGATATGCCCATATCTATCCTATTCCTTCATATCCTCGCACCATCTTGCCAATCGGTCATTGGATGTCTCGGACCGGCACATCCTCCAGTACAACCACCCTCTCTACCCGCACGCTTTCCATTATCGACATCATCTCAACGTGGGTGCCGCTTCCCCGGCTGTCATGATTCAGTCTTCACTCCAAAGTGCATCACCTCTGTTTGGGCATGGCGGGATGGCATACACCACGTGTTTAAACTTCGACGACCCTCTTTCCTACATTACCTCTCATCCATGCGCTCATGCATCCAGCTGTCATGTTCCATCATCTTCCCTCGAAACCACAACAGCTTACCCAGAACTTGGCTAATACCACTAGCAGCAGCTCAACCTGATGATGAAACTCTCATCAAATTCATTATAATACAAAATGGCGTCGAGGTGCGTTTCTCTTATGATCCTTGTGCGATCATTCAGACCCGATCGACCCTGAACTAGCACTAACCTTGCTGTAACAGACTTGACAGATTGGTCACGTGAGTCGAAACACATGGCTTCCCGCCTACATCCTGGCAAGGCAAACACCCCCTGCTTGGCTCATCTCATTCATGTTCAGACTCGGGCACAGCTTTGACGATGACCTTTGTATGAGCGCTGAGCCATGCCGCCGCGCCAGACGATGTGTATATTACTTTCCAGAGCAGCCTGCTAACTGCATCGCGCAGGATTCTCGAAACGGGTAGCACCCGTCTGATTCGTGACACCGCAGTCAACCAACTTGCCGATTGGCAAAAGCAGCATCCCGATGAGCTTTTTAACCTTCTTTCCAGAGTCGTCCCTTATCTTCGACACAAGGATTGGGAGACGCGTTCTACGGCAGCCAAAGCGATAGGCAAGATCATCGAGAATGCGCCGTTGTACGACCCGAATGAGGATGAGGACGTTGCGTCAGTCAAGAAGGACGAGCCCGAGGAGAACGGTCACGTGAAGAAGGAGGAAGAAAAAGAGGCGCCGTCCTTCTCTTCCGACGAGCTCCTTAAGCTGGAGTCGCTGAATGTAGAGCACATTATCAAGTATGGCCGCCAGCTTCTGAGGGGTGGCAATATCGAGTATGCTTTGGCCTCATTAGACCCTCCTGCACGACTTGCCCACCAGAAGAAAACACTTAATGGACGACTCGGTCTACTCGGCAGGGTGTTCGAGGACGCCGAGATGCCCGTACTCGTCGAGAAGGATCCCAGCCCGCTCACCCCCCAGGACTCAGCCAATGGTCACAACGGAAGCAAGGAGAGCGCCACCCCCCACGGGCACAACCAGCCAACAGAGGAGACGGGCTTGAGTTCGAGACAACTCAACGTCCTCAAGAGGAAACGGAAGAGGGAACTGCAAAAGGCGGCACAAGGAAAGGGCGGGTTTGGAGATCTAACCATGAGAAGAACAACGACAGCAGGTTCCGAAGGGCTCGACGAAACGCCAATGGCAGACGCCGACTCCAAACAGAAGAACGGAAAAGTTAACGACTACTTCAATCTGGACAGGCCGACGGATGTCGACGAGGACTCGAAGGTTGTCAGCGAGTTCAAGGGACAAGTGATACCGATCAAATCCGAGATTGAGGTAGACGAAACCATGGAGGGTGCCGAATGGCCGTACGATCGACTGTGCGATTTTCTAAAGGTCGACCTGTTCGATCCTTCCTGGGAGACTCGGCATGGAGCTGCGATGGGCATTCGGGAGGTTGTCCGTGTTCACGGAGCTGGAGCTGGCAGAATACGCTCCAAGTCCCGTGCGGAAAACGATCGGTTGAATCAAGCTTGGCTGGACGACCTGGCCTGCCGACTCTGCTGTGTCCTAATGCTGGACAGATTTACCGATTATAGTTCGGACACGTCCGTCGCTCCGATTCGCGAAACCATCGGCCAGTCTCTCGGCTCAGTTCTGCGACATATCCCGGCAGAATCAGTTCACGGTATCTACAAGATCCTTTATCGCATGGTTATGCAGGATGATCTGCACCTGGAAATGCTTCAGTGGTCGGTCTGTCACGGCGGCATGGTCGGCCTGAGATATGTCGTTGCGGTACGGAAGGACCTGCTCCTCGAGGACAATGAGATGATCGACGGAGTCGTTCGCCTAGTCATGAAGGGACTGGAAGAACACGATGATGACGTGAGGTCAGTGAGTGCTGCGACATTGTTGCCGATGGCAAAGGAATTCGTCACTCTGCGACCCGGGTCCATTGATGGCCTCATCAACATCATGTGGGGAAGTCTTGCCGACCTGGGAGATGATTTGAGCGCCAGTACCGGCAAGATTATGGATCTTCTCGCGACACTCTGCAGCTACCCCGAAGTGCTTCAAGCTATGGAGACATCCGCCGCCCAAGACGAAGAACGCTCCTTCACCTTATTGGTACCGCGTCTATATCCCTTCCTCCGACACACCATCACTTCTGTTCGCCTAGCTGTGCTGAAAGCTCTCATGACCTTCGCCAACTTGGGCGCCGAAAATTCACGAGGATGGCTCAATGGAAGGATTCTGCGCCTGATCTTCCAGAACATCGTCGTCGAACGGGACAGAGAAACACTGGCCATGTCCTTGGACGTCTGGACGGCCTTGGTTCGCTCCCTTTCCAAGACTCCTGAGATCTTGGCCGATGAGTTCGCCGCTCACGTGGAGCCTTTGATGAGGCTTACACTGCACCCAATCGGTGTGTCACGGCATCCCTTACCCATGCCAGCCCACCTTTTCCAAAAGCCCTCAGGCGGTACATATGCGCCTGTCGCAGCGACGCCCGTGCGAAAGGCATCTTCTCCTGAAGGACCAGAGAGAGCGACTAAGCGTCGTCGCAAATCTGCGAAGACGGATGACGTCCCTGTTACCTCGCATACCCACGACGTCGATGGCCACATGATTCAAGGAGACGTAGACCTAGTTGGCATGGATACTCTCATTCGGTCGCGTGTTTCGGCAGCCAAGGCCATGGGCTTGATCATGTCCTTTATTCCCTCCTCGCACCTCTCTGAGTATGACCAGCTTCTCCTCGCTGGTCTCTCGGATAGAGCGTCTTCCACACAGCTCACAGCTTGCATGGTTGTTGACGAGTATGCCAAGAACGGACCCGCAGCGGACGTTGTGCAAAGATTCGCGGCGCCCCTGCAGAAAATCATTGAGACGGAACGTCCTGGTCATTACAGCGACCTTGTCAGCTACATGCACAGAGTGCGGTCGCAATGCCAGCAACTCCTGAACATGTTCCGCGACCACGGCAAGGTATCGAGCGGGCGGCTTCCAACGCTTGCCGTTCTTGTTCAAGGCGACGAGCAGGCAGGCCCTGGCGCATTCTCCATTGCCGTTGCGGACAAGGTCGTTGGTGAGGATTTCGACAAATTGAAGAAGGTCATGTCGCCAGGACAGCGTTTGGTTGCCAGCCAGATGCTGGGTGAAGCCAGAGATGTGACTGTCTCGGCGATTTCCGATGCAAAGGCAGCCAAGGACTCAAGGGATGTACGCATCAGAGCCGGCGCGGCGTGCGCACTGGTTGCAATAAAGGCTTTGCCTAAGAAGCCCAGCCCGTTGATCAAGGGTATCATGGACAGCATTAAGACGGAAGAGAACCAAGAGCTCCAAAGCCGGGCTTCGGCTACCATTGCGAGACTTGTCCAAGTGTTCAACGAGATGGGCCGTCGTGGACCAGCCGACAAGGTCGTCTCCAACTTGATCAAGTTCTCTTGCGTCGAGGTTGCGGAGACCCCCGAGTTCCCTGTCCATGCAAGCAAGACGGACTGCGTACTTTCGATGCAGAAGGAAGAGGACCGTGTGGACCACGCAGACGCCGCCAAGTGGGCAAAGGAAGTCAAGGCAGCTCGCATCACCCGCCGTGGAGCCAAGGAGGCTTTGGAGATTCTAGCCCAGACCTATGGCGCAGATCTCCTTACGGCTGTACCTACAATCAGGGTCTTTATGGAAGATCCTCTCGTGAAAGCATTCTCTGGTTCCTTACCAGCAGAGGCAAGAGATCCCGAGAACACCTTCGGACAAGAAATCGTCGACGCCTTGTCCCTCATTCGGACTCTCATGCCAACTCTTGACAAGGCTATTCATCCTTTCATCATGGAGAAGGTGCCGTTGGTTATCAAGGCTTTGCATTCGGAGCTGTCCGTCTTCCGTTACATGGCTGCAAAGTGCATGGCCACCATCTGTAGCGTCATCACAGTCGAGGGCATGACAGCGCTCGTCGAGAACGTCTTGCCATCCATCAGCAACCCCGTTGATCTCAACTTCCGCCAAGGTGCTATTGAAGCCATCTACCACTTGATTGCAGTCATGGGTGATTCCATCCTTCCATATGTCATTTTCCTCATCGTTCCCGTTCTGGGCCGAATGAGCGACTCCGATAACGAGATTCGTTTAATTGCGACAACCTCGTTTGCCACTCTCGTCAAGCTGGTACCCCTCGAGGCCGGTATCCCCGACCCTCCGGGTCTGTCTGAAGAGCTACTCAAGGGTAGAGATCGCGAAAGGACCTTCATTTCACAACTCTTGGATCCGAAGAAGGTGGAATCGTTCCAGATCCCGGTTGCAATCAAGGCAGAACTTCGCTCATACCAGCAAGAGGGTGTCAACTGGCTACACTTCCTCAACAAATACCATCTGCACGGAATTCTTTGCGATGACATGGGTCTTGGCAAGACTCTGCAAACCATTTGCATGGTTGCTAGCGACCATCATCAGCGTGCGGAAGAGTTCGCAAAGACCGGTGCGCCCGATGTTCGACGCCTCCCATCTCTAGTCGTTTGTCCTCCCACGCTGTCCGGTCATTGGCAGCAGGAAATCAAGACTTACGCTCCCTTCCTCAGCGTAACGGCTTACGTTGGCCCACCTTCTGAGAGGAAGTCTATGAAGGACAGCCTGGACAAAACCGACATCGTCGTCACCAGCTACGACGTGTGCCGAAACGACGCGGAAGTCCTTGCGAAGTACAACTGGAACTACGTCATTCTGGACGAGGGACACTTGATCAAGAATCCCAAGGCAAAGATTACCATTGCTGTCAAA
The DNA here is from genome assembly GCA_001625285.1 of Colletotrichum incanum. Taxonomy (NCBI): domain Eukaryota; kingdom Fungi; phylum Ascomycota; class Sordariomycetes; order Glomerellales; family Glomerellaceae; genus Colletotrichum; species Colletotrichum incanum. The sequence continues at coordinate 19,441 of LFIW01000646.1, forward strand.
AAATTAGCCAGCAATCACCGGCTGATTTTAACCGGCACGCCCATCCAGAACAACGTCTTGGAACTTTGGTCTCTCTTCGACTTCCTGATGCCTGGTTTCCTTGGTGCCGAAAAGGTCTTCCTGGACAGATTCGCCAAACCCATCGCCGCAAGTCGCTTCAGCAAGGCGTCTTCAAAGGAACAGGAAGCGGGCGCATTGGCTATCGAAGCCCTCCACAAGCAAGTCCTTCCTTTCCTGCTGCGACGTCTCAAGGAGGAGGTGCTCGATGACCTGCCGCCCAAGATCTTGCAGAACTACTACTGCGATTTGAGCGACCTTCAGAAGAAGCTTTTCGACGACTTTACCAGGAAGCAAGGCAAGAAGCTGCAAGAGGAGGCTGGCCGCGAAGACAAGGACGCAAAGTCACACATCTTCCAGGCTCTGCAGTACATGCGGAAGCTCTGCAATTCCCCTGCCATGGTTATGAAGCCTGGACACGGCATGTACGACGAGACTCAGCGCATCCTCAGCAAGCAGGGAACCAGTCTCGAGGATCCTGTTCACGCTCCAAAGTTGACCGCTCTGAGAGACTTGCTCGTCGACTGCGGCATTGGCGTGGAAGAAGCCGAGTCAAACGACCCGTTGTACCAGCCGATCAAGCCGCATCGCGCTCTTGTCTTCTGTCAAATGAAGGAGATGCTGGACATGGTTCAGAACACAGTCCTGAAGAGCATGCTGCCTGGCGTTACTTATCTTCGTCTGGATGGTGGGGTTGAAGCCAACAAGAGACAAGATATTGTCAACAAGTTCAATAGCGATCCGTCATACGATGTTCTGCTCCTGACCACGAGTGTCGGAGGTCTGGGTCTCAACCTCACTGGTGCCGACACCGTCATCTTTGTCGAACACGACTGGAACCCTCAGAAGGATATGCAGGCCATGGACCGAGCTCACCGAATTGGCCAGAAGAAGGTCGTCAACGTATACCGTCTGGTTACTAGAGGCACACTTGAGGAGAAGATTCTCAGTCTGCAGCGCTTCAAGATCGACGTTGCCTCGACGGTCGTCAATCAACAAAACGCCGGCTTAGCCACGATGGATACAGACCAGATTCTTGACCTCTTCAATTTGGGAGACACAGGACCCAGTCTCATATCAGACAAACCACAGAACGCGATGGAAGGACGAGAGGAAGACATGGTGGACATCGAAACAGGCGACGTTGTCACGAGCAAGCAGCCTGGCAAAAAGGCTTGGCTCGACGATTTAGGCGATCTCTGGGACAACCGCCAGTATGAAGAGAGCTTCGATCTGGATGGTTTCTTGAAGACCATGCAGTAAAAGGCCAATCCAACATTTCAACAAGCTAGAAGGAGGCTCTGCGGAAAGCATGCGTATGGAGTTCGGATTGGCATCTGGTTTAGACGAGAGAGTCTTTGATGCTCTCGAAATACGGAGGCTTGGAACCTACCGTTTATTCCCACGCAGCAGTGTACTCATAACGAATAGTGTGTGCGAACCTATGTAACATATGATATTAGTAGTTTTATGACGCAGGGGACTTCAAAGCCTTGGTGAAGCAAGCAGATGAGCGTTTAGAGTACGTTCACATTCATGAATCAACAATCACCCAAATATACCACGGCGCGTGTTGTGGCTGTCGATATCGGTGACCCATGTTCCGTACTAATTTCGCCCGCTTTTCTTTGTGTTGTGCACGACCTCGCCTGGCTTGTCTGTCTATCATTGGAAGAGGTCTGATTAGATAATGCTGTGGCACGACGTGCGCAACAAGACTCGGTCCCATTCTTTGTGGGTTGATGTACGCTTGATACTTACACTTTGGATTTGACCAAGCGAATGCACTTGCTCAAATCATCACTTCAGGGCACAACACAATTATTAGGCACTACTCAGTTCTTGCAAAGATCACTACACCAAGACCATGACCAAAGATAGGGCATCGCCTGGTGGCGTTCAGTTCATGTCGGACTTACACCTGGAAGCCAGCCGGGTCTACGCGACGTTTGATTTCCCCGTCACGGCACCATATTTGTTACTCTCCGGAGATGTCGGAAGCCTAGCGGACTATGACGGGTACTTGGGGTTCATCGAACGTCAGACAGAGCGCTACGCTGGTGTCCTGCTCGTCTTAGGGAACCATGAGTTCCACGGGCTCGACTACGACACCACACTTGACAAGGCCAAGGAGCTCGAAGCCGAGCCGTCACTGGAGGGCAGGCTCCACGTTCTTCACCAGCGCAGATTCGATATTCCCGGCACAAATGTGTCCATTCTTGGGTGCACGCTATGGACGACGGTCCCGGAGGAGGCGAAGGAGGCAGTTGTGGGCAGGGTTAAGGATTTTCAGCACATCAAGGGCTGGCATCTCGACATGCACAACGCGGCTCACGCCGCTGACTTGCAGTGGTTAAAGAGCGAGTTGAGAGAGATGCCCCCGGAGAAAACGGTGGTTGTTACGACGCACCATGCGCCTTCTTTGGAAGGAACGTCGGAGCCTCAATACAAGGGTAGTCCGTGGTCGTCGGCTTTTGCGACGGGCATCATTGAGGATGAAGGAGACTGGAGTCGTGTGGGATGCTGGGTGTTTGGACATACCCATTACTCAACAGATGTGCTAGTGAAGAGGGTTAGAGTTGTAAGTAACCAGAGGGGATACGTTAGGCCCGGGAGAGTTGCGAAGGAGGGATTTGATGCTAGTAGGTTTATTGACTTCTGACGTTCTAATTAGCTAAATGTTCTGTCTATGGCAAGAGGTTATAGGCAAAGTCATTTAAAGGGCCAGAGCCAGGGACTTGGAATAGTTGAAACTCCTGAAAGGTGATGTGGTACCAGTTGGACAACAACCTGAGGTTGTTGCAGTCCCTGCTGACCTCATAGCTGAGCTCAGCTGCAAACACAGCACCAGACGGCGGGGTAGTGCCCCGCACTTGTGATGCTCCGTACTGGCTCTGCGCCCAGCTCCTGCTAAACAGCGACAATGGCCAAGCAAAATCCAGAACATTCCATACAACAACATTGTCTCGAGGTTCACTTCAATAATCGAGGCCCGCACCAGCTGCAGGCAACCAAACATCTGCATCACAACGCTGAATTTTTGCCAAAATGCCTGTCGATTACAGCAAATGGGTACGTTCCACAATCACTGTCTCTCGTTGTGTTCTCTGCACAGTCCGACCGCATTTCCTAACCTGCAAATACCACAGGACGCGCTGGAGCTCAGCGACGACTCAGACGTCGAAGTCCACCCAAACGTCGATAAGCGGTCCTTCATCAGAGCGAAGCAGAACCAAATTCATCAGGAGCGCCTCCAGCGCAAGCACCAGATCGAGACGCTCAAGTACGAGCGCATCATCAACGATGGCCTGATGAAGCGCATATCCAAGCTGCTCGACGCCCTCAAATCCCATGCCTCCGAGGCCGAAACCCGAAACCCGGGCGAGGTTGCCTTCCAGGCCGTCATGGAGTCAGCCGGAAAGCCCGAAGACGACCAACCGCCCCCTCGCCCCGAGGGCATCCACACCGAGTCGGAGCCGCTACCTACCTTCTCCAAGATGATGGCTGTCCTGCTGGACCAGGTGAACAAGGAGCTCGACGAGAAGAAGCCCGCGAACCGCTACCAGGCCATGCTCGAGGGTGTCGAGGGGCATCTGACCAAGGTCCAAAACCTGCAGAAGGAGTTGCTGGCTAAGCTGGCCGAGCTGGAGAAGGAGGAGGGCCGCAAGATCACGAGTGAGGGCATTCACACGGGCTTCGACAGCTCGCACGTCAACAAGTCTAAGGACACGGAGAAGAAGGAGGAGCGCAAGCCCGAGCTCCTGAACCCCAACTTCGACATGACGCAGTCACTCCCGGCCAAATCGACAACCTCGTACAACGACGATGAGGAGATCGAGGCGTCTCCGGCCGCCAAGAAGTTTGCCCAGATCAAGGCTGACGACTACACGTCCAGCCTTTCATACCTGTCCAAGAACCCACAGATCCTGACGGAGCGGGAGACGGACGGCCTCCTCGTCCTCGCTTTCGACGCTGCCCTCGAGGGCAAGGACGACTACTGCCGGCAGTGCGTGCACCAGGCGCTGCTGCTACAGTACTGCCGGGCGCTGGGCAAGGACGGCGTTGGCATGTTCTTCAAGCGCATCACGACGCGGGGCCACCAGGCGCAGGAGGTCTTCTACAAGGACGTCCAGGACACGTACGGCAAGATCAGGAACAGGGCGCGGGAGATTGTCAAGGAGCGCGCCAACGAGCCCGAGGGCGTCGAGCAGATTCAGCTGCACGCGGTGGAGCCCGGCACGGAGATCAAAATTACGATCCCGCCCAAGGACAGCGAGGACCCGGCCGTCAAGCAGGGACGGGAGATTTTTGAGGGGTTCAGCGCCGACTTCCAGAAGGCTCTGGAGAGCGGTAGCTTGGATAAGGTCAACGAGGTGCTCGGCAAGATGAAGGTCGACGAGGCCGAGGATATTGTTGGCAAACTAGGTGACGTAAGTGAATCTCTTCCCCTGTCGACGCGATGTTTGATGAGCTTCTGCTGACGAGATTACGAACCACAGGCCGGCATCCTGAGCCTGGAGGAGCAAATCATCGACGCCACGACGGAGGAGGGCCAGAAGGCGCTCAAGGACATGGAGGCGGCACAGGCCGGATCGGAGTCTGGCTTCGCGCCGGACCCTGAATAAAGGGTGGGGAGCTAAGGAGGCGTGAACGTGGTTGGGCTGAGCCGAGCATTTAGCAAAGGGTCAGAGCACCGAAGAGCCAAGGCCGCGGAGAAGTCTCAGCTCTATGGAAGGCATGATGATGAACAACTGATGAACATGAAGATTGTCTTGTCATCGGCGTAAGCACACTAGCATCCGATTAGACCGGAAGGTGAGAAAGGAAGAAAAGAAAACGAAAAAAAACGAAAATGAGAGCGAGCATTGAACACGGCTTGAACACTGCATGAAGCGTGGCAGTACCCTTTTACGCAAAGGCTTCACAATGGCATTGACAACGCGGGCGAACTAGTTTGCAAGACGAACGCCGTGCTCGTGTGTGCAAGGTGTGTTGGACGTGTAGTGTATCGGGCGTGGCTTGGCATCCCTGAAAATCGTTGTCGACGCGGCCATATTGGGTGTGCTGCTGTCTCCTCCCCCCACCATCCTTACCCGTTACCCGTTACCCGTATTCGACAGGCGTCTTCCGGCGAACCATGACAAACTTGACATATTGGCACTTTGCACGGGGTTGCGAACGCCGGACCACGCTACGTGGACGACACAGCCGTGGCAGTCAGTTGTTGTAAATTGGCCACCGCTCGGTTCATTGGGCCATGCCGGGGGGGAGAAGTGGCCTTCATGGACGTAGGCCGCAGCCGCGCAGTGTCGCCTCTGCATTGGAGCAACCGGCGCGCGGTATCGCCGTGCGCTTTCTTGCCGCAGCCCGCGGTCGAACGTGGCCAGTTCGTACTAGTCGTTTGGCCGGCGGCAGAGGAGAGGGAGAGAGAGAGAGAGAGAGAGAGAGAGAGAGAGAGAGAGAGAGAGAGAGAGAGAGAGAGAGAGAGAGGGAGAGAGAACGCAGGGATGTGGGCGCATGGGTACAGGTGCCGGTCGAGTGCCGGGTGCCTGGGCTCCACGGCCTCGGGTCTGGTGACAGGATGGCATCCCTCTTGACGTTCGTGTGCGTCTTCTCGCCTGCCGAGAGAGCTTTGGAGGCTCAGCGGCTCGACAACACAGACGTCGGGGCGTGGGGCACAAGCAAGAGGTTCTAGGCCGTGAGCCGGGAGAGCGATGGCAACGACGGCGAATGTTTGAGGGCATTCGTGTTCTATCTCCATACCATAGAGGCTAGCGAGGGGGTTGAGCTCCGGGGGTCTGGGCCGCCGTAGACAATCGGGGGGGCGACGCTTGGCAACGCTTGACGCGGCTTTCGCGGGCATGGCATTTGCTTAACTTGAGTCCTATGATAAGCGTACCAATGTTTTGGGCTCCAGTCAGTTGTCGTGGGAGGGGGAGAGAAGTGATGAACCGAGTCCGCGCGGAGGCGAGATGCTCGTGCGTCGTTCATGCGCGATCGGATCAAGGGCCATCGAAGAGACGGAGGGAGGCGTGGGTTCGCCCCGGACTTGAGATGCCAAACACCTTTTTTCCAACTACAAGGGCTTTGCGTGTGCGCGTGTGCGTGTGTGTGTGTGTATGGGGTTTGGGGTTGCTTTGTTCTTGCACCTTGGCAACTTGGCTCAAGGACCAAGAGCTCTCGACGCTGTCGCTACGTTTCATGGGGAGGTGTTTCTTGGTCCTTGGGGTCAAAGAATGCAGCATCATGTGGGGGTGTTGCACATAGTCCGAGAGACACGCCGACCAGTCCAGAATCCAGACCTTTGGGAACGGCGATAGACAGGAGGCACAGGAAATAAGCATGTCTTTGGCCTACCATTCATGTCGTCAGTCTCGGGAGAGGAGGAGGCAGGACAGAACGATGAGGTGGCAGAGTGACAGTTACAAGAGAGAGAGAAAGAGAGAGACATGTAGTACAAAAATAGCAACGGGAGGCGATCTTCGCTGGACACCCACCTGTGGGGGGCGCCTCTCATTCGGGATTACTGCGGAAGGCCTTCACTACGGCATGGTACTTTGTACACTGCCTTGGACGGGTCTGGCGTGTGGTGGCAGGTCAGCGAGCAGGTCCTGTGGCAATTGCTGATGGTGATGGTCGGGTTGGCTTCTGGGGCCGTGGGTCGAACTTCTTTGTTTACCTGTTTCCTGTTCCTGTCAATCCTGCCTGGCACCTGGTTCCCACCAAACCCCCATCACGATGACCCCCATGAGTGGCATTCTTGGGATGCTCTAGTGGCCACTGTGGCTCTCCCCCTTGGGACGCGGTGATGGGATTCGTGGCTTTGTGGCTGGGAAACTGGAGATGCTCTCATAGTAGTGCTGGAGCCAACGGAGACTGCACCTAACCAGTCGAATGGCTTTGCTGGTTTCCCAGGACGCTAGGAAGGACTCCGGTAGTTGGGCTGGAGCCACACACACACACACATACCTTTTTGTGCTGATCTACACGTGCAAGCCACTCGCTTTTCCCTGTTGTGTGATCAACACCGCAAGTTTGGAGGCAGGCTCGCATGCATTTCTCGATTCTCCAATTTTCCGCTGCCAATCCCATCAAAAGACTTGGAACAACTTGGCTGGCCGGCTGGGCAACCACCACTGGTAGTCGGATGCTGGGGTTTTTTTTTGTGGGTTTTTTTTTTTTTTTTTTTTTTGGACTCGAACAAGGTGACTGGAGTGAGAGTACAGTGACACGAATAAGGCGGCAAATCAAAACAGCCGGAACACATTGCACGAGTCAGCCTCTGCTTCGCTCCTCCCTCGTTCTTCTTCCCGAGATTGGTTGACCATGAGCGAGGTTTTTTCCTTTCACAGGTGATCTGCACAAATCTAGTTACACTACAGTTCCCGCGGCTGTCGGAGAAAATTTGGGAGGCGGGAGAGTTAATCGTAAAGGTTGCAGCCGTCGGAGAATGGCGATGAAGACGAAAATGAGAGGTTGACTCCATTGTAGATGTACATTCACCGTGGTTTCTCCATCGAAAGGGTCCTCTTGCAATCCTGATGCTCTCTGCTGCGACTGGGAAAAATACGTCATCGAGGCCCAGAGAAACGTTCGCCAACCTCAGACCACACGAACACAGGTCCTGCGAGGGGAGGGAGGCTTTCTCCTGTTCTTAATTGCTTGCGTTATACTTGGGAATCCTCCATGGCCATCGCGCCGAAAAACGCGAGACGGGAAGTCTGACCTATCTGGCAAGGCAGGGGGGTGCGTGGTGCGTGTGTGTGTGTGTGTCGTTGAAGGTTTGAAGGAGTGAGAGAGTTCCGGGTTTGGGGACACACTCCTTCTTGGCCCATGCACCGAGTAAGCATCAACCACAAGCACTTTCGACAAGACTTGGGCTGAGGGCAGGGAGACCGCTCGGTGCGGCTGCAAATGCATTCTTCATCTCACTTATTCCACATTGCTTCCCCGTTCTTGGACGGCTCGAATAGAGGGAACAACGTGGTGGGCGACAGGTCTTGCCGCCAATGGGCGGTGCCTGATCCTTTAGTAAACTGGGCGTCTTGGCAAGGGGCATCCCTCGTCCATCCAAGGTTTGGAGGGTGAGACGTCGAGCGCCGTTCACTCCATGTGTCTGTCTTCTTTTACTTCTCCCCCCCGGGCTGGGGACTTGTCTCAAGTCCGTGGAGTCGGCCTATGATGGGCGGGAGTAGAGTGGGAAAGGTGACAAGTAAAGGTGACAAGCGCAAGACTCTGGAGGAATCAGAGCGACCATTGGCAAGTCCACTATCTAGCCCCCACCTCGGGCTTGCTGTGCAGCACCCAAGGCACCTAGAGCACTCTGGATGAGGCCGCGTCCTTCTCTTGAATAAAGTACAGAGTACAGCGTCCCGGATCTGCACGCAACGGGCATTGAAGGGCAGGGGCGGAAGACACCATACACGTTGGAGACGTCTTGGGGGCCCTATTGAAGTGTGATGTGCTGGTGCTCGGTGTTAGATAAAACGTCGCTCCTCCTGCACGTCTTCTGCTGACCCGGACTTGGACGCAATGCGCGATTCGAAGGTCGTGTCGGGGGGGCTGTGTAAGTCTGTGAGGTGAGATGTACGTATGCGTCTACAAACCCCATCTTCGAACGAGATACCCAATGATGGCGAAATAAGGCCGGCGGGATGCGATGCAGGCATGGACAATTATCGAAAATAAAAAATAAAATAAAAATAGAGTGGCTAGCGTTGTAAAGGTAGGAGATGTCAGTCATTGATTCACAGGGGCAGAGAGAGCGAGAGCGGCAGACGAAGAAGAAAAAGCGACCATTGTACGAATTCAGCTGCGACTGCGCCATGCCGCCATGCAGCCCGCCCACACGCCCGGAGCCCCACCAGGAACGGGGGACCGACTGGGGGCCGCGCAACCAACAGGGTCCAAGGACGTTGGAACTCTGCCGCGCTTGTTTCTCCAGCTTCGGTGCTTGGTGTTGTCTCTAGTACAAACCCGCACGCACTCGGCCGCTCGCATCTTGTCTGATATCCTTCAGCCCCATCGGGGGATACGTAAGGGTGGTGGGAAGGGGAGGAGCAGTGAGGAAACATCCAAGTGTTCCCTCCCTCCCTCCCTCCTCGGCCCCAAGGCCTTGCGAGGATCCTCCCTCATGTGCCGTGCATATTAAGACTGGGGATCCGGCCCTCCTGGCGATGGGATACATCATACCGCATCCTCTCGCAAGCTTTAGTCGAGGATTCGCCTGTCTTGGATCTTCACCTACCCTACCTTGTTCGTTAACATCCCGTCTGTCGTTGCCGTTGCCCTGCTCACACAACCTCCTCACACCTAAACTTACTCCATCCCTCCGACCTCGCGGTTTCCTTTGCCTTGTTTTCCGATCCTGCTCTCTTGCACCTCAAGCCAACCACCTCATTGTTGTGCGTGCCTGGTGCAGAGCAACACCCCGTCGACGATCTCTTCTCGACGTTTATTTAGGTGACGAGGTATCCCGCTTCGAGGGTTTTGGTCCGTTGGCGGTTTCCGGCTTTAAGTCTTTCACACGTATACGAAATACGCAAAACACTGCAACACCAAAACAACCCACATCACTAACATGGTCTTCTCACTCCGCAAAGTCTTCGCGGCGCTCCTCGCCTCCACGGCAACCATCCACGCCCTCCCCTCAGACTCGACAACAACAGCCGTGGACGCGGCAACGCTCTCCGCCGAGTCCTCCTCCAATACGACCGCCTGCAACAACTCGCCCTCGCTCTGCAGCCGCAAGTATAACAACATCACGCACATGGGCGCCCACGACAGCGCCTTCCTCCGCGACGCCAGCACCCAGAACTCCATCGCTGGCAACCAGTACTTCAACGCCACTGTCGCCCTCAACTCGGGCCTGCGCCTGCTCCAGGCCCAGGTTCATGTCGTCAACGGCACCTCGGGCAGCGTCCTCCAGCTCTGCCACACCACCTGCAGCCTCCTCGACGCCGGCACCCTGGAGAACTGGCTCTCCGCCGTCAAGGACTGGATGGACAAGCACACCAACGACGTCGTCACCATCCTCCTCGTCAACTCGGACAACCAAGCCGCCTCGGCCTTTGGAAAGGTCTTTGAGTCGTCCGGCATCTCAAAGTACGGCTACAAGCCCTCGTCGTCCTCGGCGACGTCCAGCTGGCCCACCCTCCAGAACATGATCGATGCCGACACTCGTCTCGTTACCTTTGTCGCATCCATCACCGCCGACACCAACTACCCCTACCTCCTCCCGGAGTTTTCCTACGTCTTCGAGACGGACTACGAGGTCACCACCGCTGCGGGCTTCAACTGCACCATCGACCGCCCCTCGACCTACCCCTCCGCGACGGCCGCCGTCTCGGCCAACATGCTGCCCCTGATGAACCACTTCCAGTACCAGATCCTCGCCGCGGACATCCTCATCCCCGACGTCAGCGACATCGAGACGACCAACTCGCCCAGCACCAGCGCCGCCGGCAATCTGGGCCTGCACGCGCAGACGTGCAAGAGCGAATGGGGCGTCAAGCCCGTCTTCGTCCTCGTCGACTTTTTCGACAAGGGCCCGGCCATCGACACGGCCGACTCGCTCAACGGGCTCTCGGACTCGGACATCACGGGCCGGAGCAGCAGCAACAGCGCGACGGCGAGCTCGAGCAGCGCGAAATCCGCAGGCAGGGCGCCGGGAATGGAGACGGGTGCGCTCGTCGCGTTCCTAGCGGCCGCCGTCTTCTTCTTCTGAGGGGCCGTCCGAGCGCGGCTTCTCGCGACATTTTGTCAAATGTCCGTGCGTGTGTGTGAGGCAACGGTAATGGAAAGTCTCGGACGAACATAGATTTCCTGCTCTTCTTGTCCCTTCTTTTTTTGCACCTTTTTTTTCTTCTTCTCTTTATCTGCAAACAAACTGCATAGCGACGGCGTTTGATATGAGCCGAGGACACTCGGCAGGGGGAATGTTCCAAACAACGACCTTCTTGTTCATTGTCTTACCTTTTTTTTTTTCTCTCCATGTACAACCGGGGAAAACGGGACCCCGAGGAGGATGTGTTCGGATACAAGCCCTCGGAATAGGGCGATGACGACGATGACAACCAACGGACTAGGATAGGAATGCCGGTTGAGATAGGAATCGGGCACCGAGTGAAATCGTGCCCTGATAAATATCAAAAAGAGAACCAATCACAACTTGATCGACTCTTCTCCTGACCATATGCATATGGATGTGATCAAACAGAACACGAAGTGTGACCTGCCCCTTTTGCGGCAAAGACGGCGGAGCAACTATATACCCCACGGTATCGTCGGTCGAGACGCAACTGACAGCAGACCAACCATGTCTTATTGAGACTCGCGGCCCCTGTATGCGACCGAACTGAGTTCCCACTATCCTACGACTGAAGCGCGCCAGGGCCGAGAACCGAACAGAGCCTACGCAAATGCGGCCTTGGATGAGCACGATGTTTCGGATCAACATGTCACATCAGATCCTGCTCCCCTGGTCATCCCTGCCGCACATCGGCTGCCGCCGACGATGAGGATATCAGGATTTCCTCTTTGGGCACCTCCCAAACAGTGCGTATGGAACCAAGGTCCCCTTCTGCACTCTAGACCCTTTACCCCCCTTCCAACGATGCAAATGGATTCACGAAGAGTCCACTCGTCTCAACTAGCCACTAGCGCGTCCCAACTGCGCCCTGTCTAGGGGCCCGCACAACGCGAACACGGATCAGATGGCAACCTTTTGATCACGATGCGGGCGGAGACTCGTTACCGATTCCCAAACCACTGGTACGTTACGCGGTGTCTCAAAAAAGCTTCTTGAGTCAACAAACTCCCCGAAGATGGCAGCAACGTGGGCATGAGATTGCTGGATGCTCGGCAAGCTTATCTTGAGGCTACGAAGCTTGTTCGTTCCCCCCCCCCCCCCCCCCCCCCCCCCCCCCGCCCCCCTCCCCGTATATAAGTCGCCGTAGGGCGCCGCCAAGGGCCTACGATTGTAGTCTGATCTTTATATTGATCAGTCGTTTCTAATTCATTCGTTTCATTTATCATACAGCCAGGTTGCTGTGCAATCTGCGATTAACACGTACTCTATCCGAAAAAAGACACCGATAATATCCAGCCCCAGCAGTGTCCCTGTTTCGTTATCAAGATGCTCTACTCGTTCGTCCTCACCGTGATCCTCTCGGCCACCCTGGCTCATGGCGTTGTCCTCCCCGGCTCTTCCTCTCTTGTTCACTCCGGGTCGGAAATTCTAGCCAGGCAGCAATCCAAGTCGACGTGCCTGCAGTCCAACCTCATCCAGAGCGCCAGCGGCCTCACCGGTCAGGAACCCGGGACCAGCGGGATCAAGGCAGGACAAGCCAAATCAAAGACGTGTGTAGCCCTCCTCCTCCTCCCGCACCCCCCCCAAGGGTGGCGTACACAGTTGCGGATCAGTTGTCTAACACACAAACCACTCCAGTGACAAGAACAACTTCATCAACTTCTGCGAGGGCCAGACCATCACCAATGGCCAGCAAATCACCGCCGGCTCCTGCAACGGCATCCCCATGGGCAAGCTCCCCGCCCAGAAGAACATGATCTCCGCCATCATCACCAACCCGCAGCCGGGCACCAAGTTGCAGGCCAGCACCACCTTCAACGTCTCGGTGCAGACGATCCACCTGAAGGCCGGCGTCTTCGTCAACCCGACGACCAACTACTACACGGCGCCGCAGGACCTCGACAGCGCGGGCGACATCATCGGGCACTGCCACGTGACGATCCAGGACATCGGCTCCATGGACGCGACGACCCCGCCGGACCCGACCAAGTTCGCCTTCTTCAAGGGCATCGACGACGCCGGCAACGGCAAGGGCCTGCTGCAGGCCAAGGTCGAGGGCGGGCTGCCGGCGGGCACGTACCGCGTGTGCACCATGATCGCGGCCGCGAACCACCAGCCCGTCACGATGCCCGTCGCGCAGCGCGGCGCGCAGGACGACTGCACAAAGTTCGAGGTTGGGGGCGGGGGCGGGGCCGCCTCTCCCACCCCCTCTGGCTCTGCCGGGGGCGCGAAGAAGGGGACCGGCGGTTCGACTGCCGCGAAGCCGAAGAAGAGTGGTTCCAGCAAGGGCGGGAAGAAAGAAAAGACCGGCAAATGAGGCTCTCGCCCGGGACTCGCATTCTTGGGAATTGGGTCTCGCGGCATTTGCTGCAGACCTGAGAGGTCGGGTCGGGGGTGGAGGATTTACATGGTGCTCCTCCTGTGCCGGGTGCTGGGAGCCGGGTCGCTGCCAGTCCTGAGGCGCCCTCTGACTTTTAATGATAAGACGCTCATTTCACGGTGGCAGTACCGGATGCGCTCTCGAGTGAAACGTGACACAATGACGCCGATAGGTTCCCTGTCGGTGAGATGCCTCGGAGGTTCGTGAGGCTTTGAGTGAGTAAAGTTAAGTTGGGGATAGAGCGAGATGACGGTTTTGTGGAACCAGCCGCACAATCGGGGGGGTCCCGGCTGCTTTAATCTTCCGCAGCTTTAGGAACCGGATTCGGAGCTTCGCTGCATAGCCCGCGACCGTTACGCCAATGAGTAGTTGAATGATTGAGAAAACTTTTCGTAAACCAGAAGTTTCATGAAAAAACAGTTAAAATGTTTTAAAAACAACAATTTTCAGTATATGAGTAAATAAGAGTCAAGGGGAGGTAATCATTGCTGATGAGTTACGTGTATGTAATCCGATTGGTGTTGTGACGAATGCTCAGTAAAGCAGCAACAGCGCTAACCCATATTAGGCAGGAAAGCTCGTCCGCACTTCGAGTCAACGACATACCTTGACTAAGTGAGCTGCGACTTTACCTCACCACTTGTGAGAGGAGCTCTTTTCTACAAATCACAGCTTCGGGTACGAACAGCCTCTTATACTGCCGTTTACCAACCTTTTCCGATGATAAAAGACTAACCGCGTCGGCTTCTATCACTTTCTTCGACAAGTAGTGCACATTAGACCATTAAGTGCACCGCCAAGGAACAAAAGCTCACAATGTCTTCTGAGGACTATTCCAAGATCCCTACACCGGAGTCGGCATACTGCGACTTCTGTCTGATCCCCGTTGGAACAGGAAGCACTTCCGTCGCCAACGAGGTTGCGCAGGTCCAGCGCCTCTTGAAGGCGAGCGGGCTCAAGTACACGATGCACTCGGCTGGCACGACCGTTGGTGAGTTCAAATCGCGAGCTTTCCCACCTTTTCTACGGACACAGAGCGCCGTCCAAGAAGCGTGGGCGACTATGGACAAAGCTGACGGAACGACGTTTCGCAGAGGGCAGCTGGGATGACGTCTTCCGCGTCATCGGACAGGCGCACTCCCTTGTCCACCAGAGTGGCGTCGTCAGGATCCAGTCTTCGATGCGCGTCGGTTCGAGGTTTGTTTATCTGAAATGATGAGTGTACGCGGAACGCCCGGGGCTGATGGATTGCGCAGAACGGACAAGAAGCAGTCTGCCGAAGACAAGGTGAAGCGGATTGAGGGAATTTTGGCGTCCGACAAGTAACGGTGTGCTTTCCAGACTGACAGCACACGGAACAGAAACAGGAATGGGACCAGCGGCTTATTAAGTTGTTGATTGACATAAGATATACTATTTGATTCCCCGCCGCATTTCGTGATGGTACATGTATACATCTCAGCCTAGTAGATTGTAATATTGACACCGCCGACCTCCGTGACCGCCTCGAACCAGACACAACACAACGCTGGCCCTTTTTGCCTCAATGGAAACGAAGTGAGGATGAAACTTTTGAAAATTCCGATCAGAAAACATTGTTCTAACCGCGCATGGTCTGCTTCTTCATGCTCTTCTTCAAGTCGCGCTCACGCTCTCTCTCGAGGTATTTCTTCTGGGCCTTGGCGTCGAGAGCGCTGAGCTCAGCGTCGCGCTTGGCCTTCTTCTGCTTCTCGCGCTCAAGGGCACGCTCCTCCGCCTTCTCAGCGTCGGCAGCCTTCTTGAGCTGGGCAATAGTCTCCTCACGCACGCTGCGCACCTTGCGCAGGACCTCGGGGCGGAAGTGGGCGCCGGAAACGAGGGCGTCAGGGCTGCGGACGAAGTACTCAAAGATGGGCAACAGGGCGTCGTAGTTGTTGTTGGAGGGGATGCGGTAGCGGAGAAAGATGCGCTTGCGGGGAGTGGTCTCCTCAAGGCTTTGGACAGTTAGTGATGATCGGTATACAATGGAGGGGTCATGATGACTTACGTAGTGGGACGCTCAATGGGCTGGTCAGAGACAATGAGGTAGTCAAAGGCATCGCCAGCAGACTCGACAGCCTTGATAAGCTCGGGCGTCAGCAGCTGCTCGGTGATCTCGGCGCTTTCACTCATGACAGTGACCCAGTTGGGGAGCTTAGCATGGTCCTTGGTAAAGGTGATGGAGACATCGTAGCGATCATCGCGAACTTGCTTCATGCGGTCTTTCGAGACGATAGCCCAAACGAAGTTGTCGTAGGTGCTCTTGTTATCCTTGCTGCGCAGCTCGTGGGTGCCGGGAACAGAAGGAACAGTAAGGTGTTCCTTGCCGTCAAATGGGTAAATGACAGCCTCGACAGAGTCATGGGGGGCTTCAACGGCATCCATGAAGAAGCTGGAGACGGACTCGACGATGCTCAGAGCAGGGTTGAAGCGCTTGGTAAGAGTCAACTTGACATCCATGAACGCGACATTCTGGCGACCAGTGCCGTAGCTGGCGAACTCGAAGAGAGACTTCTCGCGCAACACCCCGGCGGGATCCTTGGGATCTGTGTCGGTGGTCGGACGCGGGGAGAAGCCAACGGAGGCGAACTCGGACTTGAGCGTCGGCGCGTGGGCAACAGCCCAAGCCTTGGCCTTCTTGCGGTTGAGGCGCGCGCCGATGATGTGCAGAAGGAAGATGACGGCGCTGATAGCGAGGATGGCGCCCTCGAGCTTGAACTCGCTGAGCGAGTGACGCTCATGGATGTTGTACCACTTCGTGTAGGGGCGAGCCGTGGCCTGGGGCGCGCTGCCGCCGAGAGTTGTGCCGCCGGGGGCAGCGGTGAACGCGCTGGGCGTAGGCGACGGGTCAGGAGCACCGGCGAAGTCTGCGAAATCTGTATGCGATGGCGGATTGCGTCAGCTTGAGGAGGTGGTGGATTTTGTGGGTGCTGAGGGGAAATGGGAAGCTTTGACGGCACGGGTGTGGTTCAAGAGATGGGAATTGCGAGAGAATTCACATACCAGCGTCTCCGCTAGGAATTGGGGATGCAGAGGAGGACTTGGAGCCTCCAAAGAGGCCGTTGAGGATGTTGGCCATGGTTGCGGTCGAAGGGGATGGCTGGCTGGCTGCGGTGGTGTCGAGTTCCGAGACTGCAGACAGTGAAGCTGCGAGCTTGTGAGGAGGTATCGCCAGCGAAAGGCGAAATTAGGCCAGTCGTCAACCTGTCGTCAGCCAGTCACATCGCTCTTCTGGAACCTGGGGGCCATGACGTTGCCCCACATTGCGTCTGAATGCGGTCGGGCCCAGCTTGACGGGTCCCTGAGTCTCGTGCCCAGGTCGTCAGCGGCTCCCGGAGTAACGTTCCTTCCGTGGTTCGGGTGCGAACCGGTTGTCTGGACAACATGCATTGAATATCAATAGATGCGAACGACAGTCAATGCAGCAACTTGCAGCGAACGCCAATGGCGAAGACATCAAACTCGGCAAAACAATACTGAATGAGACCACGAAGAACAGAACATGGCGCGAACCACGGCAGCCCGCACGTACGGCAAGACCTCAACGAGATCAAAAGCAAAGCGACTCTTTGCCGAGCTCCCTCAGAGTCCGCTACGAAAACCCAATAGAGCCATTTCAGTAACGACTGAAGATGACTCAGTCATCAAAATCACGGAAAAACTTCACACCGTTGAAATTGGGAGTGATTCCGACTCCTCGGAGGATGAGCTTTCCAGAGACTTCAGCTCGACTGTTGTTGCATCTCTACCGAAACCGCAAAAGACGGCATCTCCCAAGCGGGTAGCAAAGGGGACTACAAAAACGACCAGATCGGCAACTCCGAAAGTCGAAGCACCACTTCCAACACCAGTATCGAAGGTTGAAACACCTGAGACTAGAGTCGCCGAATCCCCAGTACAGCCTCATCCAGATTACCGCGTTCTTACTTGGGAGGAAGTGTGTCCGCCAGGAGACACAATCGAGAAGATCGCCGAGGCCTCCTACGCAGAAGTGTATCGCGTCCGCAACGAGCGCGGCACGAGCATTATCAAGTGCATCCGCCTCGAGTCACCTATCAAGGCGCAGACCAAGGCTCAGGAGCGTTCGGGTCTGGTCGATGAGGAACCGCATTCTGAAGATGACATGCGCGGTGAGCTGCGCATATCTGAGTGGCTCGCCGACATTCCTGGCTTCGTCATATACAAGGAACGCTATCTCGTGAAGGGCAAAGCGCCCAAGTGCCTGCTGGAGACGCACCAGAGCTTTCACCGGAAGATGAAGCGCAAGGATCCGGACAGACTGCAGTTTTACCCTAGTCCGAGCCGCTATCTTGCCGACACGACGTTCTTGGTAGTCGAGCTTGGTGATGCAGGAACCGCGCTTGAGGATTTCGAGCTGGCGAACTCGAGCCAGTTGTGGGACATCTTCCTCCATGTTGCTATTGCACTGGCTAGGGCGGAAGATTTGGCCTGTTTCGAGGTATGTTGATGCGAAAAGTCGAGAAAGATGCCTTGACTAATCATTGCAGCATCGCGATCTGCATGAGGGCAATCTTTGCATACGTAGGACCGACGAACCTATGACGCGCGACCCTAAGAGACCGGGACCTTACTTTGGCTACTCCGGCCTTGACATCACGATTCTTGACTACGGCCTCTCTCGTGCCGAGGATCTTGAAAAAGGAGAGTCGGAGCCTATTGCGCTCGACCTTGAGAAGGATCTCAGCATCTTCACCAGCACCCACGCACCGCAGTGCAAAGTATACCGCCAAATGCGGTCTTTCCTGTTGCGTGGGGAACGCGGCCACCTGCCACCATCGGCCCACAAAGCCCCCTATGCCAGAGGGGTAGATGGCGAGCCCCTTTCGTGGGATGTGTACGTTCCATACACCAACGTTCTGTGGCTGGCCTACCTTTACCAGTATATGATTAAGGCATTCAAGGGCGACAAGAAGGATGTTGCTGAATTCAAGAAAGTTACCAAGGAAATGTGGAAGTATCTTGACCCAGACGCCAAGGCTGGAACGCCGGCGTTTGGTAGTTCGGCTGAGGTTGTCAGGTTCGCGGTCGAAGCCGGATGGATTGGTGAGTCGCAGTTGATGGGTGGTGAGGAAGAGAGGGAAGATAGCATTATTCTTTCACGGGAAGATGTTGAGGACCTGGCACGGCGAAGATCGCCCAGGAAGCTGCGATGAACGGCGATTGTTTGAGTACGGACTGCATCTTTGATTTATGAGCATTTGCATACTAAAGGAGCATTGGAACTGGAGCGTTAGATCTGGATTATAGGCGAGGTTGCTGTTTGAAAGGGCATATATACGTGTTTCTATACCCATTTAGCGGCGTTACATGGTCTGTTTTTTTTTTTTTTTTTTTGTCACAGCCATCCCCAATCTTGTGAACACGTCCGGTTCCTGTGAGACAACGGGTAAGCAGCCGCAACAAGCGGCTCTATGGGAGTAACCGCTGTCGCTTGTAAGACTTCGATGAAGAAAATATCACCAATTTGTGTCCTACTGACAGGTCCCGCCGCGTTGGAAATACTAGAGCATCGGACGGGAAGCCTTAGGTCACTCAATGCAGGAAAATACCCCTCTCACATACGGAACCGGCGGATATTTTGGGGAGTATCATGATTTACTATGCGATTTTGTCTATTGCTTATCCCATGCTGCGCAGATAGGATGCGGCTTTGCTCAATATAATGTGCGTTATCACAAGAAAAAGGCCGTACTGCCGCTTACAAACTAGACCATTTCCGTTTCCCCTCCCTTGCCCCAGCCAGCTTTGCTCTCCACCATGCCAAATGTAAAAAAAAAGCTTGAAACTTGAAAAACTCAAGGAGAGTGTACTATGTTACAATTCGCACAAACGATTCTTTCCCTTCCACTTCACTTGACTCATGACTCCTGGCTCTGCTGAAACAGCCCTTGAATGCTCTCGATGTCGCTGATTGTCTCGTTGAACGCATTCGTCAGGTCGCCGAGAACCTTCATGCGGTTCCACTCGTGTCTCGTATTCCAGATCTCATCCATGAGCTCGCGGTTGATCTGCTCGAGCTGCTCGATAGTGCAGCCCGAGGTCCTCTCGGTCAATTCGTCGAGAAACTGTTCAACCTGGCCCTCGTGGATAACAGGCTGTTGCTGCGAAGATGACGAGCCAGAGTTTCTGATGTCATCGCTAGTGGATTCATTGAGAATATTGACTAAAGGCATTGCATGCTTAGAGTCGCCTGAGCTTCTTGACTTATTAGGTGATGATGTTTGACTGCCGGGAGGGCGGATGACTCCACGCGCCATGCCGTGTGCTTGAGAGTGTGGCCAAGCATCGTCACTAGAAGTAGCTTGACTCACAGGGCCCATACTGGTGGGTATCTGAGTGTCTTGCAGCTGGGAGTTGTCTCCCTGACTGGACTGATCTGGATGGAACCCGTTCGTTGCTTGAGTGCTCCATTTATCTGTCGATCTCTCCGATGGATCTGACGTCTTAGTGGTGGAAGCGTCGTTTACCATCGCAGAGGGCGACATTCCTGGAGGGACTGTTGTGATAACGGACCTCTGGGACACCTGAGTGGTCCCTGTTGCGCCTGCTGTCGGGTTCGCTTGTGGCGGCCATTGAGACGGCGGCTGCATAGAGCTATCCTGTGTCGTGTCGTCGTCGACGCCGCTCATGTGCACGTCACTCTGCCGCGAAGGGTTCGATGCTCCGTTGCTTTGCTGCTGAGCTTCAGGGATGCCGCTGGGTCCTGGGCTCATGACCTGGAAGCGAGCCAAGGCATGGGCTGATCCTGGAATGCGCTCACCCAGCGTAACGGGGCCCTGAGAATCGCTGTCGTTGCCACCGGTTATATCGGTTTGCACGCGATCGAGAACAGATTGGAAAGCCTTTCTCTTCCGCTCCTTTTCGGCTGCAGCTTTGGCGCGTTGGAGCTGTCTCTGATGCAACGCCTCCCAGTCCACGGTGCTTGTGTTACCCTCGATGGTGGCGACGTCAACCTCGACATTGCTGACAAGCTCGTTCGCCTTGAGAGTCCTCTCTTTGTCGCCAATATTCTTGGAATCCTTAGCGAGAGATTTTATGTCTCGAAGGAAGTCCTTGGGTCGGCAATAGAAGCCATTCGATAACCGCTCCTCGATAGTCGTGGTTTCCAGGTTGTAGAAAGTCTTGCCAGTGGCTGTCTCACGCAGAACGTCGTCACCGTGCTTGTCCTTGACAATCTCGAAAGGACGATGCTCGGCGCCCATGATGTCGGGGCGGACATAGTTGGGATCCTTCTCGAGGAAAAGGTACTCCAACTGAGCAGGGGGTATCACAGGTTGCCTGAACTTCTTGTACTTCCTGTTGATTTGGTCCATGATTGGCTGCAGTTGCACCTTGAGAATGTTAAGGAGTTGATGGTCGCGTTTCTGCATAGCCTTGACTTCTTCTTTGGTGGGCACTTTTGGCGGCGGCGGCGGGGCGACTGGAAGCTGTTCCAGGACTCTCTTCTTTCGATTGGCAGGATCCGGGAAGTCAGCCGGACTCTTTCGAACATGCTCGACTATGGCAGAAAAGTATTCTCGTCGGTTGGACTGGTTCATGTCAGCGAAGCTGCTAGTCAACGGTTTCCATAGGGGTACTCACATGCTTCGGTCGCTCAATCTGCAACCGGTTCTTGCGAGAGAAAGCGAACAGTTCCCGCACAAGCTCTGGAGCAAGATCCTCCCCTGCCTCATACTCTGCCGTTGCAAGCACCAAGATGGGATCTGTCGGCGGGATGGATTTGAGCATGGCCTTGAAGGTGATGAAAGGCAGCGTGTCTTTCATGGCGGCATACCAAGAGTCGATACTAGGGATATAGATGACACTAGGCTTGTGCCTCTTGACTTCAGTGAAGAGACTGACAATAACCTGTTCCATAGGCTGCAAACCGTTAGCTGAAATAATGACAGTTGATAAGTTACAACTTACCCGTCCATCGCCAAGTAAGTTGGGAAGGCCAAAGTTTTGAACCTGCACGCCTTCGAAGTAGTGCAGCAGAGCAGACGACAAATAATTCTGGCCCATGCCCGAAAAGCCATGTATCAAAAAACGCGGGCGGAAGATACGAGAACGCTCAAACTCTTGGTGCAGAGCCTCACGCCCGAAGCCCTGGTCCTCGTCGTCGAATTGCTCGTACATGGCTTCTTCCAGCGCGGTCAGCTTCTTCTTGCGAGGAAGCACCTCGTCCAACGCCTTCTTGATCGACCCGAACTGGTCCCGCAGAAGCGGCTCAATGCCTTTGGGCAAGGGAGCTGCGCCGGTGCCTGCAGACCTCTCAGACGAGGGAACCATTTTCTTGATGGATAGCATAAAATCTGTTGCATGAATGCTGATATTGTCCGCATTGACAATAAGCTTGTCCTTTGATGAATAGACCTGCGGGTAGGTCCTCTGGATGGCGTTGAGAGCAGCTTCTGTGCAAAGGGCTCGAAGATCAGCACCACCGTAGCCTTTGGTGTTCTCTGCAAGTTGCTGCTTGAACGGCTCCGAGAGTCCCCAGTCCTTGGTGTGGATTTCGAGGATTGACTTTCGGCCAGCCACGTCAGGAAGCGGGAAGTAAAACTCGCGGTCAAATCTGCCAGGTCTTCTTAGAGCCGGATCAATGTTGTCTGGACGGTTGGTGGCACCAATCACAATGACCTGCCCGCGACCGTCCATACCGTCCATCAAGGCCAGGAGTGTTGATACAATAGAGGCATGGATCTGCTCCTGCTTGCTAGAGCGTACAGGTGCCAGTCCGTCGATTTCATCAAAGAAGATGATGCTCGGCTGTGTCCTTCTAGCCTCTTCGAAAAGCAAACGCAACTGCTTCTCAGCTTCACCAACCCATTTGCTCAGAGCATCGGCACCCTTTCTCATGTAGAACGTAATCTTGCGACCGCCAATGCCGACAGAGTTGGCGAGGGCTCGAGCAAGAAGAGTCTTACCAGTACCGGGTGGACCGTGGAAAAGAACACCTCGAGGCGGCGTGACATGGAACTTCTGGAAGAGCTCCGGGTAAAGAAGGGGCAGCTGTACCATCTCCTTCAACTGATCAATGTGACCTTGGAGACCGCCGACGTGGTTGAAGTCGACAGTCAAATCGACGCCAAGAGGGTCGGCATCTGCCAGAGCCTTCTGGTTCTTGATCTTGCCAACGTTCGGAGTAGCACCGACACCTGTGTCTCCGCCCAGAGGCTGTGCGAGACCTGGAAGAAGTCCAGCTGGAGCGGCAGCTGAAGTGGGCGTCATGCCGACGTTGCCAGCTGCGCCCGAGCGTTGGCCCATCTCGTCGTCACTGCTGTCAGAATCAACGCCTCCTGCAGCACCTGTACCCCAAGGTCCGGTGAGAAGCGACCCAGCACCGCCGCCTCCTCCGAAGGGACCAAAAGTTGTGTTCAGAGCACGATCCCATGCTTGAGTTGCACCTCCGCGACCTCCACGACGACGTGCAGGAGTCGGGGCGGGGTCTTCGCCGTCATCCTCTTCAATGTTAACGGCAGAAAGAGGCGGCATGAAGTAGTTCATCGGCTTTGCGGCAGCTCTGCGTCGCTTCGAAACAGTTTCCTGGTAGATGATCGCGGGTGAAGGTCGTCGAGTACGACGTGAGCGCGAATCTTGTCGAAGTTCGTGAAGCTCCTCGGCCAATTCGTCCTGGTCTAGCTCGACTTCCTCGCCTGACTCGGCGCCTCGGCGCGAGCTCCGGGTGGATCGACCCTTGGGCTTGGCGGCCCTACCGCGCGGAGCCGGGCTATCGAAATCGGCGTCGTCGCCATCGCCAGAATCCTTTTTGGGCGACTCGGACATATGAGCTTCCTCTTCTGCTGACTCCTCACCGGGCTCGAAATCACTACTCGGCTCTTGAACGGATTTTGACTTCCGAAGCCCGTTTCGGCGAGTTAGGCGTCGTTTAGGACCATCGTCTTCAGCCTCGCCTTCGGCGTCGGCATCGGCGTCCGGCTCAGCGGCCCCAGCTCCAGAACCACTTCCTCTTTTGGCCCGAGTCCTCCTCGTAATTGGACCCTCATCTTCGTCATCGTCATCGTCCTCAACAACGTCGACTTTCACTTGCTCGGTCGATTCTTTGACATCCTCCATTTCGGTATCCTTGGCCTCAGCAACTGCTTCTTCAACGTCACCGGCCAGCTCGTCAACATCGGCGTCATCTTCGCGGGGGCCGCTGCTCTCCTGAGTCGCCTCTTCGATTGTCTCAGGGCCCTTCTTCAGTCCCTTAATCGAGCGGGAAGACCGAGTCCTGGCCAAGGCCTCGGGACTCCTAGATCTCGAGGCAGGGCGTGCATGTTTTCCGGAATTAGTCAACTCAACATGCTCTTCACCGAGTTCTTCTGTGCGAGCACGAGTTGATCGCCTAGTGACCGTTGCAGCAGGAGCAGGGGTCGAGGCAGTCTTGGGCACCTTGAGCTTGATCATCAAGCTATCCTTTTTCTTGGGCTTTGGCAAATCCTCAGAGAGAACATCGTCTGACTCCTCGACAATGTCTGATTCGTCGTCATCGCTCTCCTTGTAGCTGTTGTGCTTCGTCGCGGCCTTTCTTGCACGGCGACCGGCTGCATTGACAGGCGTATCCTCGTCTTCTTCCTCTTCTTCCGAAATGAACGAGCCCTCGTCCTGGCTGTCGGAGACGTCATCGTCATCGTCCTCGATGTCGGATCCACGGTATCGGTTGTTGCGTCGACGGCCTCCAGCGCTCCTTTGACTTTTGGGCCCACGCGATCGCTTCTTGCTGCGGACAGGGGGTGCATCGGCGCCAGGTTCGAAGTTCTCGTCGTCAGGATCCGACTTATTAGGATCGAAATCCTCAATTTCGCGCTTGCGTTTCGACGGCATCGTGTCTTTGGGGGGGTGGTATCGAGGGGTGGGCGCGGTCGGGTTGATCGCTATCGCGTCTTTTGATTGTTGTGCACGCCGGAGCTACTGCTGCCTGGGTATCGCAAGCCAAGCCTAGAATTCGAGATGTCAGCATCAACACGCAAGACAAATCAACCAGAAGGCTATTAGAAATAGAAAAAAAAGATAGTAATGTTGTTCTGTATTGCAGCTACTGAGAAGTTAAAGGGAAGGCCGTACCTGTGTCTTAGCGCTCAGGGAGACTGGTGTGCAAGAACAATGGAAGCGTCAGAAGTTGGTGGTGGCAAGGCAAACCGCCATTGGAGTTTACGCAATCCGGACGCAAAAACTATGGTCGACCTCGATGTAGGCGACGATTGTCGCTGGCAATCTTGCACGGCGAGATATGATTATGTCGCCGGCTGGTGAGAGGTTCGGTTTCGCTGAAAAATCACCATTGCGCGTAACTGCGCGCCGTTCACTTGGGTGAGGAAGGACGAAAGTCAGTCGAGTGGGTCTCACGTGCAGCGTCCACCAGCCACAGGTGGTCCGGGCGTCCAGCACCCTCAGGCTGGAAGACTTCCAATTTGGGCCTGTGAGACCCATCTTTCCTCGATTCAATGGAAAACATTGGGGGCCTCATTCGCCTTGGATTTTTGCATCTTCGAACTTTCATTTCTTGAGATAAGGCATTGCGGAGTGGTTTTCGACTTTGTGCCGCTCCAGCACGGTCAGCGGTTCTGTCACCCGATATTCGTCTCGACGTACCGAAAGTCTGAAGCATGTTAATCACCCTGCAAGGATTGACGGTGCTCCTCGGCGCACGAGGTTAAAAAAAGTCGGGCCCGGGGTAAGTGGGCGACGAGTGTCCACCACAACTTGTCGCATCATCGCGACCGCAGTACCACTCGAAGAAGAAGGGATACTGGTGTGACTCAAACGAAGTGCGACAACGGACTATCGCGTCTTATCATGCCAAAGGGAAGGCAAGTCAGACAGCCAAACCGGCATCTCGACCTTTTGGGGGTGCATATAGTCGCGGCGCATAGACAAGCCAAACGTCGAACGATCAACGACAATGATGTCATTTCTCAATTTCCATCATTTCCGGGTAACAATATGCTTTCTCTCGCCGACGGTTGTTGTTAAAGGCTCAAGACGGGGGCTTGGTGGTCTCCAATCTTTGACATTTGTGTAGGTCGCCTGAAAATCTCAGCCACTGGGTCGGAATTTTAGTTGCAACAGACCGGAAAATTGTCATCCTCTTCAAGAGCACTATCTTTACATTGCTCCAAGTTCAAGCTTCACCAAATCGACCCTTTCAATCAGCCCTACAGCTCCGAATCTGGGGTAACCCACAAGCTTAAGGTTCCGGAACGCCAAGGTCAGGAACGTGGACGGGGAACGTGGCTGGTGCCCCCGGCTGAGGCATGGCAATCAGTTGGCTATGGGTGCGTTTATGCCTTGCAGCCTGAGCACCTTCGGTGCGCCCGACTCACCAGGCAGCAAGATAGCAAAGTGTCACGTGCAGCGGCGCCGAGAGCTCGCAAACGACGCTAAACCTTCGGCGTCGTCCGAGCATGCGGGACGGAAGTGACTAAACCAATGCTGCTGACGACGCTGCCGTGCCGAGATACCGTCTCATTCGCCGACACCGAGAATTGTCCATGGTCACGAGATCAAGCCCATGCAATATGTGCATACACGCCCGGTGTCCCGCGCCCGTCATTGCGCTGTTGAACAAATGAGGCTCCCAGCAAAAGGACACTTGCAATATCCTTATTCGGCGAATATTGAATGGCCTCAAACCCATCCCTTGCACCAGCTTTTGAGGCCGTCACCAAACGATCAGCCCAGTATGCAGATCCCGCGCAAAGTCAGCCAACGGGGTGGCACGAATGCGGAACAAGCAAAGAAACACGCAAGGGAGCGAGCTTCTCTAGCAGCTGCCTTACGAGGCCAGCTCCACTCGCGGCTCGCGTTCGCATGTTCGGTCGCAGCGATGGGGTTACCGTGTCCAGCAGACCGGCCTCGTGTGGGTCCACCATCGACCGGCAACCCGGCCCAGTCGGCAAGTGGCCAGTCGG
This sequence comes from Colletotrichum incanum, assembly GCA_001625285.1. Taxonomy (NCBI): domain Eukaryota; kingdom Fungi; phylum Ascomycota; class Sordariomycetes; order Glomerellales; family Glomerellaceae; genus Colletotrichum; species Colletotrichum incanum. The sequence goes on from LFIW01000646.1 coordinate 45,620, forward strand.
GGCACAGCATTCCTAGACCACCGAGCCCCATGGCGTCGCCAATCCATGCCGATCAAGCGGTTGTCAGCGTGGGCCAAGAACAAGCAGCCGTGCAGCCGCATCCAGCTTCGACGAGCCCTTCAAGCATTTAAGGACGGGTCCCCCGCGGTCTGGATGAGCCCATCTCTCTATTCAAACAACCGCTTATCTGCAATCAGACTCTTGTATCAGTTTCACACACATACACACACACACACGCACCAACTCGAATACAGCAGCTTGAAACAAGTCAACCATCGTACTCAACCATACACGATGTCTTCTCACACTACCAACTTCGACATCCCCCGTCCCAAGAGCAGCCGTGTCGGCTCCGACGCCAGCTCCGTCTCTTCAGGTTCCTTCACCACCAGAAGGGCAGTCTCAACGGACTCCCCGCGCCCCTCCAAGCGCAAGTCATCTCACTCCCAGGCGGTAAACGTCTACACCCACTGTGGCCGTCACAGCTCCCAATTCCTGTTTGGCGGTCGCTCATTCAGCGACATGGCCCGTCATATCTTCAAGCGGGACTAGGTTGTTTGTGTGTAAGTGTTTTCCCAGGGAAGCAACGTCATACGTGAAGAACGTTTCCCAGGTGGAGGACACCGTTGCCAAACACCACTCGGCAATCAAATGCCATGCCATGCCGTTCGCCGTCGCCGCGCGGTGACCGGACCGCACGCCCCGCCAAGGATCACATTGATTCGGTGAGCCCGATGGCCCCACAAGGCTCGAAGAACCCGGCAAGCGGCTTCCGGCGCCAAGCGGGGAGCCGCAAAAACCGTCCTTCCGTCGTCACATTTCCATTCGCTCTGTGCAAGAACAAAAGTCCGCAGAGTGAAGTGCAATGAGAAATGCGGAGCAGTAACGCGCGAGTTCTCCCGGTGCCAAGACACGGTACCGTTGGAGCGACAGTTGCAATTCGTTTCCAACCTCTGTCACTTCAGGCAAGACTTGGGGCACAGGTCGCAATGGACATCCACTGCACGCTCCACATATCGCACACAGTCCACACTCAATCCTCCTGCCCCTCCCGTATTGGCGCCTTGGCAAATTCATAGCAACGAGTAGATGAATGAGCTTGAATTGTGCCAAGTAAAAAAATAAACCGTTGATGATGGGGCATGACCGGTTACCAATCAGACGATCGCTTCGTCAACCTCTTTCCCTCCCATTCCAATTGGACCAGGGGAGCCTCTCAACACAGCATCTCCTCTCCCTCCAATTGGATCTTTTCATGGCCCAGTCTGGGGTTTACGCCGCCGTAATGCGGAGAAGGAAAACGAGAATCGGAGGGCTCCATGAGCGTAACATCGCTCCGGTCAACATCCGTCATGTCCCTTTCTGTTCCTTGTAGGCAACTGCTCTCAATCGGCAATGAACGGCGCCGCGATGGCCGTTGCTTGACGGAAAAGGCGGACAAAGCATTAGCCGGTAACCCGGTTCTTCGCGAAGACAACTCGGAAAAGGGGGCCACTCTAGGATGTTGTATTTTCTTGGCACGATAGAGAGCAATATTGCGGTACCCTGGGCCTGAGCTGTCAATAATGACAGACAAGCCCACGACGTTTCTCAGGATGTTACCAGGTTCTATTAGGATATACCCAACTACATTACAGTATCGCGCTTATTTAACGTTCCTTTGTAATTATGTGTATACACTGAGATTCTAACCTCTAGTACCCGATACGTTGTGATGTTAATGCCGTGATTCTTACTTCATGTCGCTCCATACTCGCCATATCGGGATATGACCGCATATGTGCACATTATGTACCGTCACTCACCAGCCCCCCAACTCGTCTCTCCGTGTCTATTGTATGCAAGTTCGTACGTATGCCGCCCCTCACTAACGCCCAAGTAAACAACACTTCCATCTCCATAAGATCCACAAGCCAAACCACCCACACACCCTGAATCACACCACGAAAGTCCACACCCCCCACGCATACCACAAGTCCCCCGACTTCTCTGGTCCTCTACCGACCCGCCGGTATTACCTGCCCTTAAATCCCCCCTTCCCCATGCCATTGACTCGTCTCTAGAGTCAAGGCACCTTACGCGGAAATTATATTGAGCATGACTCTCGAATGATCCAACAGGTTCACCCGCCCAGGGACGTTCTGGGTGTACCGCGCGTTGAACTTCATGACTTTCTTCGCGGCGCGGTACGTGACGTCGTCGATTCGCAGCGGCTCCGCGACGACGTTCCACGCGATGCCCTCGGTGCACGGCGGCGTCGTCAGCGAGCCGTCGTACTGGTACACATGGGAATGCTCCAGCACTGTCCGGAGCTCGCAGAAGCTCAGACCTTCGGTCTCGGAGTGCGAGCCGGGTTCCTCGACCTCGTCGAGGTGCGCAAAGACGCTCTTTAGGAAGGACGAGGGAGCGCTGTTGTCGACCTCGATGAGGAACCCGAGGACGGAGTTGCTGGGGCCCGTGGAGTCTATGGGGGAAGGCGGTATTAGCTTGTGTTTGGTCCACAACCTTGGTTTTGCACAGAGGCAGGGTTAGAGAGAGTGGGTAACAGAAACAGGACTTACTCTTCAACTGCTCCGCATCGGCCTCGAACACAAAGTGCACCTCCATGGGGAAATACTCGCTCTCGACCCGATGCTCGCTCGGCGTGTGGAAGTGGAACTGCTTCAGGTGGAACTTCCTCCCGTGCCTCGTCAGCGTGCCGTTTGGCGCGACCACCTCGAGCGTGCTGCCCAGGTTCTCGAACTCGGCGCCGTCGGACAGGTCCGGCACGTCGAATCCCAGGCTTGCGCCGGGGACGAGCGTCGCCGAGGTGTCATTGAGGTTGATAGGGCTCTGCTGGGTGCCCGTGGCGCATTTCGAGCTCTGATTGCCGTGACCGTGCCAGTTGAGGGGACCCGTGACGTCGTTGTAGTCGAAGGCTGCGACATCGACGCCGCCTTCGTCGCGGGTTGTCAGGCCGTGGCTCCGGGCGTAGAGGGATGTGCGGTGGTGGCAGATGGCCGAAGCCAAGGTGGCGAAGGGGAGGAGGAGGGAGGACTTCATGGTTGGGTTGGGTATAAGTGAGACGAAGCAACCGAGTCTTCTGATTGTAAGTGACGGGGAGGAATTGATTAGAGAGGAGAGCTCAAATAGACCACGACAATATCTCACAAAGGTCCAAAGGCGGGGAGGGGGAAAGGTGCCTCTTTATCCTCGTCCCTCGATCTCTGGGGAGGATCTTCTCTGGTCTCGTATCAGCACCCGCCACAGCTCGGGACAAAAGCGCCCAGCGTTAAGAGAGGCAATGGTACACCAACGGGCGTCAGCTCACGAGGTTGGGTGTCACGAAGAAAGAGGAGGATGGAGTAGATGGGGCTACCCTCGATACCTCCACACGGTACTTCGCCTGCACAGCTAGTATACCTGGGCATGAGGTCCAGTTTTTCCCTCCGCAACTCCACGAAAAAGAGGCAGGGAAACACAAAAGAGTTGAGTCCCACGCCCCCAGGCCAAGCTGACCAGGGTGGTTTGATGACAGAGAGCCATGGGACCCGTTAGATGAAGATCCTCAGAAAACCCACAGGAACCAGGCGTTCTGAAAGGCGCCAAGAAAGGACGATAACAACAAGGATAAGAGGCCGCAGGAAGGGGGGTATACTCAAGGCCGGATGTACGCAGTTTTGTTTGTCTTGGTTGGAGGGACATGGGAGTTGCCGATTGATGACAAAGGCAACTAAAGAAGTGGAAAAGACAAAAAAAATCACACAATAATCAACTATCGGGAAACTCTGGATCAGAGGCTTGCAAGGCGGAGCAGACGCAGCGGCGGCTACAAGTTCCAAGGTATTCTATATAGACAAAGGCTACGTTGAACAAATGGGATAGTAAGCAACCGGGCTCGGCTATCTGCCTCATTCGCTTCTTGTTATTTTCGTATCCTTTTCAAGTGGACGCCAAGATTGTCTCTGACATGCCCTCGGTTTAAGGTAGCCGACCTTCCAATGCGTCTTTTGAGTGATTGGTCCAGGTATGTAAGCAACTTGTAAAAGCTCGAGATTCACAAGTCCCCAAATCTCGGTGTGCTGGCCGTGGCGAAAGGAGCCCCGGCACAGACGGGGCGTTGAATAATAGGATGAGCACAGCCAGGTGTAATCAGCCCAACCAAGTCCATAGTGCTCACCAGTCAAACGGTCAACCGCCGTCCGAAGCCCCGGTAACTAAATAATAGCCACCGCGGTCGTGGGCGTGGGTTATGCTGGCGAGTCATAGCTTTCATCGTCCCGAATCCTCGGGGGAGCTCAGAATTCATCATTGGACGAACTCATATCAGGCGATGTTACGCCACCGCGGCGGACTGCTTACAGCTGACATGTAGGTTTGTATGCCGGGGAATTTTGGGTTTTATTTTTTTTTATTTCTTTGTTCTGTTTATTTTTAACATGCTTATGGAATCCGCCCTGCTTAACGGGCGCCCGGCGACTGAATTCGACAAGTTCTCAGCCTCTGCGGCGAGCGACTTTGCTCTCCAGCGCGTCTTTCCCAAAGCAGCATATGAGTGTCGACACCAATGTGCAAGCCATGGGCTGTGTACTAACATGTCAGCCGCCTTGCTGCTGACCTTGTCAGAGGGGTTGCTTGTGCTCGTGCAACACCGATTCGAGTGCAACGGAGCGAAATCTCGGGAGACACCCGTCGTACAGCTGGTCTGCCGGGGATGCGAAATATGCGTGCAACGGCGAACAAGCATACAAATTCCACCCGCGTTGACGTCCACTTGGCAGAGACAGTCCAGACCACACTTCTCTTTCTCCTTCAACGTTGTGCCGACAAGCCCGCTAAACACTTTTTTGTTTTTAGCGAGATGCAGCTAGAGCTCTCGACCGTTGAACGCCGACCGGCTGGGCGCTGGACAAGTGTGGAGTCGACCCTCCTTCGAGCCGACGACGCCCGGGAAATTTTCGAGCCATTGCATGGGGACGGCCAAGAGCAAGCTGGGGAAAAGAGATGGGGTAAAAGGGGAGGAAAGACGTTCGACAATCGCTCATCCACGATCCGTTGAGACATTTCTCCCAGCAGAACGGTCGAAAGGTGGGCATGAGCGCGCCAGGAGGGTTGTCTAGGGCGATGGCCTGGTCTTGTCTCATAGACTTTCGAGGTTAATCCAACGTCGATCGGCAACATGGCAGACGCAGTGGAGCAGGAAAGGACGCTTCCTCCCCTTCCATCTCGTTTCAATGAGAGGTTGGCCGAGTAGTTCTCGATTCCATCAACTCCATCGAGATCAGATCCGATGACTGTACCCGCAGCAGCCCTCCCCCCCCCCCCCCCCCCCCCCCC
>LFIW01000647.1:0-118841 GCA_001625285.1 Colletotrichum incanum
TAAAGATTTCTTAGGTTTTAGGTTTAAGTTATTCTTAATCTTTAGTTATAAAATCTATTAGGTAAGGTTTAAACTAAGCTAGCGCTTTTCCCTTAAGAAATAATACAGTATAAATAACCTTTTTAGTATCGTTTATAAAGCTAATATTATAAAATTAGTAGTAAGCTCTAACTTAGGTAAGGAATCCCTTAAGGTGTCCTAGGGTTCTATTAAACGTTTAGGGGTTATTAAGCTTAAGTTTGTCCTAAGTTTTAAGAGGGGTATTAATAATATTAGTAGCGCCTTAAAGTATACGAACTTTAGCTTTAAGCTCTATAGTTTGTTAAGCCTAGGCTTAAAGCTGTTTAAGGGCTATAGTATTCTTATTAAATATAGCTTATATATTAGTAATGTCCTTATTAGTACGTTTAAGCTGTTTAGCTAACTCTACGGTAGCGTCTTCTTTATTACTAAAAGAGTTAGCCTTCTTTATCTCCTGGTTAAGGCTTTAGGGCTTAGGGGTGGCCGGTGCCTTCCCTTTAACTCTAGAGGAGGATAAAGTAAGGGTGGTTTTTATAGACATATTTTATACTATTAAGTAAGTATTAAGGTTAACTTACTAAACAGGAGTAATTAAAGTATTATAGTTAGATATCTAATAGTAGTGTTTTTTACTAACAGGTAGCTAAGGTTAATACTTAAATAATAGTAACTAGGTCTTATTAGCTTATTAGTAATCTTACTAGTCTGTTAGGTATACGGTAATTAGTTATATACTTAGTAGGCATAGGTAGCTTATATAGCTTTATAACAGAAGGATAATCTAAGAGTTACTTATAGTAAAGTAAATTATAAAGTTAATTACTAAAGAGCTATAGAAGGTATTTAGTCTAGTTAGAATAAATGTCCTTATATCCTATTGTTGCCTTGTTAGGACCGATCTCCTAAAGTCGGTCCTCACTAAGGACCGATCCTTGGCATGTCGGTCCTAGGTTATAGACCGCTTATCTGTTGTCGGTCCTTCTTATCTTCACGTGACCTTCCTTAGTTCTTCCGTTCCGAGAGGGGGATTGACGTGTTCCCGTGCTATCCCGCATATAACCTTGTCTCGTAACCGCTAGGCGCCCGTGGGGCGACCCTGGTTATGTTATGTTTGTTAGGTCGTAACACGCGAATACCAAGTTTTAGGTCTCTTTATAGGCTTAGACAGCTGGCTGTACCTAAGATTTGTTACTATTTGATTGTATTATTGTTAGTAGAAGAATGAAAGGAAACAATCAGACGGGTGCGTTTAGGTATTTAGGTGGTGCGCTCGCTTGTCTGGCGCGCTTGCTTATTATTCACGTTATAATATTTCATTAACTAATACTTTCCTAGGTCGTGTCAAGTAACTTACTTGTTAACTACGTTGTAGTTATAAATTCTTTCTTAATTATTTATTACTTAATAATTGTTTCCTTATTGGTAATGAATGCTTATTACTAAAAGGTAGTGCTTGTTGTGTTATCTTATCACTACGTGACTTATACTATAGTTCTTCTGTGCCGTTGTAAGTCTGACATATTCCTGTTACGTCCCTTATATATCTTGTCTATTGCTGCCAAGCGCCTGGCAGGGCGACCCTGGTTCTGTTATGTTTGTTAGGTCGTAACAGCTGTAATTATGGTCGGTATCTTGCTCTAGCCGCGTGAGAAACAACCCTCGTCTGCCCAAAACCCTTACTAACAGCTCTAAGTAACGGCCCCTACAGCCCTCCACGCAGAGCTTATGTTAGCTTAATCTGTTAACCTGAAGCCTGTCTTAGTCTGCCTCTTGCTGCCTAGCACCAAGCCTTGTGAAGCTCGGCACCACGAAGGAGAAGCGCCTTATGATAGATACCATGACATTACGGCAATCGTACGAGCGCCGCGAGCTCTGCGAGGTACGATGGATCAACGGCGAAGATAACCTTGTCGATGCTTTCACGAAGAAAGCGCCAAATAAGGCATTAGAGCACTTTGTTACCAACACTACGGCAAGGATATGGATGAAAGGATGGGTTACCCGCGCTTGAGGAATCAGTCGCCGCCCATACTGCAGAAGTTGCGTACTCTGTTGTTCAATCGTCTCTTCAGGGTATTTCGCAATCATCAGCCCCGTTTAGTTACTTCGGCCTATCCAACAGTCTCAGCAAAAAAGAAGAAAATTTCCAGTGTCGGATTGACTGTCGGATCCCTGTGATACCAACAACAGGGTCTTTTTCACAACTCTATGAAGCACTTTATCACAATTAAGTCTAAACGGAGTAGAAGTAAAGGAAATGTCCCAGGGCTACTGAAAGGCGTAACCACTACCAGGTGAACAAGGCAGCTAAGCCCTAGCAAACATTTAGGGCACAGAGTCTGTAGCATGTGTGGTATACATTCACGGATTTTGATAAAGTGAATATGGAGTAATTCTGGCAATGGAGGTGCGTTCGTACCGAGCTCACTTTAATGTTCTGATATTATCTAGTGAACTTTGTTATATCCACAGTCGGTTGCTATAGGATTGACCCTTCATAATCCATTTCCACCTGGAAAACAATGGTTTAGCTTATGCACCTTCACAAAAACTGTCAATGACAGAAAAATGGCTTAGATATACCTTTGTCTAGCAGAACTGGCGAACGTTCCAGCTAAACCCGCCACTACCGCCAATCACGTCCTGGTTCCAGGTGAAGCGACCGTGAGGGGTATCGTAGCCAACCCAACGGCCATCCTTGCGGAACTCCAAGTTGTAGCCAGACTGGCAGGTAATGAGCCAACTGTTACCAGCGTTGCCGATGCCCCAGACTCCGTCGCACACCAACTTGCCATCGTCAAGGATAAAGGCCGTCTTCAGCTCGCCGTTAGCGGTATAACCGGAGAAGGTAAGGCAGGCCAGAGTGGAGGGAATGGCCATAGCCAGGGCCGTGAGCGAGAACTTCATGATGAATGGAGGTGGGAATCTCAAGGACAAAAGAGTTCGTGGATAGATAACTGTCTTGATTTGGAAGAGGACTGCGGTAGTTAATTGGAGTAAGAGCATTTACAACACTTGAGAGTCGGCATATATATAGTGTTTCCCGTCGATATAAAGCCGTCAAGGTTCGGACTCATCCCTGAGCGGAAGGAATGTATTGCATTCGAGGACCACAACTACTAATTAGTCGGCCTTGCCTAACTCGGCAGGAGATACTACACCTCGTATCATAATCTGCCAATTAGATGCAGGAGTCAGGATTATGGAGTTACTGCACTAAAGGCTGGATTGTTTTCGCCTTTTTCTGTGCATAGGCGAGGTGGAGTTTCTGTCTTGAAGTCGCTCCTTCTGCTGCTCTGAGGGGTTAGTATTAGCGATCATCTTAGAGCGGGTGCCTAATTAGCTCCTAAACCCACTTGGAACTAGGCACGAGTTTTCTTCAACAGAGCAAATCCTCTGTCTTTTCACTAGCGCCTGCTGAATGAGGCTAGTATCCTATCGAGTGCGAGATGACCAATCAGGGCTTCTATTCTATTAGGCTCATCAAATTACTCACTGTAGATAGATAGTACAACTATCCTCTCTTTATCCTAGGGATATTAGAGGTATTAATTAACTTCATCGATACCTTGCACTATATTATTCATCTCTAATACTCCCATAATACTAGTGTATTATCTCTACATAACTTGGAATTTGGAACAAAAAGTGGCTCTGAGAATGGGGTTTTTGGGCTTGGCGAAAATGGGGTCATCTCGCACTCGATGGGATACGCGCCAGCCCTATTAGTAATGGCATCCGCACCGCGTCGTGTCACTATTACAGTTCTCCGGACCCGACTGGCTTGCTGGTAAGAGAATCGCCCTGTGGATACCGCCTTTCCGCAGAGTGGGAAACACTAGGCACCAAAACACAACAATGAGCTCAAATCGAGACAAACTTGATGATTAAAGACACTAAACTCTGAGAATACGTAGCGGAACAAAATCTCAGCAGTTGTGAAAGGTTATTTTCTGACCTTTCCGAGTCACCTCCCTTGTCCCAAGACATTGAAAGACCGATACACACGCTCCTGAAAGGAGGACCAGAGCGCCGTTGCCTCGTGAGTCTTGGTTCGAAATGAATCATCTAATGGGGTTGTGGAATGAGAGTCGCTAGACACCTCGCTTATGATTTTGTGACAGACGGACCGCAGGTAATAAGCGTCGAGAAGTATAGAAAACACCCGCTCCCGACGCTTATACCGTGAGGAACCCTACAGTTCTTATCTCTCTTCTTCAACGCGGATCTGGTACAGCGATGAATCAGTAACAACGGAGGAGCAATAGCCACCGTCCACGACTTCATGGTTTGGTTGACGGAAAGATCGGCCTAAGACAACCGTGAAGCTATCCATGCCATCATTAGCAATGTTCTGGTTTGGGAGAAGAGGAGCGGCCCAAAAAACAGAGTTCTAGCCCAAATAGACTAAAGAGCACTCGTGGCTTGATTGGACCGTGAGAACCTTTCTTCCACAAGTTCATAACAGCTCAGACATCCCTCCCGCCCACTATGCAAAATGTGCTTTTCCCTCATGCTGCAAATCGAGTCCTGCGGCTTGCCCTTCTCTAGCTTCTCACCATTCGTCTTGTACTTGATCTTTAACTCCCCAGATGACACTAATCCTTTTGGTGTGAGGTCTTGCTTTACTTCCAGCACGGGCTCCCAGCTTGATTCAGTGGACTCTTCCTCTGGTGCCGCGGCGGGCTCCGAACTTCCCTCTGGCCTCATTTTTGTTGGTATTTACTGTTAGTGAAATATGTGATCTCTCACTCTAATCCTTAACATCTGAAAACCTTTCACCACTGCTTTCCGGGGCCCTTCTGCGATGCCCTCACACCCGCCGCCGGGCACCGCACCGGTGCTGTTTTCGTCCGCCGGCCCTGACCCAAGCTTTGGGCTACCTCCAGAGCTAACTCCTGCCTTAAGGACTAAACGCCGACGTAATACCGACACACACCCAACCCGGCCCGGCCTCGTGGGAAGCAAGCCCAGCACTACCGCAGTCCACGCCCTCTGTCAGATCCGGAACGGCTGCCAAGAGGATTGTGTCAGTTAGTCTCCCTCGGAATTCCATTATCTGCGATTTCACCCGATAGTCAGATGCGTCTCCCTCTTCCCTTGTACTCAGTGTTTTGCCCTTCCGAGACAACATGTTTAACCTTACACGCTAAAAGAAAAAAGATACGGATATGTAATAGCACACTAATACCAGATTAGGATGCCCTTAAACGCCTGGTTACTATTCGGTATTTATTAGCTACTTTAAATAACTGGTATAACTCGGATGGATGATGATCTTCTCTGTGTCTAGCAAATGAAATATTCCTTGAGTAAAGCTACTTAAACTTAATCATAAACACTCCCAAAGTATGACCAGAAGTTTTGCTTACTAATCTGGCCTTTAACACAATGACAAAGTCCAGGTGGACAAACTCTCCAAGTCTGTGGAAACATGGAGCGCTGTTCAACAGTGGGTCTCTCATAAACCCAGGACGTGTGCCATCGACTCTAGGATGGGGTTTTTTTCGCTGAAGCCATAGGTCGCTCTAAGGTTTCAGAAAGGCACCTTTTCCGTATTTATGTTGCGCAACCTCGATCAGTGGCTTGTCGTAATGTTAGATTAAGGAGGCACACTGGAATGCTATGAGAAATACAGCGTGAAGAAGAAAGAGGAGGTCAAGGTGGTGGCTTTGCGTAAATTCCTTCAGAGACACCCGGACATGCTAAGGGGTTAAATATAATCCCCATCCCTAGATTGTGCCCCGAGCGGACAAAACTTCAAGAAAATTATACATTCCAATCTAGCATTTCAGTCGATTTCCCTTATATTGATAGAAGGGGCCAATACAGTAAGGGTAACTAACCAGGCCGCTGATAGAGAACGGAAAATCAGGACTACTTAATAGGTTGTCCCTAGCCACGTAACTTTCCGCTCCTTCACATCACCCACATTCCCGGCCCGTCCCCTCACGCCTACTACTCAAGGGAAAAGCTACGAAGATGGGTCGTTTATCCGAACTGATCTCTAATCCGCAAGGGTTGTACTCTCTTCTGGCATACGATGAGGGTGGAAGCAGTAGTACTTCAGAGGTCGAATTCGCAAAAACGAGTAATACCGGCAGCCGGGCTCAAATCCGAAGAGCTATTCGCGCCCTTTTGCCCTCATTTGTCTCAAGACCATTACGCCGCAGGAGCGACGCAGAATACATCGATGATCACGATAACGGTGCCATACTACCCAAACCAAACTCAACATCCTACCTCAACGGCCTGCGCGGCCTCGCCTCTCTGGTCGTCGCAATGCAGCACAACACGAACGACTACTTTCCTGCGAACCATAGGGGATGGGGCGACCCGCCCGGTGAACATCATATCATTCAACTCCCCCTCATTCGCCTCATCCTCGATGGAAGTTTCGCGGTCACCATATTTTTCGTCATCAGCGGTTTTGCGTTATCCTACGGGCCCCTAAAGAAAATGCATCAAGGAAAAGCAGAGCAGGCAATTAGCGCAATTCCTTCCAGCGTTTTCCGCCGGCCAGTCAGGCTCTTTACGCCCGTCGTGCCTGTGCTGGTCTTTTCCAACATTGTCATGATAAGGTGGCTGAGCGTCTTCTACCAAAATGAGACGGAAAACCTTCTGCCACCGCAGCCTTCCTTCTTGGCTGAACTTCACCATACCTGGGCCGAATTGCTCCAAACCGTCATAACAGGCGTCGCGCCAGCCACCATGCCCCAGATTTGGACACTAGCCGTCGAGTATCAGGGCTCTCTACTCATCTTCCTTTGCTGCCTAACTTTTGCGCGCGTTACATCAGTCATGCGGATGTGTTTTGTTACAGCCATTTTTTGTTGGCAGTGGTACTTGGGTCAGTGGCAGCTCAGTCTCTTTCTAGCAGGTATGATACTTGCGGACTTGAAACTACTTAGGCCCGAGTTTCCCTCTTTAGGTAGGCGCACCAGAGCTGTTGTGGACGCAGGGAATTGGGTCATGCTATTTATGGCCCTCTACCTTGGCGGGTGGCCTATTTACGGGGATGGGGGAGCTACACTCGGTTTCACGTACTTCAACTGGGTGCCCACAGGAAATGTGCCGCAGCAGCGGTTCTGGCATAGTGTCTCGGCCATCATGCTGGTATTTTCGTTGGAGAACATGGCTGGAGGGAAGCTTCAGTCATGGCTGAACGCCAGGTGGCTGCTATACCTTGGCGAGATCAGCTACGGACTCTATCTTGTCCACTGGATGGTTGGTATGAACTCGCTGACCAAAGGGACCATTATCAGGCTGCGTAGATTGCCGGGCTGTTCTAGTTTTTTGGCGTGGCTGGTTGGATTTACGATATCGATGCCACTCTGTATTTGGGTCGGGGACTTGCACTGGAGATTTGTGGATAAGAAGTCTGTGAGGTTGGCTAAGTGGTTGAGCGATGCTGTTGGCATATAAAAGCATGCAGCTGTGATGAACCTTGGCAAGCGTGGGCAGAATGGCATTATTTAGGCTAGTTGTAGAGAAATAAGGTTTACGTGTAACTATAGTAAGAGTGTTTAGATCTAAGAATACTAGTTCTATTGCTTTTCTATGCTTTACCTAGTAAGCTCTACGCTAGTTAATAATATTGCCTGTCTTTTAGATTATAGGATATAATACTAGGGAACGGCAGGTAAGCCGCTTGTTAAGAAAGACCTCATAGTAGGAAATATGGCTAGATATAGCTTATACGTAGTAGTAGAATGACTTTAATCTTTCTGAATGCTTTGTAGTTGTTAGCAAACTGCATTGGCATAGCGTTACTAAACCCGAAGTCTAGTACCGCCTTTATCCGAAGCGTTTCCAGGTCGACAAGCATGCTCCTAGGCCGTAAGTCATCACAAAAAAGCCGAAATGGCCCAGCTTGTTAACAGTACCCTGTGTAAAAATCATCCGTGCGAAGCAATGGCGTGCGACGAACAGATTCTAAGCGAGATCCTTTGTTATTACTAGCGATATTACGCTGCTTACCCTGTGCCTCAAGCACCCCTGAACGCCGGGCCGGCTGATCCGAAATGACAATGAAGCCTCGACCTTGATTATTCTCACAAACACGTAGTTAAGCCCTGTGTATTCAGAATTGTATCATTGGTTCGGTGTTCTCTGCACGCACTGCACAATTTTTCAAACGGTTATGTTAAATGCTCTTCTTTTGTGCATTGCAAAGTTCTAGCGCTCCCCGCAGTTGATCTTCGACTACAGTATTCGCCGGTACATTCGAACCTCAACCAGCAGGCGGCCCACCCACCGCCAATTAATCGGCAAAGCACGACTGGTTAATATGTAAGACAATGTGAAAGTCCAATGATATGCACTATGTGGTTGCCAGATAAGTCGCCGCTGTCCATAAAGGTGGGACAAGGCGGCCCGGGAAGAATATATGGGTCTACCTCCAAAGGTTCCAACCTTTCTGTGGGCACGGGGCTCCTTCGAGAAGTGGATAACTGGATTTGTCTATTCCTTGCTTGGACCGCATTTTTCTAGCCCTTTTATTTTCTTTGAGGTCGTTCCGCTCCCTTTGTCACAACATCCTCACCCATCACCAGTTCGATTCACTACCGTCGCAATGAGTGCCTCTCCTAGTGACGCGGCTAAGGGGCCCCAGGGCCTTGATCTCTACTCTCGATTCGCTCTTGCCGGCGCCCTAGGCTGCTCCCTTACCCATGGCGCTTTTACTCCAGTCGATGTGTACGTTGTCATTACCTCGCCCGCTTGGCCAGCTGCTCCATCTAAAATCCCCGTCTCCGGCTCTACCAGCACTAGCAACCACTCACTAACACTTTCCAGCGTTAAAACTAGGATTCAGCTCGACCCAGCCACCTACAACCGTGGTATGATTGGTGGTTTTCGCCAGGTCATCCAGAACGAGGGCGCTGCTGCCCTTTTGACTGGCTTCGGCCCAACCTTCACTGGGTACTTCATCCAGGGAGCATTCAAGTTCGGTGGCTACGAGTTTTTTAAGAAGCAATCGATCGATCTTCTGGGTATCGAGAAGGCCCGTCAGAACCGTACCGCGGTCTACTCTGTCTCGGCCGCCTGTGCTGAATTCTTTGCCTCGATTGCTCTCAGCCCTCTCGAGGCTACCCGTATCCGTCTTGTTTCCACCCCTGGATTTGCCAACGGTCTGGTCGGCGGTTTCAGCAAGATTCTTAGCCAGGAAGGCATCGGCGCATTCTACTCTGGATTTGTTCCTATCCTGTTCAAGCAGTATGCTATTCTCTACAATAGTTGCAAGAATGGATCCAGCTAACACAGGCATACAGGGTTCCTTACACTGTCACCAAGTTCGTTGCTTTTGAGAAGGTTTCTGAAGCCATCTTCTCTCAGCTTGATAAGTCCAGCTTGTCGGGCGGTGCCCAAACAACTGTAAACCTGGGTTCTGGTCTCATCGCTGGTTTCGCTGCCGCTATTGTTTCTCAGCCCGCTGATACCATGCTGTCTAAAATCAACAAGACGAAGGGTCTGCCGGGCGAAAGTACTGTCTCCCGTCTTGTTAAGATTGGTGGAGAACTCGGTATTCGCGGCTCCTTCGCTGGTCTTCCCACTCGTCTGTTCATGGTCGGTGGTCTTACTGCTGGTCAATTCGCTATTTATGGCAGCATTAAAAAAGCTCTTGGTAAGTCTTTTTCTCGTTTGATCCCTGCGACCAAAGCTTATTCTGCCTTTCAGGTGCCACCAATGGTGTTGAAATCGCCAAGTAATCAAAGTGGTGATAAGGGTAGAACGAGCCCTGCAGTATTTATAGAGAGGGAAATTAGCCAGCCAAATCACATATGCACAGAATGACCCTCGACCTCGTATGTGCGAATATGTTTCCTTACGTTATTTATTCGTAACTTGCCCCCATTTGCGAGGCACACTCTGATATTGCCTCTTATGCCATTACCTCACCGCCTCTGTTTCATATTTGTTCAACCCGCGCTGACAGGCTACCCACCTCACCAAATCCTTTGGATGACCTATTCCCTGCCGTCCAGCCTTCAGCATGAAAAGGCGTGTTACCCTTTGAAATCAGAACCTAACATGGATTATGTCCAGTACTAATGTTTCGAATGTGATATCTGCGATGAGCATTCCGGTGACGAAAATCCGGGTGGGCGTGTCTGACGGGAACTTTAACCGCGGCGCTCGTTATTATCCATTCAGTGGTTATTTTCTTAGCCAGGAAAAGTAAGCATTTGGACATGCGATATGTTTTTTCACACAACACAAAGCAGCAAAAACAGTCAACATCTGCTGCATGATTGGAAAGAGGGCCCGATTCCACGCCACCTACTTCTTGCGGACTTCCGGCTTGCTACCTGTTTCTTTTTTTCGTCTATTAGCCTTCTTATTCGTTCTGCGACTAAAAGGTAGGGAAACTGGCTTATGGGTTGGTACTTAGCGAGTCCAGAATGATCTGTGACCAACGGTATGTTGTTTTCCTCAGCCATAACAATCAATCCAGTACACGTAGCAGAGTTTCTTGTTCTAATAGTGAGGGAGGGCCCTTGTCTTCTGCCATTGGCCATTCTGGCTAAGCTGCGAAACTGGTTAGCGCATGTTTGAGCGTCTCAACATCCTTAGAATACCTCTATTGTTGGACTAAGAATGCACTCGTAGAAATTTACTACTCGACAATGGCCTTTGCAGAGCTTAGGAACCTGATCTGCAAGCCTCTTCAGGAAAGCCGAAGGTTCCGAATCATCATCGACAAAAACATTATTGACCAACGACTCATTTGGTTGGCCTCGGACCAGACTGGCTAACTGTTCATTCCGGAGCCCTAAGTTGGACACTCCAAAGAATAGAAGCCCGTAGTAAGTTTGAAGAAACTGAGAACTGGCGTCGTTAGGCTTTCGGTGTGCACGAACGAGTGCCTGCAGGAATCAGTTACCGCGCTTCTTCTCCAACCAGACGGTGGTCCTTACTTCTTTGACGAGCAAGCCACCAAGGCTGCAACCTACAAACACTATTGGGCGAAGGCAAGTCTAAGAGCATTCAGTACACCTGAACCGAATGTGGAAACGGATCACGTACCCCATTTCTTGTTCGAAAGGCGATGATCTGCCCTAACAAGTCACCACCGAGATCTTCAATAGACTGCTTGGAGCGACTGCTTGGAAGCATCGCATCGTAGCCGTGGTGGAGCAGAACTTGGGTGTTAGTTATGTCTCTAGGGAGAAAGTCGCGTATTCAGACGTCATCACCGTTCGGGGCTCTCAAGAAGCCAAGCGCATGGCTTCCTAGACCAGGCACTGCTATGCTGCTACATAGGTTGAACACACAAATAACACACAAATTAGGCTCACTGCTAAGTAGAATTCGAACGTGTTCAACTTCTACAGCTTCAGAATTGTGGTGCAATGGTGTAAAGCCTTCAAACTTGTGGGTGTAATTATATGGGGAGCTGACCCCAGAGTAGCGAAATCTGGTAACCAGGTCGTCCGGAGACAAAGATGTCCTGAGTGTCATTGTTGCGCACAAAGAATGTGGGCCATTATGCACCAGGGAACGAAGAACTGGCAGAGACACTCGCTGAACACGACCCAAGACCTGTTACCTAAGTTCCTAAATCTACTACCGATGGTACACGCCTTCTGCATACATGGCACGGTTCCCTTTAAGTCTGAGTTTTTCTTCGATAGTTAAAGGCTTTTCAGCGTACAACACAGACGTGGCTTGCTATTGCATAACCTGCGTACAAGAAGGCTCTGATGTGGCTAAGTAGTGGCTTGCTAGGGGGGTTTTGAGGCGCCATACCAACTTAGCATTGTATTAGTCACTAAGCCAGGGAAACTGCTCATGCAGCACAGGAATTGTCGCGCTAGAAATCTGATTAGACCCAACAGCATGCACGTGCCATCTGAGGTGGGCTGTTCAAGGCCCGCCCTCAACCTTATCCTTTGCGGGGTAAAACATCACGAATGTCATCAACCTTTCTAGTATTGACGCCATCTTGCCCAATCTTTTGACATCGTAATCCTTTCCGCCTATACAAGTCTCAAGGCGCTTATATTGAAACATCTACGGTCGATCGAACGACGATGGACAGTTCCCTCAAGTCTCCCGATGACGAAATGTCTACAGCTGGCCAGCGTCCGGACTCACAAATGAGCGACACCAAATATGAAAGTCCTCTTCGGCCGACTCACCGACTAGACCAAATAAAGATTGGAGAAAACGGGGTACAGCTGTTGGTTTCAACTCACGACCATTTATATGATGCTGCCAATGTCGAGGGTGGCAACAACACCTTCCAGTGTATTGGAGGCTGGAGTGAGACATCGATCCACGAGCTCGGACAGATGCTCATCTCTCACCAGAATGCTGTCTTTCAATCTCGCGAAACGGTACCTGAAGGGTCTGCATTCAAAGGCCCAGGCCGCGTGATTAAAGATCCCAATCAAGATTACAAGCCTCCCAGAAAACCGTAGGACTCACCTAGTCAATATAGATATAGCATACATAAAACTAGCAAGAGGAGCACAAATCCAACCGCGGTCCATCTCCAATAAAGCTTCTCATCATCTCTCAAGGTCCGCACGCTGTAGTCGCTAAAAATTTGACTTTGGTAACAATTGGATTCCCTCATCCACTGCGCTCGCCTATATGCCCACAAGAGTCCCTATCGTATGAGCAAATACACGTCGTTTGATCCGCCAAATTGCTAAGTCTGCATTCTAAAATCCGTAAAATATCCTTGGCACAAGGATCAAGCGTTGATTGTGGTCAGCGATCTCTGTTGCGGCCTTTGAGGGCTCTACGAATACTACCAAGCACTTGATAATTGAGCAAGAATGGCATCTTTTACTTTTCATAAGAACAAAAAAGCCTGCGAATGCGAAATCTTAGATCATTGATCTTACTAGCGTGTGGATAGACAAAGCATTGGGCTCAAAAATTTACAAATACATAGGTAATCGACCTAAAGTTTGGAATATCGGATCAACTAGGGTGAGTCAAGACGAATTACGGCAAGCCCATTATTTTTACATAGAAAAGAATTATAGCGACTTAGCTATCTAGTATACTTCGTTTAGTATTTAGTGTATTATGCTATAAAAATAAAGATACAGTTCAGGCGAAAGCGTCGTAGGTGTAACACGCGTGAAGCCCTCTTGTGGTTCGAATTGGGATCACCGAACATGAATTGTAACCGCTTTTACTACAGCGCTTCTCAAGCCCTGACTACCTCATCCATTTCTCTCGAAACATCCCAATGCTGTGATAGACTATGCAAAAGTATTCGGATGGAATCCAGCTCATAAAACAAATTTCGGGGGATCCAGCTTGTAGGATGGCCATTGAAGTTGTTCTTGAGGAAGGCCAAAGTGTCGCTTCCTTTATTAGACACCGGAGACACTGCTTTCTCGGATTCAATCGTCCATCAGATAGCGAAGCGACGTGTCAAAATCAACTGAAGAGGGTACAACTTCTTAGAAATCCCTGGGAGAGCAAAAGAGCTATAAGTCGTGGCGGCACCAAAGAGAGCCCGGGTAGACACGTGTCGTGTATGACGCCTAGTGATACCTCGGATGCAATCTTGTGGATCTCCAAAACATTCAAAATGCACTTCCGAGCGGGAATCCCTTGAGCCCACCGCTCCGGATCGATCTGTACTGGCTCCTGTCGGCGTCCTCCCGCCGAAAATGTGCTGCGCGATGCCATAATGGTGGCACATCCGCCGCGCACCTCTCGCGGTGCTCACTACAAGATCGAGATCAGCAACATAGCACCGCAGAAGTCCCGTCACCTTATCTGCCACATTCAAACTGGCACTCTGTGAAAGATGCTGACGAAGGGAGACTAAGGCCCTCAGAGCCACTGGTTTGGCGCCGGTCGGGCTTCGATTTGTTTGTGTAACATCGATAGCGAGAGAACCTAGGATCTCTAGAAGGATCTCAATGTAGAGGGGTACATGAAGGTGGTGATTTTGCAGACGCTGAGCCTCGTTAGAAAGCAACGAGAGGTACAGATCGTGAAAACGCTGATATGCGATAGTAGTAGTAATTCTTTGGTCGTTCATGGCCTACATCTTTTGAATCCATTTGTCAACGACATGAGCGGCGAAGACGTCTTCGGCAACAGCCACAGTAGTGACGAAGACGCGTCATGCTGTAAGGATTGATTCTCAGAAGCCAAAAGTTGTGACTGGGCCTGTGCCCGTTTCCTTCACTGCTAGAGTCGGAAACCACATTGGCACTGGCAGCTGGATCTGGACCATCATTGTAAGGTTCTGAAAAGGGAGTGAGAGAATCATGGCTTGCTGACCAGTCGGATGGCTCTCTCGATTTGGCGGCTGGCTTATGGTTTTTGGCGTGTCTGGTGAGCACGTCTCTGCGTGAGAAGCTCCGGTCGCATATCGTGCATTGGAAAGGTTTCGCACCGGTATCTTTGAACAAGACAAGATCGGAATACGCATCAATTGAGACTTGGCTGCAGCCAAGTCTCCAGCAACAAATACAAGTTGCTCTGTCGGACTCACGGGCTCTTTCGTGTCTCTAGGAGTTTCAGCATGGGCCCCGCTGCTCATAGGATTGCGATGCACACCTTGAGACGCTGTTTCTTCGTAAATCTCCGGCGGCATTAAGCACACACAAAGTTGGTGACCGCGTTTCTTTCTCGGGATTCGCCGGTCATTACTATGGGTTCGCATCTCACACTTGTGTTTCCCACATCCGTGTCTAGTTTGCAGACGTGTTAATGCAGAAAAAAAGCGTACTGCTCTTCCCCACAAACTCTGCAGGGCAAGTTGGAAATAACTGCTGAACGAAGGTCCCGAGCTGGCGGCGAACAGGGATGCTCTTATTTCCCACATTGATCGCATGCACCGCGGCCACCCGAGTGCACCTTGCTCTATTGGCTTTTCCACGGCCCCACCTCACCCCTCTCTCCTACTCAGTACAGACGCATGTCGATTGTGACCCTCTGCGCTGTGTGGTACCCTACGTATCAATCGAGTTACTTTTTTTATGGAGCTATTGACTTAGGAACCATCATTTGCTAGTCAGTCGTTGCGACTGGGTCAGAGCTTGACGTCCTCATAACAGGTAAGAAGCCAATATCCCCCGTACTGACTGGTGTGGATGAGGTAAATGATGGGCCATTCTTTTCGGAGAAACCGTTGCTCATCGTAACTTTTAGATAGATCATGGCTGGCCACAGTCACCGATTTGTCAATGTCAGACGCCATATTGTGCGGGGGTAAGGGGGGCATGGCCGATCAAAAATGTACACGCAGGTGGGCTTGGCTAGCTTTTCGAATCTAAGGAAATAGAACAAGCGCGGGGGATAGTCTGGGGGTGGTAAGGCGCCTGCAACGTGATTCTGGATAAAAGTTCAACACAAGCCTCCTCCAAACGATAGCGGATGCTCACAAAGCTCACCATCGCAAACTACATAGCACAACACTTTACCGCTGGGTCGACGGCAAAATCAATATGAACCAGACAGTTTCACACGATAACGGGGACCTCAGTCTCGAGCACCTCGAGATGGTACAAAATGATGTTGCGCAGCTACACCAGACGCACTACATGCCGCAGGATGGTGTCAAGAATAGCGTGGACACGAGGGTTAACATAAAGCTTGGCTTCATCATCACCACGCTTCTGGCTGTTGAATTCGTTGTCTGATTGCTACAACTTTGTCCCGTACGAGTTGCCGAATATCTTAAATCAATTCTGCGTGAGTTGACAAGGCCAATGTTGGCTTCGTTGCGATTATCTTGTTCATCAAAAACGCCCACCACCCTCCTAACAATATATCCGACTGTCTTGCACGTTCCTAGGCTACGCGTGTTCTTCTTCAACTGCCCATGGTGGTCCTGACCCGGCGAGTTGGCGTGAAGTATGTATTGGGTTTTCAGCTTCTCGATATGGGGAAGTCTTTGCATGCGCCATGCGGCCATTCGAGGCAGCGGCAATCTCGTTGCACTACGACTTCTTGTCGGTACCGCGGAATCTGGATCTACTCAGATCGGGATGTACTACATGTCGACTCTCTACCCAAGTATTACGGCTTGTAGACGGTCTCGTAATCGATCTCGAGAGGATGGTGGGTATCTGGTACCACACTTCTAAGATTTTTTTGATCTCTTTTTACTAACTTCAGCGATGAGACAAATAGCTGAGGAATGAATGCGCCATGCGACAAAGTGATGTTGGGCTAAGTGTCAATATGTCGAAATCTGAAGGAAGTTGTCTGAAGACGAACTTTATTTGACTGCCTAATGAGTTCAGGGTTAGCGTAAAACGTAATACTGTCACAATTTTACGACTCCTTTGATATTTAAGAACCAGGGCAACGGGCATTTGCGAAGCAGGCGTACGGCTGCGTTCGAGATTCAATCGAACCAACAACTGTATGAAGGACCAGAAAAAGCGACAGAAACCATTGTTGCCCGCCTAACTGACACCAGGTTTTAACTCAAAACATATCTTGAAAGCTGACCCGTTGATCACTTTAGGATGGATTGATTAGCGGGTTTCGACACTAACCCGGGGAATTCGGGGCCGAGGCAACTGACTAATTAGCATACCGTTCTGCTTCGTCTTTGGCACCTAAGCCCTGTGCTTAGCTGTGATTCAAACTGTGCGCTCGCACACCCCAATCCATCAAGGCCCTCGCTAAAACATGTAGCTAGTCTACTGCATAGTAGGTTGAATATGAGCAGCCGAGCTGAAGGTGAGATAAAGATTGGGCAAGCGCAGATCAAAATTTTAGCTCACTGTAATGGAGACATGGACTTAGTCTACGTCATGGATCCTTCAAGTTCAGGTGACCGCTACGTGGTGTCCACTTGTCCCTTCAATTGACCCATCGCAATATATCTTACCGCAACGATGGCAATGATTTCGTGTTAATACGCAAAGTCTACGTATGTTTTTCGAAGAACACCCCGTGGCCGCGCATATGGCTCCGTCGTGAACGGCTCTGTGCACCATTTTGAGATGACATCCCCTGCTGGTCTAATCGTTAAACCGTGACATGAGACGGAGATTGAGTACATGACTGACTGTTAGCTTACCTCCGCTTTGAGAAATACAGTGGCTAGTCCACCTAACTGGTGCTCAACGGCTATCTCTGACTTTATTCATGTGTTTAATTCCGTAAGAGCACAGGGGTCTGCATTCTGATGATTCGCTGACAAAATTAAGCTTTTTTGAAACCATATCTCCGTTACAGGAGAGAACTTTAAACCACGCTTAAATGAAAAATCGTGGAAGAGAAACATACCTATGGTACGAATTGGAACAAGACTCACGGAGCTGTCCACAGACAGATTGCCTACTATTCCAATTTGCTGAAATGAAAGCAAGGTTCTCCCTGGTAACGTTCCAGGTATTACGAAGTGACCAACCCCTCCTCCCGAATCGTCCGGTCTCCACGTTATTTCTAAAGCCCGATGCACTATTGACTATTGCTCTCTCGAAGTTTCCTCCCACATTCTTCATACTTGAGCCGCGTCTGATAAAGAAACTAGATTAAAGCTTTTGCTGGCAATTGCTGTCACACAAAAGGCCCTTGCAAATTTCACAGGAACCCCTCTACCCCTGAGTCAATCTGCCACCAAGCAGAAAAAGCTTGTTTCGGACAATGTCTGAAATATATCGATCGTTGAAACAGTGTAATGATGGGAGCTTGTTCGGTTTCGCATGAGATAATCATGCTGTTCATCAAAAGTATTTAGTTCGGCCTTGCTTTCGCTAAACATCAGACGTTTCTGGCTGCATCAGCTTTGTTTCTCTCAACTTCCAGTCATTCATTTACCTTTTTTGCATTTTGTTGCCCAACTCAGCATCTGCAACTTTCCAACATGGCTCTATCCATCATTTCTGTCTCGCTTCTCCTTGCCAGCCTCGTTTGTGGCCAAACGCCTGGCAATTCGACAGACAACCACCCCAAGCTCGAGACCTTCAGATGCACCGTCAAGGATGGATGCCAGAAAAAGACCAACTACATCGTAGTCGACTCGAGCCAGCATGACATCAAAACGTCCAGCGGGGTTAGCTGTCTTACCGGCAACAGCCCGCCTAACTCCACTGCATGCACGACTCCTGAAGACTGCGCAAGGAACTGTCGCATTGAGGGGATCTCTGACTATAGCGCTAACGGCGTTACTACCCGCGGCAGCGATCTGCGTTTGACCATGTTCAACGACAATGGCGCAAAGGTTTCGCCACGAGTCTACATGTTGGAGGAGAACAAGCAGCGATATGAGATGATTCCTCTGACCGGCTCTGAGTTCACTTTTGATGTCGACATGGTGAAGTTACCCTGTGGTATGAACAGCGCACTCTACCTGTCTGAGATGCCGTCCGATGGTGGCAAGAACGCCAGCACTCTGAACAAGCTTGGTCCAAGCTGGGGAACTGGCTACTGTGATGCCCAGTGCTTCAAGACCTCGTTCATTAATGGAGTCGTAAGCTCACGCAATGCCAATCATTACCAATCTAGTTCACTGACAACGCCTCAAGGCTAATTTTGAAGAGAAAGGCTCCTGCTGCAACGAACTCGACATTTGGGAAGCCAACTCCCGTGCGACGCACATCGCACCTCATCCTTGCAGTCAGCCAGGCCTCTACAAGTGCACCGGCGAGGAGTGCGAAAAGACAGGCGTGTGTGACAAGTCCGGTTGCTCCTGGAACCCGAACGCTGTGAATGCCACCGACTACTACGGTAGAGGCGACAATTTCAAGGTAGACACAACCCGCAAGTTCACCGTCGTCACTCAATTCCCCTCCGAGAACGGCGAGCTCAAGGAGCTTCGCCGCATGTACATCCAGGACGGCAAGGTCATCCAGAACAGCGTAGTCAACATCGAGGGACCTCCAAAGATAAACTTCATGAACGATGAGTATTGCCAGGCCACTGGTGCTTCGGAATTCATGCGTCTGGGTGGCATGGAAGGTATGGGCCAAGCTATGTCCCGGGGCATGGTCTTGGCCTTGAGCTTGTGGTGGGACGAGTCTACCTTCATGGAGTGGCTTGATCAGGGCAACAACGGGCCTTGCAACGCTACCGAGGGCAGCCCGTCCGTGGTCACTCAGATTGAATCTAATCCTGAGGTGACTTTTAGCAATATCCGTTATGGAGAGCTCAATTCAACAATGAACATGAAGCTCTAAGTCAATGGGTTTATAAGGTTATTGAAGGATATTTCTTCCCCTCTATGCCCTGGGACGCTTAGGAGCGCAGATTGTTTAATGCGATGTTTCAACTTTCCCAAACGTTTCTTTGGCCGGCGGTTGATGTCAACCTTCGTGCGTTTATCCGTGATAGCATGTCTCTTCGTGCGAAATTATCGCTGCAAGATAACAACAGCGGATGCGGAGCTTTTAAGGCTCATCTTCCTTTGATATCAGCTTGCTTGTGTCATCATTTCTCGCCCATGTCTTGTTCCTTGAACAGCTGGGGTGCTGGCTAGTCTTTCTCACTATTAGGCAAACCACTGTTGTTCGAAGGTTGGTCTTGCAAGCAATAAAATGGTTGAGACACAAGAAAAAGCAATTAATAGTGACACTTGTATCTTACCACGAATGTGTGTCCCGACGAGACGAGCCATCCAGAACGTCGATATCGCGAAAAGAAGGGTCAATCAAAAGTTCCGCTGATGAAGATCTATGTAGGATCGTACTACAAAATTTCTCGAATGAACCTTTTTGCCAGTGCATGCATCTACTTCCGTCTAGTTCAAATTAGCTGGTTCAAGAAGCTCCTCTATATTAGTGTTTCACCATGAGGGTCAATTCTTCTTCCCCAACCACCTGAGCTGGCATTTGGAGCGCTTCTTGTTTGGGAGTGAAGTATAGTCAAGACAACCCAATGATGAGCCCAAAGATAAGGTAGCTGGAACTCCACACCGAGGATTAGACAACGACTTTGGTCAGGATCAACTCGGAAGCTCAACCAAAATCCATAGTTCCTCGGCTCCTTGCGCATACTACAGTGGCTACTAAATCAGTTAGGATGGATGAGCGCTGTTCTACTTCAGCAACGGATGGGTCTCGTAGCCTGTTTCGGGGCCATCGCCCTCTGCAATTGCGGCAGGTAGACCATCACTTGAGAGAAATGACAACTATGACATCGACGATAGAAACTAGGCTATCTCAAAACTGGTTGAACACACAGCTGCCGGATTGTTCGATGTACCATGCGGATGCATCCTTCAGCTACCATACGTGAAAATCTGGAAATGTATATCGTCGATATTCTGGTCGATTGTTGGCTGGCCTGTGACAACATGAATGCCGAGCTTCTTCGGGGTCTCTGCAAGGCTACGCTAGAGAGCATTAACATTTTCGCTTAGCTGCCTGATTTAGAATGTTCTAGTCCAGCCCTTGAAGATATTGAGATTACTCATACGATCACTATTAAAAGTCCCATTCAAACGAGATGTCACCACCAAAAAAGCGGTGTTTCATTTCTTCAAGACACCCGAGCAGTCCTAGTGAGGCTAACACAGGGTTTTTAGTGAGGTTATCGAGCCCGAGACCGACTGCTTTTTGCTGCCAGTATAGCGGAAATGTTAGCGATGGCTTTGGCCCAAAGCGGAGTAACAGATCTTATACGGAGTCGAAAGGTTCATGTGGTTGTCAGAAAGGAATGAACCGAGTCCATTCTTATATTCGTAGAAAGTAATTAACTAGGATCATTTTCGTCCCGTCCTTCCCTGCTGCTATGTTCATGGGGCTGATAGTCTGACCGCTGCACGAAGTCATGACCGCCCCATCTTCGGTATCCATACGCATTATTGAGGTTGCGTTGGTGAACGCACATCGTCCCTAAAGCCCGACGGTGAACAGCGGAGTGTCCTCCGACTCGGTTCAAGACCCATACTAATTCATTACACATATTCCATCGCAATCTCATGCATGTGATGCGAGTCAGCAAGTCGACAGCTCCTGCAAACTAGTATTGGATTCGGAGATCTGATAGACTTATGTAGGAAGGCTCGGCATATGAAGTTTTAATATAAAGGTGTTGGACCAGTTTCCAGGCCTCGTCAATTGTACACATCTCAAATCATTCTTTCCCGATCCATTTACTATTCATGATCCAAAAGTACAACGTCCAGTCAAGAACCAAACTTCTGTTACCTACAATCTATCAAAATGAGGTTCAACGCCGTTCTCACCGTCTTTGCCCTCGTTAGCAGCGCCGTTGCCAAAGTAAGTCTTCTCGATGTTTACTTCGCCATCTACAGCATACCATTATCAGTATACCATTATCAGTATACCGCTATCAGTATACCATTATCAGGGAAAAGCGTGTACTGATTCGTACTGTTCATAGGACTGCTGCTGCACAATTGTCAACACCGGAGAATGCAAATGTATCTCAGGCTACCAGAATGATATTAACTGCGTCAGCATCTGCACCATCAGAGGTAGCACTGAGTGCACAAAGTAGTGTGGGGCACCAAAGCGAATGCACTTTCAAGTCGGAGCAATTGGGATAGATCATCTTTGTGCACAAGCCGGTGATGTATCATTCTGTCTCACGTAACTTACGATAGTATCATTGGTTCTCTGTTCAATAAAGCAATAGCCTCGCCTATATCTAGCAATAAGACCTGAGTTGTACTTGAAGAAACAAGGGGGTTTAAAGCTGAGGCGTCAAACAAACGATGGTGGCAAATTAAAAGACAAGAAGATTTTGTTTATGCCGCACCACTAGACTAAGAGAATTGCTCTTCATAACAGTAATGGGAGCAAAAAGTTAACGTCGGATAGTCTCTGCAGCGTAACCACTAACCTATCTTGATCTGTTGTTCCAAACGTCTGAAGAGAAAATTGTATCGGTATGAGAAGATTGAACTCAACAATTCACAAATTTTGGAAACAAGCGTTTTGAGAGAGACTGTCTTAATTGTGTTGAAAATTAAAACGACTGTTCAGCTTTCGAGTTGTTAATTTTGTTATTCACATATTGGACGCTTCTTTTGACACTTCTCAAAGTCTGATCAGGCGTAAATTCAACCTTTTAATTCTACATGAAACAAGGCTTGCTATAGATAATATAAGACTATTAATAGGTGTTATCTTCAACAAGATATCAGTAATCATTTGGGTCTAGCCTATTGGGCTCCAGTACCCTTCCCCTTTGACTCCTTAGCCTTATTTGATGCGCCAGTGTTCCACTTCTTGACACGAACGAGGTAATAAGAAATGACCGCGATGAAAATGTTGAAGAAAACGAAAGCCCAAACAATTCCGAAGTTACGCCATCGCTCGTCGTAGAAGATGTTGCTGCCGGCCAAGTACTGATCAGCGTTGCTGAGAGAGCAGTATCTGCATTGCTCAGTGGCATCAGGGTTCTGTAGCTGACCAGGGGCCTTCTGGAGATAATCCGAGAGGTACTCGCCACATGTCTGATTGGCAGGTGGGTTGAAAATGGAGGTTTCGGTAGCGGAGCAGGTAACAGGCCGGCCGTGCAGTTGAGTGCCGACAATGCCGGCGACCCAGTAGGTAAAGGGAGAGACGCGGTACATGAAGATCCAAAAGCCGGGAAGGGCGGATGGAGATTGCAAGACACCGCAGAAGGTCAAGCTCATAAGCACCAAGAGCGTAACCATGCCGGAGGCGGTCTGGGCGTCTGGGAAGGCAGCAATGGTCATGTGCGCGAATGAGCTGGCGTAGATGAAGAGCTGAATGGCGTACAAGAGTACCAAAACCTGTCTGACAGAAGTTTGGACGCCAATGATGGGGTAGTAGAAGCAGGCCCAAATAAGGATACCGGTGATGATCTGGTAAGGGATCTCGACGATGATACTGGCAAACATGAAAGCCTTCCAGGAGTAAGCCTTGCTGGGGCGCTCGCGGACCTCGTAAAGGGCTCGCTGGGTAACGAAGTGTGGTTGGATCTGCTGGACAATGGTGGAAAAGATGGTGATGACCATGAAGACACCGAAGACAACGTTCTGCATACCAGCCATGGTTCCATCGGCTTTCCAGAAAGAGAAACCAATGAAGAGACCAGCGGCAATACCAAGGATGAACTTAGAAAAGACATAGCTGGGCATGCGCCAATACTGCTGGAATACTCGTGTGGTGACCTCCATGAGTTGTGTGGTGAAGGGCATGGCGAACTCAGAATGGGCGCCGGCGTCTTCGCTGCCGGCAACCTCCTCGTGCTCCTTCTCTAGGTGGATTCTCTCAATCTCGGCCTCGACGCCGTGGCGTTCGTTGCTCGACTTCCAGACACTGTGCCAGTCCTCGCCTTTGGAGTTGGTACCGTTGTTAACAATCTCGAGCATGTACTCTGCAGGGTTCTCCTCGTCGTCACATCTCCGAGCGCCATGGGACTCAAAGTAGTTCAGGAGAGTGCGGGAGTTGTCACCGATATCGCCGAAGTAAACGGTCTTACCGCCACGAGCGAGGAAGAGAAGGCGGTCGAATTGCTGGAACAGAATAGCGCTGGGCTGGTGAACGGTGCAGAGAACAGCTTGACCTGAATCAGCGAGCTTGCGGAGGAAGGCGCAAATGGCCCAAGAGCTCTGGGAGTCGAGACCACTGGTAGGCTCGTCGAGGAACAGAAGAAGCTTGGGCTTGGCGGCCAATTCAACACCAATAGTAAGCAGCTTGCGTTGCTCGACGTTGAGACCCTCACCGGGGATACCGACGACGGCGTCGGCAAAGTCGCGCATGTTGAGCATATCAATGACCTCTTCAACGAAGGCGTACTTCTCCTCCTTGCTAACGGACTTGGGCTGGCGGAGCATGGCGCTGAAGCGCAAGCTCTCACGCACGGTTGCCGTAGACAGGTGAAGATCTAGAGATTGTTAATTAACTGCTCGATTGCTAATGGTTGATGGGAATGCCCACCTTGTTGCTGTACGTAGCCAGTCTTGCGCTGGAAGCTGGCATCCAGAGGCTTGCCGTTGACAAACATGTCACCAGTGATGACGCCCATGGTTGTCCTCTGAGCGAGGACATCGAGCAGAGTCGTCTTTCCGGCACCAGATACACCCATCAGAGCTGTGAGAGTGCCAGGCTTGACCCAGCCAGAAACATTGTCCAACAATCGGCGGGGCTCGCCCTTGATCTCAATGTCGTACACGACATCTCTCCAGGTGAAGATATCCTTCTGAGGGGGGATTGACTTGACATTGCCATCAGACTCTTGCTCCTTGGAGGCCACTGCCATCTCCTCGTTGGTGACACTGCGGTTGACACCGTCCTGAAGGTGGGCAGGAACGTGGCCGCGACGGAAAACGAGGACTTCAGCGGTGCTGGTGGTGGAAGAGTTGAGCTCAGTTGCAACGAAGTAGATGATCATGAAGAAGAACAGGAAGGCAAGAAGGATGCCGAAGTTCCGCCAGACGTGAGAGTAGTAGTACTGGTAGTTGGTCTCGATGAAGGCGTCGCCACTGACAGTGCGCTGGCCGGCGATGGCACCAACAGCCGAACAGATCCAAGAGTCTCCAACCAAGGGGGTATAAGCAGGAATGATCTCGGAACAGACAAATTCCCGTCCATGGAACTCGTTGGCGATGAGAATCTCGAAAGCGTAGAAGATGGGGTTGATCCAGCGAATCCAACCAAACCAGTCAACCATCTGAGGTACTCTAATGACAAAGCCAGTATAGATGACAAGGGCCAAGACCATGACACCAGCCAACATCATCGCCTGGGAAATAGTCTTTGTGATGGCGGCCATGGTTCTGAAGACAGCGCTCATGACAAAGGTCGAGATGTAGGTAATCAGGAAGTATAGGAAAAACTGGCCAGGCTCGCGACGAAGTCCCGCGAGGAAGTAGAGCGTAAGGTTAAAGCAGGTTGCCGTGACAAACTTGATTGGAATATCTGCCACAACACCAGCAATGGCTTCCGATGCTGGATGGTAAAAGGCATACGAAGCATGCTTTTCAACAATTGGGCGCTGGTCATACAGACTGTTGATTTCGGAGATGGCGGTGAGAGCGTTCATGAGAATGGCTTGGAAAAGAACAGAACCCTTGGAGTAGAACCCGGCAGTTGCATCAGGAGTACCGTAGAAGACTGAACCGATAACGAGAGCCAAAATGATGTTTAGAGTGGCCGCTGTAGCAGTGGCTGAGATGTCGTTCCACATGCGCTGGTAGGCGCGTTTTGTGGTGAGCCGAACCTGCATTGCCATGCTGATGATGTAGGGAGACTTGGGGCGGACATGCTTCGCCTGTCTATCATTCTTAAGCTGTCGAAGCTCAGCGAGTGCCTGACCATTGGGATCGATGGGGTAATCCTCGGTGTGCTGGTCGATCTCCTGACGAAGGGCTTGAAACTCTGGGGATTGGCGCCAGTAGGCCTCAAAATCCTCCGGGGTGCGAGGGACCTGGTTCTCCATGCCAGGGCGAGCCTTGCGCTCGGAAGGGTTGGTGACCGAAGTCAAGAAGTCGCCGGTTGTCTGGCGCTGAGGGCAGTCCCAACCCATGCGCTCGAAGTACGACTTTGCGGCACCGGCAGGGCCAAAGTAAATCTGGCGACCCTCGTACAAAACAACAGCTTTGTCGAACAGGTCGTAGATGGCTTGACTGGCCTGGTAAATGGCAACGGCGTTGGCGCTACCAGCGAAGTCAGAAGCGAGTCGCAGAGACTGCACAAACTTCAGAGCCGTCGCTGAGTCTAAACCGCGGGTGCTGTTGTCCCACGCGCACATTGGTGAACCGGCAAGCATCATCTCTGCGATACTGACACGTTTTCGCTCACCGCCAGAGACGCCGCGAACAAAGTCATTGCCGACCTTGGTGTTGAAAGTGTGGCTGAGACCGCAGACGGCCATGACGACCTGTGCAGCCTTCCTGTGGTGTTCCTCGCGTGTCATGCCCTGTAATCTGTGTGAAGGTGTGCGAACGGCGGCTGCGAATTCGAGGGTTTGACCAACAGTCAAATGAGGAAAGTGCTTGTCAACCTAGATATTACAAAGTTAGTCCAAGTCAAGATCATAATTATCAGTGTCAATTTCACGCACCTCTTGGTTGTAGACAGTCTCTCCTTTGAACTCCTTCATCATCTTCTTTTGGGGGATACCGTTGTAATGAATGACGGACTCCTCTCCCAATGTGAGACCCTGGAGTTCACCAGTCATGGTCTTCAAGAGAGTACTGCATCCAGAGCCAGGGCGACCGAGAACGATCAAAAGCTCGCCGCTGTTTAGGATACCATCGAAACTGTTGAGAATCCTCTTGGGCTCTTTCTTGCCGAAGCTGAAGTGCTCGCCAATTCTCAGCGGCGCCTTGAGGAAGTCGCCGACAGTCTGTTGAAGCTGCAGAGCGGCGCCGGAGCCCGAAACGCTAAGGTCCTTGTAGGCAACACCAGCGTTCTTGACGACGATACCCTCATTCTGCATTTCCCGCATGAAATTCTGGAGCCATTTGGAAAGGTCGAAAGACTTGCTCGAAGGGTCCAAGGCGGGATCGTTCGACGTGGCAAGTTCTTGGCCGTAAGAGACGTGGGTCGAAAGGGGACGGCCGTTGCTGGCCACGCTTTGGTGCCGTGAAAGTGTTGTTGCGATCCTTTGCAGTTCTCTCCTATCCTCCTCGTCGATCATCATCGTATCGCGTTGAGTATCCCTCATCGGGCTGGCCATGGCTTCGGCCTCAAGTTCTTCGTCGGACGAATCGCCATTCTTTCCCGTGTTGATTGGCGCAAAACCGCCAGTGTGTGCGCGCGTGTCTTGTTCTGATGAGAATCTCTGTTCTCCATTCATGGTGACTGAGGATGTTGTCGTGGTTCTTGTGGTTGTGGTGCCGTAGCTGCCTCTTGTCGCTGTTCTGTCTTCCATGGTTGCGAATGTGTTATCCATGGGTTTAGCTCGATTGAGCTGGTGGTAATTAAGTGTGCTGATAAGATCCGACGAGCCGATGATGGATGAAAGTATGTATATATCGTGTGTTTGCAATGTCAGTTATTAACAGACTCTATTATTCGACGAAGACTGAAAGCAGAATAGGAACGCAGAGAGATTTCAGACAAATATATTATATGGATTATCAACGTTGGGACGGATCTGGGGTGCACGTTTGCGGACATTGCCAACTGCCCGGGACCACCGAGTTAGAGCCGTATCCCACGAAGACATTAGGCTTGGAGTGTGGGTGTTAGGGCGGCCGAAACAAGATTGGCGGAGTTCGCAGAGCTCCCGGCTACCGGCCGGCCGGTGGCGATGAGGTCACTCCCTGTAGCCAGTGTCCCGGGCGAGATCTCTAACCCCGAACCATGAAGGACCAGAACATGTCAGCTTACAAAGTGAACGTATTTTCCTCCTGCAAGTCCTTGCAAGGCTTGCATGCTGGCAGCCCGAGTTTCCACTAGTTATTACGGGGGAGCATGGATGACGGACCAGGCGGGTTGTGGCGGCCACCACAGTCCGTCCCCGAGTCGGGGACTTAGAGCCCCCCGAGAGCTTCGAAGATACGGTGCACAAGCCATTATGCGGCCCTAGGGTCGAGTCAGGGTTGCCCATCTAAGCCGTTTAAGGCCAGCCCCTGCCCTTACTGTGGCCGAGAGGCGTCCACTTGTTTTCCAATTGCACCTTGGCCGATCCAGATTGGGCAGTTTTGTCCCTCAAGTCCCACCCGTACATCTTCTGCACCGTTCGTAAATCTGGCGTCACATCGCCTGCATCGCTTTCGGGACTCTCACGGGAGATTTACGTTGCTGAGCAGGGCTACGGCTGCCAGCAACATGCCGAGATGAATATTACGCAATGACACGTCCGTCGCCAACAAGCCGAGTCCGTCTGGCAGGGGGTTGTCGCCTGTCGGACTTTGTGGATTGTTAATTCATAAAGGGCAGATATCTCCCCGATATCCACCACGCGTGTTGCCGTGCGTTTTGTCCGCGCTGCGGACTTTCACTAAGTATTCAAACTCTGTAGCTACAGAGAGGCCAGGACGAGTCCGTCTTCGCGATGACGACACTCCGCAGGTGTAGCAGGATGCATAGTGTTCCAATGCCAAATCCATTATTCTGAGGTCTACTTACGACGGAACTAAGGGTTAGCGGAAACTAACATTTAGTATCATCCAGTGTTTCCACGCGAGGTGGGCGAGACAATCATGAACAACGGATCCGTGTGCATGCCCCTTTTTGTCCCCCTTCCATAACTTGGGACGCCGGAGTCCTGCATTCGGCTGAACATCAGGCCGCTGAGTCAGGCCCTGCATTCCGGATGGCTTGTCGACCGCGCAAACCCTTCCCCCCCGAGTGGCCGAGGTTTGCTGGGAAGCTCCCCGCTGGATAACCTTCAGCTAGCCTGTGGTGAAAATCCAGAACCGCCCCTTTTCACTCTGAATCACTCTGATTGACGTGTTCCGCTCTTGAAGCTTTGTCAAGCATTGAGATGGCATCTTGGCATGTGCCTTCAGTCCGTATAGGTAGAGTTTCCGTTGCGTCACTGGATGTATGCCTTCCTAGTTAGTTGACAAATCCCGTAAAATGCAATGCCAGAAATTTCTCTGAAATTGCTTACCTAGCCATCCCTCGGGCTCACCACGACCCCTTTTACTCCTTCTTGACGCCCACTTTGCCGATCTTTCTGAGGCCCCAGACAGTCACAATTAAAGTTACGCTGTACAGAGCGAAGCAGTACCAGAACGATGCTTGGTAACCCTCTAGCAACGCCGTCGGGCTCTCCTTGTCTGCCGCCCTGGAACGAGCTGTCACAGCACTCGCTATGGCTCCCGAGGATGCCAACCCAACGCTCTTACCGATTTGGGCGATAGTGTTGAAAACGCCTCCGGCAACACCTTGTGTTCGAGCCGGGAACAGCGACGTGATCAGCAGGTTTGAAATGGTGAACAGCGTATCTGCACCAATGGCGTTCATAAACATTGCCCAAAAGATGCATGCCCAGTAAGACCACGCAGGGTCGGCAATTGCCATCAGCAGCGGAGATAGACATGAGAGGACGACAGCGATGAGGATAGCTAGGTCCGCTCGAACACGGTGCACGACGAGGCCTGCAACGACGCTGGCCAACACGCCACCAAAAGGAGCCGGTAAGAAGCGCACAGAGGTGTCAATTGCAGAGAGCCTTTGGACGTATTGGAGGTAGAAGGAGCTGAGCTGTTCCGTCGCGTTGAAGGCACCCCATACCATGAAGACGCTAACGCAGATGCTGGTGAAGCTACGATTCTTCCACAGCGAGTTAGGAATAATCGCGGGTCTTCCCAGGCGTTCTTGTCGCCCAACCCAAGCGATGAATCCGCCGATGAGGGAACCAGAAATGACCAGAAGGGCGATGTTCTCGGCTTTCTTAATGTCGTGTGTGCTATCGGTGATGACACTGTCGGGTGTTAACTAGTTCATGTGTCACTGTGCTTCAGGAGCACTGAAGTAGACTCACGCAAGCACATAAGAGATCATCGAGAGAAAACCGCTCGCAAGAAAGGCTCCCATCCAGTCAACCTCAGTCCTGAAGCGATGCCACGTTACTGGCTCTTTCTTTCCCAAACTTGGCAGCCACTTTAGCGCGATGAGGAAGATGACCGTATTGATGATCGCCGCGATGTGGAATCCCCATCTCCAGCCGATCGTGTCGGTGAAGACGCCGCCCACGCTGAGGCCAATGGAGAACCCGATTGGTTGACCCCCGCCCATGGACGCGAAGGCAGCGTTCCTCCGCTTGCCTGCTGGAAAAGCGTGTGTGATAATACTTACGGCGGAGGGTAGACACATGGAGATGGCAACTCCGGCAAAGGCTCGGAACATAATGAGCTGAATTCCAGTCTTCGCTATGCCGCAGGCGAATGTGAAAACCGATTGGAAGAGGCATCCCAGAAGATAGAGTTGTCGAGCGCCGTAGAGGTCGGCCATAGCCCCAGAAAGCAGGAGGGTGCATCCACAGGTCAGGGCGTATACAGAAGCAGGCCTTGGTTGAATTGTAAGAAGAAGTTCCAAACACCATCAGTGGGGCTTCAGGCATTGCTTCGTACCATAGCAATAAACCGTTCTCTAGGTTGACGTCTCTAGCCATAGCAGGAATACAGACAGTTACGACGCCGGCCAGGAGAGAGCTGACGCCGGTGATACAAGTCACCGACGAGATGACGACCATCGTTTTAGCTTTAGAAAGGTCTTCATGTTGTTCGTTCTCAGATGGGAAGCTTGTTTGATTCGACTGCCGTAAGCATGCTGATGAAGTCGGGAGCTGCGGCGGAGGTGTCACCGCCGTGGTGACCAGTTCAACTGTTGTAGTAGACATCGTGGGCACAGCTTTGCTTTACAAACAAGGTAGGAAGCACTGTGTCAAGTCCATGCGACATCAAACCTTTTGGTGGTTGCTATAGCCAACTTAATCTTTTCTCTCAGAGACAATAATGTTGAGAAATGGTCCATTAATCTAAAAGGGCGCGTAGGGCGCGGAGGACGCATTTCGATTGTGCAAACTTTTGAAAGCTATTTCCGATCTCGGCCGAGCATAGATACCCAGAGCAGCCCGATATCCAAGTGTGTCAAGTCGCACCACTTGTGGGTCAGCCAGCTCCAATGACTAAATAATTACAGCTACCATCAAAATAACTACAAGACGACCATACCTAAGTTAAAACGGTTTGTTGTGATTATAAAGGTATGTATTTTGGTTCTTTCAATTACATTGATGAATGTCCGCTTCAAGTTGAGCTGAATACAATCCTGCCGGTAATCCAGTCACGTCCAGGAGACCTGTGCAATAATAATCTTTGAATTTCCTCCTCACCTAGCTATTCACTTTAAAGTGTCTGCTTTAGCCTCATAAAACAATGCTTTGAAGTAAGCTTGGGGTGAGCATGATGAGCAGTAAGCAAATGCGGTTTTTTATTGAGCAACCGCCGACACTACCATTCACCGAACCTCGGAGTTAGTTATCACATGTGGGCAACAAGAACAAGAAACAGTATTCCATGAAGACAGCAACCCACGTAAAAGCCTTCCAATCCCTAACATCCTTTACAACCATTTACTTCTCCCAAATCCATTCATTCTATATTCTCAGAAAAACTTCAGTGAGACCAGCACTCAATCCCACAAAGATCATCAACCTATTCAAACGCAATGCGCCCAGACCGCTAAAAAGTCTGTCGCCATGGCAAAAGCCATCATATGTAACAGTGTTGCACATAGGAGCGACACAATCAGACGCACCTAACGTAGTCTATGCTAAATACGAAGCCAATGTGCGTGTTGTCTTGAATCGATATGCAATCAGGATTTCTATCTTTCATTCCTTTTCAAATATTTTCTCGTTTTTCTTTAGTTTTCTTTTTTCTCTTCGATTTTCTTTTAGGACATTCCAATCTCCAACTGGCATATCAGTAGCTGGCTTTCAAGCAAGCTTTGCGACTAAGCAATGAAGTCTAAGATGAAAGCATTGGCTTTGATATTAGCGCATAGTTCAAGGTTGCTGACCCATCAGTTGAAACCTAATATTGCCACTCTACGGTCATTCCACAAACGAACTTTTGCATGCATAGTCTAGGTAGTATGGAGACTAGCTTTTACCTTTTGAGCTATAAATGGCTCCGAAATGTTATTGTTCCTCTAACCTTGGAGATTTTGCGTGCTGTGAGGGTGACGAAAGTTGCTACTCAACAGTCCCTGCCGACCTACATTGCACGACTGCTCAAATGAGGAATTACTTCTCTGTGTTGAACAAATGAGCATGGAGAATTCCCAGTCACTATGATCTAAAAACACATTCAATACTTTCTCTACTTTTCGTCTATTGAAGGTTTCGATACCGCTATCGGTTCAATTGCTGGAGTTGGGTTATTTGCGTGTCCCATTCAACGGACTTCTGAATAGGGGTTTAGAGTTCGAGCCAATAATGTCTCAGCTTACTAATGATTTCTCGAATATTCCCCCAAACTTTACTGGATACCTGGCATGCGTTGCTTATGACCCCGCCCGTGGCATTGATTTCAATCTCGTCTTCCGCCGCGAGGAACCACATTCATTGCCGGCATTACTAATTAACGTCACTAGCCTATTCGAAACAAGTGTACAATTCTTTTATCGAGCATCATGACCGGGACAAGCCTGACATCCGCTACGGCGTTCTCGCCGTCGCTGGAGGCCATCAAGTTGGCCGCCAGCATGTACAATGCAGCCCGAGAAGGCAATAAGAAGGTTCTCGAGGAGGCGATCCTTGACGGGCTTCCACCTAACCTGACGAACGAGAAGGGAGACACTTTGGTGAGTGGCGACGCTCACTGCGGAGCCTGTGCTGGGCTGTTTGCAGCGTGCTGGTTGGAGAAATTTGTCCAAAGTCACGGCGTGGCTAACGTTCAGAGCAGCTGATGTTGGCGGCGTACTACGGTCACGCAGACCTGGTCAAGCTCCTGATACAGCATGGGGCAGATCCTAACAGACTGAATGACAAGCGCCAGAGTCCTCTCGCAGGTGCTGTCTTCAAGGGCTTGGATTCTGTAATTGAGGCAAGTCAAGCAAGATGCAACCACTTGTCCAGGGCCAGCCCGTCACAAGCATGGCGGCTGCTTGGCTGTGGTGCCGGTACAAAAATCCAGATGTCCTTGCTAACAGGGCTTGGATAGGTCCTTCTGGAAGGTGGTGCCGATCCAGAGTATGGCACACCCTCGGCGATTCAGTGTCTTGCCATGTTCAAGCAAGAGGGTAAGTGGGCTGATAAGTTCGCGGCGGCGCCTGGACGAGGAAAGGCGAAGGCTGTTCCTCAGGATCAGAGCGAGGAGAGAGCCCCTGAGACTTTCAAAGCATGAACTATGACCGGCGAGACGCCGACCTCCACCAGCGTTCCGCGGCCATGCAATGGACCTTTTCGAGGGACGCATTCCATTAAAGACATTTCGCGCTCATTGTGTCAGCTGAAGTTGGTTAGAAGACAGTGACTGGGTTCACCCCGAAAACCTAAGAACATTTGTGTTATTTTGAAGATGAATAGATCTCTGATATCTCCAGAAGCTTCCAAAGAGACCCGTAAGAAGCAGGGCAACCGCCACTATTTGCAGCAATAAATGACCTCTGTTTCGGCTCAGCAGCGCCCACATCTGCCTCAAGCAAATATGCCACCTCGTTTGACTCGATGCTCTACATTGCCAAGATCTTGTTGGCCGTGCGGGTTACCGCTCCATCGTCGACGTCGAATCTAGTCCACGGTGTAGAAGGAAAGCGGCTCCAACTCGGCACATCCCTGAATTCATGTTGCAGGGCTGGGACTCCATGACAACGAGCGACTATTATCAGAACACCGTTCGCAACGCGCTGCAGACTCCGATGGTGTCACAAACCCCAAACTAAGATAATCTGCCTCTTTACTCCAGGTTTCAACACTTCTGTTTGATTGGCGACGTAGTCAGGATGTGCTTCTCGTGTTTACCGTGATTTTGAAGGTAATCATCTCTTGCAAATGCTTCGTGTCCAAACTCGCTCCAAGCTTGAAAGCATTCCAACGTACTCACTAGCTGCAAGTCGATTGCAATCCTTCAAGGCCACCTCTAGTGAAACGAACTAGCTTCTTATAAGCCATTTCAGAATATTCCCAACACAACTACGTGCAGCCACTCCCTAGCCTTGAGTGACTCAATCTTTCAAATCCGACGATGCCA
The DNA here is from genome assembly GCA_001625285.1 of Colletotrichum incanum. Lineage (NCBI taxonomy): Eukaryota > Fungi > Ascomycota > Sordariomycetes > Glomerellales > Glomerellaceae > Colletotrichum > Colletotrichum incanum. The sequence continues at coordinate 33,560 of LFIW01000647.1, forward strand.
GAGATTCAAACACCATTCCGCGTGGGACTTCCTTCCACTGCTTGTCCTCGTCGAGAAGCGCTTGACTCGCCTCCCACTCCTTGCGAACAAGCTGCGCGTGAGCCTCGCTTCTCGGCGTGATTCTTGCAGGGAACGGCCTCGGCTGCACCAAAGCCCCGTCAGTGAGATCGTCCGCGTCCGGCACAACTTCACCCCCCTGGCCGTCGACGGCCCTGTCGAAGTTGAACGCCCACAGGAGCCTCGAAATGCTCAAGAACAGCGATCGGTCGGCGATGTGCATCCCTTGACAGAGGCGCCGGCCCGCGCCGAACACGTAGTGGTCACGTTTTGTAGGGTTGCCATTCATCGCTGACTCGAACGAGTTCTGCTCGTCGCCTTCATAACGAGAGGGGTTGAAGGCTCGGGGGTTCTCGAACCTGTCCTCGTCCATATTAATGGCCCACACATTCAGTACGACGCCGGCCCCTTTTGGAATCTGGTAGCCCATGTACTCGTCATCCTTGATGACGGCATGCGGTATTCCGAGGATTGCCGTTGGCATCCACCGTAGAGTTTCCTTTACACATGCTCGTATATAGGGCATGGAGTCCCAGTCGTCTATATTCGGGAGCCTGTTAGTGCCGCAGACACGGTCTAACTCGTCCCGGGCCTGCTTCTGCACCGAGGGGTAGAGAACCATGGCTTGGACGAAGCCGGTTAGTGTGGCTGCGGTGGTATCCGAGCCAGCTTCGAGGGCGGATCCAGAAATATACCCGGCCAGAGCATCAGGAAACCCCAGAGTCTTCTGGCTTTCGACGATACCCATGCAGAAACAGGGCTGGTCTTTGTCAGCATTTTGACGTTCACTCAGCCGGCAAAGATTGTGGGAACTCACCTTTGCCGTGCCCTGAAGAACGCGCTTCTTCGCATCCATCCAGTGGCCGATATATAAAGCACTCTCCTCCTTGTGCAGCGCTTCGGCGTACCTTTTACCAGGTGACACAAATCCTAAATTTCTAAGAGGTGGATATACGTCCAGCAGGGCTGCCGCGGAGGATCCCACGACCTCACTCCACCTCTCAACGCAGTGGTACAGCTTCTTCAACTTCTCGTCGTGGATGCTCGTAGTACGGAACCCAAACACCATTTGTGTCGTAAGCGAATTGGTAAACCGGCGGATGTGATCGATAAAGTGGTGCGGCTTGTCCAGGAACCCGGACAGCATCTGCTTGCTCTCAAGGTCCTGGTACGGGACATAGCCCTTGGCTGCGTTGATGTACAGAAGCTGGTGGAATATCTTTCGAATCATACGCCATTTCTCACCATATTTCTGCATTTCGTTAGCGCTGCAAGTTGAATCAAGCACATCCCCGCTCGGTATTGACTGCCCAAGAACTTACCATGAGAACGACGCGGAGATTCGCACTGACTACATTTCCGAGATACACATCGGTGCGAGATGAATAAATGCTGCTGCGTTTGTCCAAAAGATCCTTTACCGCCCGGTCGGATGAAAGTACGACCATGACCTTGGTGCCGAGGATGAGGGAGTACACAGGACTGTCAATGACGTTAATGTAGGTACACCGCTCGCATTTGTCATTCTGTAAACTGATCCCTGGCTGTACATACCCATACTCCTTCGCCCACTTTTTGAACTGGTGATGCGGTTTTTTCGATGGGATCTGGTGCAAGTTACCGATCAACGGCAACGTGGGAGGACCAGGAGGATATTCCTTAGGACGTCTACCGACATTCCGCAGTTGGAAGACAGCAATAGCAATAACCGCTAGCGGAATAAGAAACGCGTAAGTCATCTTGTAGATTTGTTCGAAATAGCCATGTATGTAGAAGGTGCAAGATATCGAGCGAGACACGCGGGAAGCCTAAAGGATATAAGTCGTTCAAGACGCACAGATGCAAACTATACCCTCGTAGGATAAACCCAGCCAAGGATATGTGAGCGGCCGCCCTCATACAATGTCGTCTCGGCAGACTTGTGTCAGACATGCACCCCTCATCACAACGGTCAACCGTATCATCACATATCGGATAAAGCAACCGGGCAGCCAATGCTGGGCGCAGCGACAAGAATAGATGTACACATGTTTTGTCGTCTGGCAATATTGTCGGACAGCATCAGACCCCGCATCTGAACTTCGAAGGGATAAGCTGCAGGATAGACGGTTGCTTCATATGCACACAGCCAACGATCCACATGGAATGTTCCAGTTGGGGAAATGCAATGTAACTACGCGATGCACAACCGGTAAGGGCCTTCCCGTTATGCCCTTCGACTCGTCGGAACGAACAACATCACATCGGATCTGCAGTGCAAGTGCTGACGCTCTCGATATTGAGACAGTTGGCATGCGTTCAGTCGCTGTGGTGAGACCCTGTCCTATATCGTTCTGCAAATGAAGTCAGATATCACTTGTCTAAAACTCACGTTACAATCGAGGATTGCTACCCTTGGCCCGATTAGCAGGACGTGTAAGCAACTAGGAAGTCGTTGTATACAGGAGTGTCTAGGCTATCCTACTCAATAAGTGTTCGAAGTAGCAAGTAGTTACCCAGGACAGACAGAGATAATGATTGCTCAAGCTTGTTTCACGAATATAAAGGGAATGACTGTAGCTTCACCAGACAACTACACCAAAGTATCCCAATTACTGCTTTGCGAAGAGTGTTGTTGTAGTAGGCACAAACAGGCAACAAAGATAACAAACTGCTTTCCCAAACTCCCGCCTTTTTGTGAACAAGTATTTCTAAGCTGAGGTATATCAACTTCTCATAGGTTTAGTTTATGTATTGTTACATGACAGATTATCAAACAAGCTAGCCATTCAAGTTAATCTCTTGCTCATTTCATCGCCAAATGATAGATGGTTAGTGGCGTATATGTGGTAGACTTCGACCTTTGGCTTGGTGAAGGAGTCTCACAGTTAGATGGGGAAATCGTTGAAACAATCATCAGTCCAAAAACTTGATCGACACGTTTTTTTGGGCATCAAGGCGAATCGCTGCGTCCGGATGGCCCGTCTTGAACACAACAAGCGAATCTCGGCTCTCTGTCCCAGGAAGCGAGACAAATGTCAAGAATGGCACGATCGTTTGCTCCGTGGAAATGTCAAGCTCAAAGAAGATCACGAGGCTGGTGGGTGTCGGAGTTCTTCAAATTTGAAATGAGTGGGATGCGGTTCGTCATGGAGACGAAGACCAACATGACCTGTCTAAAGACTAGTCTTCTCAAAGGTATCCCTCCCTCGGGATATCTGCGCCGGTCCCAATGCTGCTAATGTTTATACACTATCAAATCACACCTATACATTTTGTACATTTCCAACGTTACCCCACGTCAGGTTATTAGACAAATCCTACGTCTGAATTTAGGCTCGTTCCAACAACTCATGCTCAAGCCAAGCCAACACCCCTCAGAGCGCGCATCTTGACGCCCTCCCAGCTGTTCAGCTTCGGTCGGACGTCTAGGTAGAAGCTGGGCTTGCCGTGGGCGTCGGGGCGACCGGCATAGAAGTCGATGACGTACTCGACCTGCACGCCGCAGCGGTCGACGATCCAGTCGTGGCGGTCAAAGGGCGGGGTGTAGCCCAGCAGAGTGTTGATGCGCGCCTTGGGGGACATGTTCGTGCTGAGACCAAGGAATGAGTGGAGTTTGGGGCCGTCGCAGCTGTTTGTTTGTCAGCCGTCTGTCTCTCTAACTACAAGTCTTCCTTTGGCCAAACGGGGAGTAAAGAAAGCTAAGGGATAGGTGGGCTCTTACGCTGTGCCCTCAAGATACGGTTTCTCCCACTCTTTGATTTCCTTCCATGCCCTCTCGTTGACGGCGTTGTGAATTGGCACCACGGTCGCCATGTCTGCAGCACGGGTGTCGTGGCCCTTGCGCTTCATGGCGTCGAAGAACATTTTTTGGGAGGGGTAGATCCAATTCCCAGTGGCCTCGTCCGCGCCCGTCTCCTGCTCATGGTTCGACGGCCGGCTGCTGCCCGGGTACGCTGAGGTCGCCGTCCGGGGGATCGTCGAGACCTCGCGCTCGGTGTCGAGGCCTGGTCTCGCTTTTGCTGATGGCCCAGGGTTCGGCGCGTCTTGTGCTGTCGAGGAGGAAGAAGTGAACGGGATGTAAGACTTGAGCGACTGGGTCCAAGATCGTGAGGGCTGTGGCGACGCTTGGTCAAGGGATTGATGGTGGATTTGTTGTTCCGCGGGGGAAGTGTGAGGGTTCGCTGCGGCGCTTGCTGCGCGGGCTTGGGCGAGCCAGGCTTCGCGGGATTTGTGATCTACGGGACAGGCCTCGGCGCCGGCGGAAGAGGCGGAGGGTGACGGCGCGGGGCTATTCGAAGAAGGGGAGGACGACGAGAAAGGTGTCAAAGACAGCAGGGACTGCGTCCAGGATTGCGACTGCGACTGCGGAGGTGGGACGTCGGCGGGAGTGACAACGGGGTGCGGCGGGTGAGGATGCGCCTCGCTCGGATTCGCGGCGCGGGCGTGCTGCAGCCAGGCCTCGCGGGCCTTGTGGTCGACGGGGCACGTCTCGGGGGCGGCGTCGTTCTTGAGGTCCGACATTATGTGGTTCTCGTAGTCGATGGAGGAGGAGTCGGAGTAAGAGGAGGGGGTCGGAGCTGAAGGTTGCGCGCGGGTTAGGAAGACGAGGTCCACGAGGTCGGCGTTCATTTTGGAGTGATTGTAGCGGTGAGCAGGGGCGTGATTTTCATACCAGTTGAGGACGGACGAGAGACGCGGTTGGTCCTGGAGGTGTTGGGGATCTATCTATGCCAGAGGCTTTCGTTCCCCTCGATAGGTCGCGGTCTGGACGAGGTAGGCCCAATGCGGAGCGGGCGGTCTAGATCCAGATTCTGGGGATAGGGTTGCAGTGGTGTTTCTTTGTTTGTTTGGCTCAGTTCTGCGTGCGTCGTAGGGGTATGCGACGGCAATCGCATTGGATCTCTTGCGCTGGGGCAGCTTGGCTGGGTGATTAACGGTTTCGAAATGGGCTCCCTCGATGCAACAACTTTTTAAGTGGAGACGCGGGTGTTGCTCTGGGATTTTTATTTTGGGATGATGTGATTGATGCCGTTTGACTGGGTGGTGCTCTTCGCAAGTTGGATCGCCGGGTGGTTCCGATGACGCCGGGATAGCTGTGCGATGGAGCTACCAAAGTTTTGTGGCCGACGATGTGTCAGCCAAAAAAGTCGTGCTTGATATGGCGGACAGAAGGTGGTGCCGCTGTTCTGCCGGCTCGCGTGGCTGGAGCTTGGTCAGTGCAGTGGAGCTGTGGCTGAAGCCGCCGCACGGTGCTCATTTCCAATGGAGCTGTGTTCTCAATCTGGTGGCTGAGGCTCTTAGGCTCCTTTGGCTGACGTCGAGTCGGCTACCTCGGGAAATGACGGAAGCGGGTAACAGGAAACCATCGGATGATGTTGGGAAATTTGGGGTAGGGAAACGTCAATGCTTCCCCCAAAGGGCCAAGGGCACGTTTCCTCAACGTCCCGGAGCTACGGACGCAGGTGGTTCGACAAGCTGCATGGGACCGTCACATGCGTCGACCAGCTGCCACTAGCATTGGTTCGCAGTCCCGGAAGATGGTCGCAGTGGAGGATAAGGCTTGCAGAGCTCCGCGTGATATCAATTGAGCTGCGAGCACATGTTAATAATGTTCGAGCGAGGTGTATTCGGTGTTTATTTGGAACGTGTGTGTATGCACGGTGATGTTTTGTGTGACGAGCTTAGACTATCGGTACAGGATACATCATCGGGAACAGTGGATGTAAGGTAGAAGAAAAATGAAAAGAGAGGCCAAAGCTAGAGACAGGCAGACAGCTCTTGTCCCTGTGTTGTTTGGATGTTGAATAGCCCAGCAAATTCCCGCGGTCCCAGCGAAGCTCCCACTTGGCGGTAGGAGTCGGTTCGGTCACCCTCAAGCACACGCTCGTAGCTTGTACTACAAAAAAAAAAACACGAAGCCGCCGACCCTTCCTTCTCTGCTATAACTTTTCCTTGCCATCTCGTCACGAACGCGCGACGTAGTTGATGTTGCCGAGTTTTCCGTGTCCTGCCGAAAGCCCCAATCCCGGGGGCTGTTTTGTGGTGGACGGGGGTCATTGTCCACCGTAGTCTCTCGTCTTCGTACACACGTGCCCGCCTTGTTTTTGGATCGTCGCCTCAACCCCCCTTCGTCGCTCATTTCATTTCCTGCCCGCGGATTCTTATCATGGTATGCCCATCTTTTTAGCCATTCATTTAGATAAAGACGCGTTCCATGGTGGCTGTTCTGTTGCTCCGACGCAACCGAACTCAGCCGAAGAGGGCAGCACCGCCGGACTCGACAGCCTCAATCTCGGCCATGTCGAGAGGCTGGCGGCGGAAGCGGGCGGGCAGCTCGGAGCGGTCGAAGAAGACGCCCGAGGGGGGAACGACGGGGCCGAGGTTGTGGCCAGAGGTGCCGCCAACGCCGGAGCTGATGGAGCGCTGGAGAGGGCCGTGCTGCTGGGCGTGGTCGCGGTAGGCGCTGAAGTTGGTGTGCTTGGGGGAGGCAGAGCCGTTGCCGAAGTTGGCGGGCAGCTTGCCGGTAGGCGAGGCCGGGTGAGGGGCGGGGGTGTGGTCAATGGAGGCTGCAGGAGGGATGATTAGCACCATGGACTGAAGAGAGAACGAGAATCGAGGAAGGGGACGTACAAGGAATGGTGCGGCGGCCGAGGAACTTGATGCTCGGGGTGCGCTCGGCGTGGGCGGCGGCCTGGCGGAGGACTCTGGTCGCGAACATTGTGAGGATATTACGTGTCGAAAATAAGGCCCGAGAATGCTTAGTGAAGCTGCTGGAAGTAAACGAAGCTCGTTCGTGCGGGTATATGAACAAGGAATATATAGGTGGGAGAAAGTTTGGCTGTGTCGACTCTCCTCCGTGCCTGGGATGATAAAGCTTTCTGTTGCGTGGCGCCGGCGACGGGTATCTAGGTTAAACTTCTGGAGCGGTAAGGAACACCGTGGTGCAGTGCAGTCCGAAAGGTTTGTTGGTTTTGTGGTTTTTGTTTGTCAAATGGAAGTCTGGTGTGTCTGCGCGCAAGGCTAGGGAGCTTTTATCAGCAGGGAGGAGAGCGTTGTCGAAGGTTTCTGGTGGTTGAAGGAGGGAAGAAGGTGAGAAGAGAGAGGAAAGTCAAGGCGGAGCTCGGCTAGGAGAAAAAGGAAGGCACCTTCTTAATATTCATCAGGTTGAGAAGGAACGGGGAATTTTCTTCACAAGCCGAGAGACACCGCGCTCCGCCGCCGACCGTGCCCCATCTTCTCTGCTGGCCTGCCCAGCGGCCACGGTTTTCCACCACCACCACCACCCCCCCTGGTGTTGTGTTGCAACGCTCGGTTGGGGGTTGGATTCCTGGATGGCGCATCACTTTTTCGGTGGGTTCACTGGGTTGGGTGTTGCTCGCTGGCTTTGCTGCTCTTCTGGCGCCTACCGCTGTCTTTCCCGCGCCATTTTCCTGGCAGCCTGCAGGCAACTCCGGGAGGACAGGGCCAGGACGGAGCAGGGAACGCACAGGGTGGCAGGGGATGGCATGGCAGGCAGACAAAGCTAGCGGTCGAAGGTGGAGAGGGACGAGGACAAGGAAGGGGGAACGGACGACGGACGACGGGGGACAGGGGACGAGACAACGTTGATGTGCGCTGCGAGGTTGCGAATCGTTGTCTTAGCGCGCCAGCCCCGAACCCGACCCGAAGGCGTTGGAGAGCGTCGACGTCTCTGAGGACAATATTGGCAGTCGAAGCCCCGAGGAAACCGTCGGTTCGGTTCTCGATGCGGGTTGCAGATGTCTCTGGACCTGGTGCTCCAACAACTCATCGCGGAGGCAGACACTGGAGATTTTCTTCTTCGACAGGTCCTAAACACACACACACACACACACACACACACACACACACACACGGGGTGAGAGAGTTGCCGAAGTCTTGTCGATAACGTCGGCCCCATCCAACAAGGCAGGTCAGGTCTGCCATCCACCGACTCCTCACCCGGGGAGTTTTGTTCTCATCCTCTGCGGTCTGCAACTGGGTGCTCGTGTTGTTGCTGCTCATCCTGCTCCTCCTCGTCCACCCCCCCGTTTCAGGGGTCTCCACCACCCCAAACGTCCTCAACGTTCGAGCGACCACGCCATTCCCAGACACCAGGCGCGCAACCTGCACATGCATCGCTACTGGCTGTGTAGCGTAGCGTAGCTCGGGATGGAGCAAGACTCGACAGACAGAGACAAGGAAACCCACAGCCCTAATCCAGCCCCGGGACGTTTTGTATCCCACGCGTTCGGCCACTACAACAATTGCTGTCCGTTATTCGTCGAGATCTACCAAAATGGCAAACCCCGACCCCTCCCCTTCCTTGCTCGTCCTCCGCTCTTCCACCGCTGTTTAGTGTTCTCCGCCCTGGACGGGATCTCATCTCAGTGACAGCCAGTGACTGAATAGCGGGACAAATCGTTTTTACACGTGAATTGCGCCTTATCTCGGATCTCCCACGTCATGGCGGGAAATCGTACCATCCCCATAGCCTTAACTCCATATCTCCATCAGACAGAGACGCAGAGAACCACTCACACTAGACTGCATACACCAAAAGAGACTCTACCTGCCCTTGAATCAAGACACACCGGCTCGGCCTTTGGGCAATGGTATTGTTGTGTTGTCTGGTCTTTACAGTTCAGTCGCATGGGACTCAACTCACAGCAACTCCGCTTTTCGAACAAAGTTTGTCACAACAATACAGCGCCCAAGCATCCCAAACCCGGTCTGGTCGGATGGTTGGCGAGGATTCGGATGCGACGTTGGAGCAACAAGCTCGGGGCCAAGACAATTCGTCCGACCTTTTGCGCGTGCGAAACCCGTGCAGTAGGTAGCTCCCCAGTGGCCACCCTTGGTTCCCCAGACTCTTGAAATGTCAAAGTAAACCAAGTCTTTCCCACATTAGCACCCGTAACACAAAAACTGCCGCGGTGTCCGGCAGCGTCCCACGGCGGTCGCTGGTCGGCGTTCGGCATTTCTAGAAGTAGAGGGGGTGGAAGGGGGAGTGGAAGGGCTCTGCCGCTCCGGAGATCATCACCACAATGGCGGAGGATTATCAATCAAGGCGGCTTCGGGGGCTTCGGGGAATGGTTCACGAGCGACGACCAACGTCGCACCTGGGGAACCGGCGATTCGCGAAATGGATAGAGGAAGGAGAACACAAACTTCCAACGAGCATCGCAACAAGCATTTCTTGAGCTTCTAGCCCTCCCCAAGCCTCCGCGTAACAAACCCGATCCCGGTCCCGTCCACACACCACCAACACACCCAATGCACCAAAGGCACAGAAAAACCTCGACCGAGACGTGCGCCTGCATCGAACGATTCTGCGGGCGGCCGGACGAGCAGCCCAGCCATTGGGTTCGCAACGCCGCGACTGGACAACCCGAGATTGGGCACGCGAGCTGGCCCTGGGAAAGAGGGTGTCCTCGTCAATGAGCTTCTCTTCCGGTCGTCTGCAGCAGTGCATCCCTCCCGCCTGGCCATCACCTACCCAATCCAGCATCTTCCAAAACACAGAATGCGAGTCCCTACCGGATCAGTAGAAACTAACCGCGGGAGCGGTGGCCGGATCTGGGGCGGTGGTCCCACGCTGCGGCCCAGGACAATCACAGCACGGCAGTGACAGCAACCTGAAGCGTACCGTCAACCGCTGGGACCAGTGCCTTTCCCGTCCTTCTACCTCTACCTCTAGGTTACAACCCCCACGACACGGACGAGGGGCGAAAGGACTGGGTCCGGTCTTGCATTGCATTGCATCAGATGCGCTTGCGCGTGCGTGAGAGTAACCCCCCCTCAGGTGGGATGGTCCTGTCCGGTTGGGCTTTGACACGGCCGCCTACCGGACCGGGTAAGACAGCGAGCCGCCGGGCACGTTTTCACCTCCGCGCCCCCCTCCTTCGACTTGAATTGCCCTGGGATGGGTGTTGATTTTGCGGGGGAAGATCTTCGCATCCGAGCTGTGGAATGTCTTGATCCATCGCACACATTTTTTTTTTGGTTTTAGAAAAATAAAATTGCATGAAATCTAAGTCGATTTGTGACCATGCTGCCAGATGCAACCTGCAGACCTTATCCGCTGCACGGCTCCCACTCCACACACGCTGCCGGCTTTCATCCTCGCTTCCCGTCTACAACGGACGAGCAGGTTACCCATTGACGAGAACCGGGCCGGATGTCAGAAGCGCGATTCGCGCTGCTCGCCACTGGGCAGGGGCAGGAAGCAACATCCGATCCCGGTTCTAGACGGGGTCCCGGGGGGGGGGGGGGGGGGGGGGGGGGGGGGGGGGGGGGGGGGGAGTCCCATTGTCGAGTCGCGCTCAAGGTAGTAGCGTCATATACTTTGGCAGCATCTTCACAGGCCTATCGACGTCGATTCGATACTAGACCCGATACTGAATATCGACGCATGGCGCCGAGGTCGCTGTGCGCCAACGCCTTCCCCGGCGGCTGGAGCTGCTCACATTCTCAGTGTCAGAGCACTCGTGTCCATCTTTAAAGCAAGAAGAGTTCGAATCTTTGTCTTGTCACCGGGATACTAACCGTCTCCCAAGTCACCCCAAAAATCCTTTAGGTCATCTGCCCTCCACTTAGTGCCCCATCCGCTTTCCCTTTCGATCTTCTCTAGTAACTGTAGTATTGCTCGGTGCTCCGCCGGGTGGCTCATGCAACGTCCCGCAATCCAAAGGGGCTGGACGCTGTTGGTCCAGGCCCCATGGTGGTGGTTAGTCATGGATATCCCGCAAATCTGTCTGGCATGCCAAAGCGCTGAACGAGGCCTCGGTGATAGTCGTAGCGAGGCCGGTCTGTTTTGTAACATTAAGAGAGATGCCGTGTGGTATAACTGGTTACCTGAAATGGCGGCAGGGTTGCTGTACAGAATTTTCGGAAATGGCTCCGTATCGGATGAGGGTATGGACATGATGTGTTGCATCTCGGACGGCCGACGGCTATGCCAGTCTTCAACATACCTCCACAGTTTCATCCATCGGACCCGATACCTCATGTCGTTCCTTGGACCGTCAAAAAACAGCCCACCGGGGTTTGCCTTGGCGAGTGGAGCCAAAAGGTCAAGAACCTGGGCACAAAGATACACTGCATAATTCGCCCACATGTCGTGGCCGGGGTTGGTGAGGAACAGGCCGACGTCTGCTTCGAGATCGATCTGTGAGGCCCAATGGTTGACGGGAATCAACGTTTTGACCGACGATATAAGGCCGCCGCACACGTCCATCCGGACGAAGCACCAAAACAGAGCCTGCTCCACGCCGCCAACGAAGCCGTTCATACCAACAGCCTCCATCAAGCTGGCGCATCCATCTAAATGTCTCCGCCACGCTTTTGGCGAGCAGCTTGCCATTTCCAGCACGCACAGCACCACGCATGACGCGATTACCGCCGTCGTTCGAGTCGGTAGTTGTGGTAGAAGCAAGTGTATGGCTTCTTGGTAGAGCGCTAAGCTCTGATCTGTTGGGCGGCTCCTGTCTTTGAGCTCGAGCTGACGGGCCGAGAGGGCCAACATAGAATAGCGCAGATGGTCATGTGACCGAGCCATGGTAGGTAGAGAATGTTGAAAGTGCCGTTGATTGTCAAACTTGTCCAGCCAAGGAGAGATTTCGTCCACCCAATTCTTCCATAACGCGCATTCCTCCTCCAGTGGCAAGAAAGGGGGTTCGTGGTCCGAAGATATCTCGCCGACGGCTTCGGCTGCTTCGCCTGATGATGACGGCCCTGAACTAGCGTCGATGGATCTCCGCCTTGAGTTTTGTCCAGAAGCTGGTGAGGCCGGCCTCGTTGGACCATTTGACCGTACCTCTTGAATCAGGTGGTTTCTTAGTGTAGAGTGCAGCTCGTGGTATGCCGAGCCTGGAAGGAAGATGCCGTCTTCGTAGGAGCCCTCGGGCGTAAAAATCTGATCCATGAGGTCGAATGGCGCGTCCATTAAGGGGTCTATGGGCAACGCCGTGACTGGGATGCCGTTGACCGTTGGTGTAGAGTGTTCGTGAGGTCCTTGACCTCCGCCGCCTTGACTGAGATAGATGAGGTTCGCTACGGCACTGTCGGTGACCAGTTGTGACGCGGAGGCTGGCGAGGCTTGATAGTCCATGCGGTCGCCCGTTGGCGGGTGCACCTTGTCGCTCGAATCGTCCTCTCGACGCGCTGACGGACTCAGGAGAGCGTCAAAGCCTGAAACCGGCACCCGATCCGTCGGTGCGGAACTTGGCCCAGACGACGATAATGTCCGCCTTGCGGTATTCGACTCAGCGATGGACGCTGTGTGTCCACCAGCTGTGGATGTCGAGTAGGACACGGGGCTGTCGAGAAACCTGGCTTCATCGTTGTCATATTGGGGACCAGGGGCTTCGCCGTCGGTCGGAGATAGCTCAGGCTCGAGTTCCCGCTCAGAGTCGTATTCGTGGAAGCCGGGAGGTAGATGGTAGTCGCGGATGACCTCCTTGGTCACGTCGAGAATCTCCAAATGGCGACGGGGAGGCGGCCGTCGGGCTTTCTTCATTGACGGGTGGTCTTGCAGTATCGTCTGGGCGTTCTCGGCGCGGAAGGTTACCTTGATACCCCATTCGCACGTCTCTTTCCGTCTCGAGCACCCGCCGCAGGCCGGGCGACCTTCGTCGCATTTGCGTTTCTTGCGGCGACAATTGAGACATCCCGTCCGGGTCCGGGTCCTCTTCTTCTTGGTCGGCGGGGGCTGTTCCGGGTCGGCCGGGCGTCGGCCTTCGTCACCATCGCCGGGGGATGGCAAGAGCTGTTGGACGTCGGCGGCCATGATGGGTCGGGCTCATCGGCACGGGCTGTTAGCTGTGGTCTAGACCGCTTGGACTCGGCATCCGAATGCGCATCCGCAAGCGCAAGTCAGATGGGGACAACAACAACAACAACAGCAACCACTGCTGCAGCGGCAACAGGCGGATATTGCCAGGGTAGGCACCCCCCTCCCAACTGAATAATGAAAAAAGCAAAAGGTTTGTATGAAGTGTTCGTGGAGCAAAAGGCGCTTCGACATGCGTTTCTCTGGAGAAGCTAGGGCGGCGGGAAAAGATGGGATGTGTAGAAGGTAATGGGAGGCAGAATATTATGGGGTAGCTCAGCGACCCTCAAGCCCCCCAATGCGATGGTAAGGTGAGGCAAAAGGTAAAGGGGATAGCTTCGTGGACTTGGGCAAGCTGGTTGGGCCAAGACGCGATATCAAAACAGAGTTCATTCTAGACGTCTGCCGAGCTCAACTCAAGTCCTTCGCTGTCACCCCCTTCCGAGCCCCTTTTCGTGGTCGCCCAAGTCGACGACTATGGCTGCCCAACACCGGTGGCCTCGGGGCACTTGATGACAACTGAGCCTGCCTTTTGCTGGTGGGATTTGCGTGTCTGCAGTGGCTCAGGAGCTATGGCTGCAATCTCGAGTTGAGGGAGATGAACGAGGCGAGAGAGGCTTTGTGGAGAGATGCTGGAGGAAGTTGTAAGCGGTGCCGGGCGAACTACGACTCCTAGTTACTGTGCAAGATGGAGTGTACTGCTACTAAACAGGCGCACCTGTCTGCCCGGACCCAAGAGATTTGGTCTGGAGACGCCAAGGAAGAGCCCTGTCTGACGGCACCTGGGACAAACTCAACACACACTGCAGAGGGGTTGGTCTCAGCTTGAACCCTCGTCACGGGGGGAAGCTCTGTGCTTGGGGGAGACCCCGTAAAACCCCGCCGTTCTCGGTCTTGTACCAATACATCGCGTAGAAGTTGGAGAAGAGCTCCACAACCCCTCCCCACGCTTGTCGGCCAGAGCAACCCTCTAGGTTTGCTCACTGCCGTCGTTCCAGATCATCATCCCCTTCGGTGTGTTGATTAAGATGCCTTTGATCAGCAATTGCTGTCACAGAAGTTGTCTTGTGGTTGTCGGTGTGCATCGGCTTACTTCAGATGAGTCCGGTCTCGTCCAAGTCCCGTGAGCAGACGCCCTTCCCCCTTGAGGCAAAGAAGCAAACACAAGCTGTGTGCGAATAGACGATCGTCGGCATTTCGGTGCGCCGGAATGAACCCAATCAAAGCCGCACCCACAAAGCGCTATCGTTGCGAAAGGAGTTCGGTCAATGACTCGGAACACATCCAGCTGATGCAGCCTTTCCACCTGCTGAGAAAACTGCAATTGGTCGAGTTATGACATTGTTTATTTATTATCAAGATCCAAGGATGATCCGTGTCTATGCAATCCATTTGCCTGCCGAATCCCAAAATGCCCTGAACGCCGCCTACCGCACCGCTTTACCAGACTATTGTCTGACTTCCCTTCAACATTTCCTCGGCTCAAGACTGACCTCCAAAAACAAGGTGGCACGCGACTCAGTGGTGAATAGGGTTAAGATCACGGAATTCGCCCCTCAGGCTGTCGACGCCGTTGGCTCTGACTTCCTCAACGAGCTTGGCGACCTCGGGCGCGATGACGGCCTCGTCGAAGCCAAAGTACTTGTACGCGTCGGGACCGGGCAGCGAGTGGCCGAAGGTGCTCATCGAGAAGCCGGCATCGGCGTAGCGCTCCCACCCATTGACAGCGTAGGCCTCGATGACAACGCGGGGCGCCTTGGAGCGATACTGCAATACCTCCCTCTTGTACTCGATCGGCTGCTGGTCGAAGACTCGCTGGCACGGGAAGCTGACGATGCGCGCCTTGATGCCGTGCTTGTCGGCGAGCAGCTTGGCCGTCTTGACGGCGAAGACCATCTCGGCGCCGACGCCAATGAGCGTGACGTCGGCGTCCGCGACCTCCTGGAACACGTAGGCGCCCCTCTGCACGCCGTCGCGTGACGTGTTTTGAGGGTATTGCTCGAGGTTCTGGCGGGAGAGGGAGATGATTGTTGGGGTATCCTTGGCCTCCATGGCCAGGATGAAAGCACCGGCTGTCTCCTCGCTGTCGCACGGTCGGACATAGAGTAGGTTCGGCATTGCGCGGTAGAGCGCGGGTAGGGCGATGGGCTGGTGGGTGGGGCCGTCTTCGCCGGTTCCGATGGAGTCGTGCGTCGCAATATGAATCTGCTGGAGGCGCTGGAGAGCACCCATACGCACACCGGGAGCGGCGTACTGTTTCCTGTTAGCGTGCTCTCAACCGGCGAGGAATTCCAGTAAGCAAGGTCACTTACGATGTAGAACATGAAGAAGCTAGAAGTGACGGGCAGGATGGTTCCCTTGTTGAAGGCAGCTAGGCCGTTGGAGATGGAAGCCATGGCATGCTCGCGGATGCCGTAATGGATGTAACGACCGGTGTAATCGCCGTTGATACCGCATGTGGTTTTCAGACCAGGCTGGAGTCTGTCAGCAACGTTCACGTCTCAAGAGCACGGTTCAACATACGTTCTGGAAGTCAACCTTGCCCTTCCAGATCATGTTGACGGAAGGCGACAGGTCCGCAGTACCGACCATCAGGTTGTTCAGGCCAGCAGCGACGGGGTTGCACACTAAACCGGCCGACTTGCGCGAAGGGGTAGGAGTGGTAGGAAATTCCTCCTTGGCAGGAATAAACTTGCGCCAGTCATCAACCCATTCTCCAGAAACGCGCTTCTTAAACTCGGCTGCCAGCTCAGGATGTTCGCGGGAGTATGCCTCAACCAGCTGATTCCACTCTGCTTCGATCTTCTCACCACGGGATACGGCCTCGCGGAAGTAGTCGTAGACCTGGTCGCCGATAACGAAGTGCTGTTCGGGGTCCATACCAAAGTTCTTCTTGATGTTGGCGACGTCGGCGGCACCGTAGGCGGCGCCGTGGGCCTTGGCATTACCGGCGACGGCACTGCCGATACCAATGACGGTATGGATGTTGATGAAGGTGGGCTTGTCCCTGCTGTTGCGAGCCTCGTCCATGGCGCGGACGATGGCCTCGACGTCCCAGTTGCCGTCCTCGATCTCGATAACGTTCCAGCCGCAGGCGCGCATTTTGGCGTTGACGTCCTCGGTGTTGCAGAGGTCGACGCTGCCGTCGCAGGTGATTTGGTTGTTGTCGTACATGACGACAAGGTTGTTGAGCTTCCAGTGGCCGGCGAGCTGGATAGCCTCCATGGCCACACCCTCCTGCAGACAGGCGTCTCCGATCATACACCACGTCATGTTGTTGACCACGGGGAAGTTGGGACGGTTGTAAGTGGCGGCCAAGTGCTTGGTGGCTACGGCAAGGCCAACAGCGTTGGCGATGCCCTGGCCCAGGGGGCCGGTTGTCACTTCGATACCCTCATGCTCGATCTCAGGGTGGCCGGGGCAGATGGAGTCGGTGCGGCTCGAGTGGTAGGACTTGAGCTGGTCCAGCGTCATGTTTTTGTAGCCGGTCAAGTGCAAAAATGTGTATTGGAACAAACATGTGTGGCCATTGGATAGGACGAAGCGGTCTCTGTTGAAGTAATTGGGGTTCTTGGGAGAGTATTTCATGGCGTATTTCCAGAGAGAAGTTCCAATGGCGGCCATACCCATGGCACCACCAGGGTGACCGCCCTTGTACTGCTCACACAAGTCGGCGATGAGACACCGAAATGTGCGAAGAACGAAATCGACCTCCTTTTTCTCGGCTTCAGTAAGCTGAAAGTGGCTGTTATCGCTGGTGCCATTGAGAGACTTGGTGGCCACGACGTCCTGGGGGACGGGTTCGACAGGGACTGCACTAGGCGCCATTGTGATGAAGTTTCGGTATATGTGTGAGAGGTCGATAGGGTATTAGGAAGTGAGGGTATCTCGGTCTCGGCGAGTTGTGTTGGGTAGCTCGCTCCAGACTCGTTCGTCGTACACTCAAGTTGTTCGTGGTGCTGAGTGAACAATGGCAGAAGCAGTCGGCGTCAAAAGGAAATAGTATCAAGTGCGTCTCCTTGCGAGAAAATGAAAAGAGGAACGACTAAAGAGCACAGCATAGAAAGAGGTAGCCCATTGCGGTTCATTTCAATAGATATAATCGTGGCGACACTACGACTTGGAACCCCTCCGAGTGCTTGAGATGACCGTATTGGGATGGAGAGTGGGATGGCTAGCAATGCGAAGCAGTGCAGTATCAGGAAAAAGCGCTTAGGTTTTCCCGTTTGGGGATGAACATGGCAGAGGCGGGCTGCGTCACTTGACAGGAAATATATTTAGTCGGTAAAGGGACGGTTACGTTGGGTGTGAGTAAATGCATCGTACACACAGACTGAGGCGAGGGTAAGAACAAGCGCAAGAGTCGGATTTCTTCTGCAGATGGAACAGGAGAAAACCTCGATATCGAGGTGAACAGTTGGTAATCGTTGATGAACTGACTGACGCATCCGCAGGACAAAAGAGGAACAGATGCATCTTGTCGGCACACTGAACCGTGAAAGCGAGTGCGGGACACTTGAATCGGGCCTCGGTGGCCTTGACTGCAGACGACGATTGGACGAGGCCAACGAAACTTTGGATAACCAAGCCTGTCCCACTTGTCCCCTTGTCCGTGCGCAATGTTCTGAGGAGATCGGAAGCGCTTTTGTCTTGGGTCGCAGCTCTTGTCTCTGGCTTGTTAGTCTTACGTAACTTTTCCTCTCCTCCATGCTGTCCACTCACCGTCTTTAAGAGTCTTCCCCGCCAAGTTACCCTGTCGTCCTCGTGGACTTGTGTGCTGTTTGTGTGTTTGACTCTGAACAGTGTACTCATCGGACAAGACTCTTAGTGCCAGGCAGACGCCAACAAATCCTATCATCCCGCCCCTCCCATCGCTTCCGCCTTCTCTTCCATTATCTTGTTGATCTCTCGGTCACATCTCCCGCGGCCCACGAGCTCATCCAAGAAACATTGAGGCGTCCAAAGACCCATCAATTGTTGTCTGAGTGTTTTTGTCAGCTCCCATGCAACCATAGCCGCCGAAAACTTTAATCATGGATACATCATCCTTTCCCCTACGCGTGTTTCCCAGTCCATAGATTTCGGTCGAGACCCTTAGCATTCCCATTTCCGATTCCTTTGACTTCCGCCCCTCCGTCCGGATACCTCCCGAGTGGCTCCCCCAGCTCTGCCTTTCTCCCGCCGTTTGTCAGGTTGGGCGTCCGAGTTCCGCCAAGGGCGCTTGCACTTACCCTCCACCGCTTCCCCGCCACGAAGAAAGCTACCGCGGACCCAATGCCGAACACCGTCTCAAGACACAACCCAAGTCCTGAGCTGGGACCCATGGCGCATTGGGATTCTCCATGGTCGAGAATAGGCCGGCCATCTCAGCTTCACACGCTTCACACAACTCCAAGCGACGTTTGTCGTGTCCTCTCCCGTCCGCCCCGACGCCCATTCACCACACATATAGATAACCCGTGACCTCGATGTTTTCGTGTTTAGAGTCCGCTGCCACCAGTTCTCTTCACGAATCCTTTACTTCACACCGTCCAAACGTGGTTACCTGTGAGCCGTAGTCCCTTTGTAACAATCCTCTGTTGTAATACCTTATCATTTCGCTGTCCACTTGTCAAAGATACCCCCCAAAACACCAGTCAAAATGCCTCCCGTAGCAGTAAGCGACATGGACCTCCCCGCTGAGCCCGTCCACCCTCTCCCTGAGGCCAAGGACCCTCTCGCTTCCTCCATCGCAACACCTCAACTATTTTCTCTTGCCAACAAGACCATCGTTATCACCGGCGGCGGCCGCGGTCTCGGCATCACCTTCGCCCTCGCTATTCTCGAAGCCGGAGGCCATGCGGCCTGCCTCGACATCCTCCCGGAGCCCTCACCTGTCGAGTGGGCTCACCTCAACAAGCTCGCCAAGGCCAACAACCTATCCGTTACATACCACAAGTGCGACATCACCGACGAGGTCGCCACCCAGCAGGTCTTCGAAGAGATCGCCGAGGATGCCGACAAGCGCGGTGCTCCCTTCTGGGGTGCTGTCGCCTGCGCCGGCATCCAGCAAAAGATCCCCGCACTTGAGTATCCTGTCGCCGACTTTGAGCGGATACAAAAAGTCAACGTCGTCGGTGTCTTCGTGACGGCCAAGCACGCCGCCCGTATTCTTGTCAACCGCAAGAGCAAGGGCAGCATTCTGCTTATCTCAAGCATGTCTGGAGAGATCGCCAACCGAGTAAGTTTTTGAGTTTCTTCCCCCTCCTCCTTCGAGTGGATTTGTGGAGTCTGGATCTGACCAACCTTGGCAGGGATTGACGTGCAGCGCCTACAACACAAGCAAAGCAGCTGTTCAGCAGATGTGCCGATCTGTTGCTCAAGAATGGGGCCAATACGGCATCCGTGTCAATACCCTGTCCCCTGGTGTAAGTGGCATCTTGTTTTGAGTTCCTATCTTGCAACTAACACCAGCCTAGTACATCCGGACCGCCATGACCGACCAGCTCCTGCAAGCCGAGCCTGATGTTGAGAAGACGTGGATGAGAGGCGCCTTATTACAGCGTCTGGGTACACCCGAGGATTTCAAGGCCCCGGCCGTTTTCCTCTTGTCCGAAGGAAGCTCCTTCATGACTGGTGCCGACCTCCGTGTTGACGGCGGACACTGCGCCTCCGCTTAATGCTTTTTTTCCCAGCGGATGCGTAAGGGCTCGTAGATTGGATCTATTTTTGAAAAGCGTTGGTTCTCATGGTGTCAGAAGGGTCAACGGCCCATGAAGAGGGCCCGCGACAGGGATCGGATCCGTTGCGCGGCGACGCATAGTTAGACGTGTAGAATCATTATGACCAAGCGAGCATTAATGGCTGAATTTTTTCAAGATTATGACACTTTGCATCTTCCGTTCTTAAGCACAGGGCCTGCTATCGACGTCACGTCATGCCATTGCTTGCCTCAATTTCTGCATTACTGGCCGATCTGATAATTTAATCCCTTGGCTTTGTGGATTATGATGCTCTATCCAGATAATTAGATACGTTGTTTGTGCCTATGACATGAAAAGGATATTCAGCGGTTGTGTTCAATGAGATGATGTCAGTTAGATCATTGTCTTTCATTGCTGCTAGGAAAACATGAGGGCTGAAGCTTTTTTTTGGGCGTAGAGAATTCCGCCCGAATGCTATCCAACTACTCGTGGAATTTCGTCCATCCACACAGATATTGCATCGTGGTTAATTACACTGTCGACCCAAACCCCGAGACACAAGTTTACGCTTGACTATCGAAAGCGAGCGTTGTTTTCATGACCAATCAGAGTATTACGGTTGACCAGCGTGTCTTCTTGTTGCTCCTCGAGCACCTCATTTCTTACAGACAAGTCGCCCCCGCTCATTAATCCAGAACGAGTCCCTGGGATCTTTGGAAATCGTGGAGTCAGCCCCCAGGAAAATCTTGGTTGTGACGATTCGCTAGTCGTTCTTCTGGCAGGTACAGCTCAGATAAGGACCAGCGCTCTGACCAGCCTCCGGCTTGTCGATTTGCTCGACCTCGCATTGAGTGCAGTGATCGCGGATCTTCTGACTGTTGTCACAGTTAGCATGAAACGGACTCGTCTTAGCTATAATTCGGAGTGAGACATACGAATTCAGATTATTCCAGCCCAAAGAACCATTGACGGGGTCAAAGATCACACACTCATCGACGTTGACATAAGTTGGCTTGGCGAACTTATCATTCTTGTCCTTGCAGCACGTTTCGAAGAAGAAATCGCCTTTGTACGGGCCAAACTTTCCTTTGTAGGTGCGCGCCTGAAGACACCGGTCACCGAGGATGTCGAAGCGCTTTGGTGAGCGGTTGGGGTGCGTCTCGAGGCGCTTGAGGCATAGGGCCGGGTCCTCGGAGGGAGGGATGGGTACCGCGGGAGGAACGCCATGGGGCCCCCGCCGGCGAGGGCTACTGTGGAAATGGCAAGGACGATGATGATTGTAAAATACATCTCAGTGAATGTCCTGCGTTGATTTGATTGGTGTCGTATATCTTTGGACTTTTGAAAGTTCAGATTGCAGAACGAAATATGGAAGGTGATGAATGGCAATGTGGTTGGCATTTTTCTTGTAGAGAGAGGTTGCCGTATCGGAGAAAGGAGTCAATACTACAATCACTTTGGCAGAAATGTTACAAGGTTCTAGTTCCATGACTTTTGCACTAGCAAGTTCCATGGTTAGTTTGCGACAAACTTTGGTTCGGAACCACGTTGTTTGGATCCAATCTACAGAAGAATGAGCATAGTCGCGTGGCCCTTGGCCTCAAAACCACAAAGTCTGATTTGGGTGGTTTCAATACACTTCGAGTCCGTTTTGGTCCCGGGACGTAAGGAAGATGAATTGGTAACCATATCACATTCCGAGAATAATGCTGCACAATCCTACTCACATTTTGATCCACTCCTAAGACATAATTAACCAACAGAAGACGTGCAACTTCATTTGCTTATCTGGAATAGAAGTGGGCGGGCCAGATTTCCGTGACCGCATATTTCACTGCGGGCATGATCCACCCTGTCTCCATCTAGTCGAGATGCCCATCTTTAGTGGGTCTCTGAAATCTCACGATCTCCCAATCTTTGCTTCTCGTAGGGCTTAGGGCTAATGCCGCAGTATGCAAGCAATAGGTCGGTTAGCTCAGTTGGTTAGAGCGTGGTACTAATATGTCATCTGATATATCAAGTAATGCCAAGGCCGTGAGTTCAAGCCTCACACTGATCATTCTTTTGCTTCCGGCGGCGATAAGTTATGAAGTTTTGCTTAGACGACGCACACATCAACATTATTCGGGTGACATAACCATATTTGATAGTAGTATTTATTTGTGCGAAGCAAAGCCCAGGTGGCTGTCCTTGGGGTAATGATTTATTGAAACTTAATGAGAGAAAACTGTCAATACCCCTGTCAGCTACTATGAGGTTGTTTGTTACAGAACTTTTTATTTTATTTTTATGCGTCTGTCTGATTATACTAGAGTACTCTTTGGAGTCTCAGTGAACATATCCGAACCTGCTGAAAGTTTGGTTCTCATCGTAAGGTGAGCTGCAGTGACAAAGGTTTTGGCGACTGCGTCTTGACTGACTGGTTCTTGAAGGTAACAAATCTGTGCTCGTGCTCTACTGGCGCCAGAGTCTGCTGTTGTCACTTCAATTGAATACCTTCTCCCTCCGCATAAGGACACTGCAAGTAAGGCAGATGGAGCCAGCAGCAATTATGGGAACGTAAGCCAGCTGAATCGCCCTCGTGATGCCGTGAATGGCTTCAGCCCTGACCTCAGCCGTCGCAGAGTCGATCAATCCGCTGCCCACTCCGGAGAGAGCGTTGGATATCTCGCTGTCCGGGACGTGAGGGAATACTTTCTTAAGAGCTTGTTCACCGTAGTTGACGAAGAGAGCTCCTGACATGCCCGTTCCCAGAACAATTCCTATCATCTGGCCAACGGTCATAAACCCGACACTGTATGGGATCTCAGTCGGCGGGACTTTCATCTGAGCTACAGCAAACCCTGCCTGGCAAAAGCAACCGACGCCTGTGCCAAGAATGATGGTGTATCCATAGATCTTAGCGTTTGATGTGAACTCGTCGACAGTATCTGGTTGCTAAGTTAGCATGGCTAAAGACTCCACTTCAATCGTTTGACTTACACAGAAGAACACCACCAATAAGTTCCAGAGCTGAGCCAGCGATGTACCAAGGGTAGTAATATCCTGTGCGTGCCATAAACTGCCCATTCAGCAAGTTAAAGGCAGCCAGGAACAAGATGAATGGAAGGAGATGCACGGAAGTCTCGACCGCAGAGGTACCACGGGTGAATTGGTAATACAGCGGAAGATAGAAGATACCAATGAAGCTTCCGAAAGTTGCGAGCACTGGAAAATGCTGTTAGTGGGTTATATATATCATGGGCTTGATTGGGAGTTCAAACATACTCATCGTGAAGAATAGGCAGATCATAGTGCGGCTTTTCCAGAAATGCATAGGAAACAGACGGTTTGTCCTCGACGTCCCAACGTAGTAGACCTGCTGCAACACGAAAAGGATGATCAAGACACCAGCCGTGACAAACAGGCCGATGCTTTCGCCTTCGTTCCATCCCCAGAGGACACCGCCAAAGTTCATAGCCATGATGACGCAAAGCATGGCACCGACGGATAGGACTGTACCCAAGCTGTCTATCTGGGCCAGGCGCTGGGTCAGAGGAATGCCGGCTTGAGGCTTGAAGTCGGGAAGAAGGATGATGTAGATGGGACCAACGACGGCGCCAACTAGCAAATTTAGATAGAAGGCCCATCGCCACGTTGCTTTGCTCTCAGCGAAACTTGCTCCGACCACAGGACCTAGAACTCGTGTTAGATGTATCGCTACCGGTGACACTCGGTGTTACTTACCTAGAACAGTTCCGATACCCCATATAAGCCCTGTGAGACTGAGATACTTGGGGCGCTCGACGTTGGTAGTGGTCACGGACAAGAGCGTTAGGAGTCCCATGTACATCCCACAACCGCCTGCACCCGCAATTGCGCGGCCAACGATGAAGGAGTTGATATCAGGCGCCGCGCCGCAGAGTGCCGAAGCGGCCATGAAGACGGTGGTCGAACCGATGTACAGCTTTTTGGCGGAGAATGTGCCATAGGCCTTGGACCATGGAAGGGTTGTGGCGGCTGAGGCAAGTGCAAAGGAGACCCCGAGCCATGGGACAAGGTCGACGCGCTGGTATGTCTGGACGACTTTGGCTTGAACATTGGCGACGACGGTGTTGTCTAGGGCGTAGAGAAACAGGGCGGATAGGAGAGCACAGATGACCAGAACCCACTAAAATGCAAGGGTCGTATTAGTATTGGTTTCCGAATGTCGTGTTGTGTCAAGGTAGGCAAAATGGTGTTAGGTTGTACGAGCCGAAAGGGGGTCTTGTAAGGTACCTTAGCTCCATGAACTTTTCGCGGTGAATCAATATCTACAGCGGCACGAGGGCCTTCAAGATCATCTCCGTTTTCCTTGGTTGAAGGTGGTGTAAGCACACCCTCGTCACTAGGACTATCGTCTCTCTTTTCCCAGTCAGCCATGGCAAGCTGCAAGGTGAATTTCAAAAGCGTGGAAGAAATGAGATAACGTTTACGCCGATACTTAACTGGCTCGCAAACACTGAAGAAGCTTTGGTTTGTGTGATACAGTTTGTTGAAGGTGTGCGGGCTGCCACAGGGCTTTTGAGCTTTCCAAAACCTCTGTCTTTCTAGCGGCATCGCGTGTACATGGTGGGCTGAACAGACTGAGGTGGCCATGCTCCCCCCGCTACCGTAGGTGAAGCAAAAATCAGACACGAGTAGGACCCTGACGATGATTAGAAATCAAGTCGCCAAAAACAGTAACGAATGTTATTGTGAATCGCGAATGTAACGTATTGCAAATTTCTCTTGTGGCGGACAGTGGAGCCATCTCCCGGTCCGGGCCGCTGTCCGTACGACCCGCGGTGCGGTGGTGCCGTGTACTAGCCCCGGGAGCGCTACTTGGCTAAACCTTAACATAGCTGCACTGTGTAACAATGTGTGGCTGCCGACAGGCCTTGTGCCAAGGTTCGTCGATGAGGTCTAGACCCAGGGTGTTTTGCATCATCGTGCCCTGGCCAGCGTTGCACGCCTTGGAAGAAACCCCCACGTTGATGAGGTTAAATTAATTGTCATGACTTTTCAGCTATTTGTACCTCGCCTGATATGGACTTCGTGATCATGGAATCAACTGTCTAGTCAAACACATCGCTGTGATGGTGCCGTTTCTATAAGATTCTAAACTATTCCCTCGTGTTCTCTCTTCTCTCTTGTTTGCATCTGAACACCATTAGCAGCCTACGCTGACCTCCTTTGTGTCGATCTCTTCGTCTCAGCCAATCATCATGATCATCACCCAGTCAAAGTCGCCAAATGGTGCCCGGACCCGCATCAACTTTCATTACCCCCAAACTGAGCCCGCAACACAAGCTCTCGACCCCGGCGAGATCCTTGTGTCTTTCCTCTTCTCTCCAATTAACCCACAGGACCTATTGGTCATTGCGGGTCGGTATCCCGTCAAGCCATCTTACACACACGAGGATGAGCCTGTGCTTGGCTACGATGCTGTCGCCCGCATCGAAGCTGTGGGCAGCGATTCCTCTACTTCCTCGGCCCCAGCCTCAGTGTTACGACCCGGAGATCTTGTTATCCCGCGCCGTCATGGGCTGGGGACTTGGCGCAGCCAGGCTGTTCTCAAAGCTGCCGATGTTATCCGTCTCACGCCAACGGAAGACCTGATAGGCGCATCCCTGCTTCGCATGGCCTTCTTGCCTGCCTATCTCCTAGTGGAAGACATTCGAACGCTCAAGCCCGGTGACTGGATTGTGCAAAACGTGGGATCTGGTACCATCGCGCGTCTGGTTGCTCAGTTTGCTCGCATCAAAGGGGTTCACACCGTCAGCGTTGTGCGCGATCGCGACTCAGAGGCGTTCCAGTCCCTGAGAGTCGAGTTGCTCGCGGAGGGTGCTTCAGTTGTGATTAGCGAGTCTGATCTCAGGGAACACGGCATCGAGGCACACCCTGACCTTGCCGATGCAGCGGGCCGCAAGCGCGTGGTCCTTGCCATCGACGGCGTTTTCGGCGAGCCTGGCGAGCGCCTCGCATCTTTGCTGTCGCATGGGGGAATCTTTGTCAACTACGGCTCTCTTGGCGGAGCCGATGGCGTCGTACGACTTTCTCAACGACTCTTGTTTTGGTCCGAGATCAAATTCCAGAACTTTCGTCTTTCGGAACGACTCGGCCAGCGTACGCCGGAGCAGCAAGAGTCACTCTTGCTTTGGTTCCAAGAGCTGCTGACAAGAGGGGTTCTAGTGACGCCGAAGGTACGAAGGATTCAAACCCCTGTCTCGGCTGGGGACCAAGCCGAATTTGAGCACAACGTCAACAAGGCAGTCTCTTCAGGAAGTGAGGCGGGCGTCGGCAATGTGAAGCATGTACTAGAGTTCAAGCGCGCTTTGGTTAGAACTTGATGTAATTATCTAGACACGAGTTTTAGGGAAAACATCAAACTATTTCTCGATCTCGCGGTCAAAAACTGCCTCGTTTCTGAGCTTTGCGACGTGAACATGAAGATTGGCTTTCGTGCATACGCCCCTCCACGGTTGAGTTGTTGAGATTTGCAAGGAATTTGTCACAGTAGCCTAAGAAAAGAGCAAGGGTAGAACGCTACGTGATTTCACACCATTCATGTCATTTGCGACCTGAATCGTATACAAACACACACACGGAAAGCAACTGAGCAAACGAGACTTTGGGGCAGACAAATAAAAAAAAACAGTTGGATAGGTGGCCAAATCTAATATAACCTTAATCCACGTATTGCTTCTCCTTCTCGATGGCCTTGGCATTGTACTTGCGAAGCTGCTCCTCCAAGCCAGGAATCGGCTCGTCGAAATCGATACGAACGCTATTCATGAATTTCGCCAAGAAACCATATATACCCTGCACAAAGAATATCTCCGTGATCTCCTCATCGCTGAAAGTGGCCTTGGCCTCGGCGATGGTGTCTTTATCAACCTTGCCTTCTCGGCCAAGTGTCGTGACGATTCGCCCCACGAGGCGCTGACGCGGTGTGAACAAGCTTTCGGGCAGGGGCTCGTCTACCCTGCGTATAGCTGCGAACTGCTCATCTGTCAAGCCGAAGATGCGAGCAACAGGCTCATTGACATCCCATTCATATGGTGCATCCAGAGTGGCAGCCGTGCGCAAAACGGCGAGCTGCCAGTCAGTGGAGCGAATCTTTCGATCTTCGCTCCATGCGGAGGACAACAAAGTCATGAATGGTTTGAAGAAAGCCTTGCTGTTAGCTAGGAGCTACATGGGTGTCAAGTTAGCAGATCATGGACTGGGGTGTTTTTCTGACATGAGTGGTTGTCTGGGCAAGGAACCAACGCACCTTGAAAATGTTTCTCTCAAAAGGCAAAGTCCGCAGTGCAGCCTTGATATCAGGAGGGGCGGTGCTGGAATCGACATAGGTGAGCAGGTGCTCGTTCGTCACAACCCGGTTATCCCAAGAAGCCATCTTTACGATTTCAACGATTGGGTTTGAGTAGAGTCTGTCTGCAGTGAAAATGGCGGATTCAAAGTACTTGTTTGATGATTCAGTCAATATCCATCCCAAGGGCGAGTTTACACAGATATTTGAACCCTTTCCCTTATGGTACGTATCATCGCAGCTTCGATTTGTACCAATCTCACAATGGCGCCATATCGTATAACGATGACGATCTAATTCACGACCCTTGGCGTTAGGCAAGGTGGTTTCTTAGAGTTTACACGTGTAGCTCAAGGCTGTTATACTGCAACTGAAATCCACTTCCTGTGATGTGGGGAAACCAGGGTTGACGTAGTGCTACGGATACGGCGAGAACACAGTTTGGGGAACACTGTGTGCGCGGAGGGTTGCATGCTACGCTGGAAGAGGCCCCATGTAAGGCAATTCAGGAACCACAACCCTGGTTAACTACAATTGTAACCACATCATGAGTGGCAAATCGGCTCTTGAGACTAATACGGAGTCTGGATATCCAATGATACCCGCTCTTCTCTTGTGATTTTGACGGCGTCTTGTCACATCTTCAGCGGGGGCTGAATTCTATCACATGTAGCGTGCATGAGTGTCAGATGGTTTTCTACAATGTTCCACCTTTTTCTCCTATTAGCTTGTAGTCTGCATCCCGTTCAAAGGCTTTGTCTACATGTAGGTCTCAAGGCAGACAAGGCCTCAGGAAATTCAATATCATGTGTGTTTGGATCATGGAATCTGACTCGCCTAGTAAATCATTGGACGTTGAAGCACGGCACTTCTCATGTCGTCATCGGCTGAAAGATACGCTAAATGGCGGGAAATGGCTCGAATCGGTATGTTTTCCGCTTAAGGAGGAACAGATTGGCGAGATGATGTCCGATCGTAATCAAATCCTTCTCAGAATCTTCATCGAGCCGAGCTACGACCGTCAGCTCGTGGTACCCAAGCTGCCTCTTTTCCGCACTTAGGGTTAGTCCTCCACGCCGATTGTTGCACCTCGTAAGTTGAAAGAGTTCCATCACCGCATGGCATGAGCCTTGCAGCCAAGTGGCGAGATTCAAATCAAGCGGGCGAGTCGCCACTTTCCCAAGCTCCTAGAATTTGGTTGTTGCAACATGAGAATGAATTATTCAATTTGGAATGAGATGCTGCATCGATAGCCATCAACAAAAGCATCCTTCTAGCTAGCCACTTGCCAATCCCTTCCTGCGATGATTCTAGAACATTTCTCTTGTCTTCTGCTGAACATCGGGTTTGTTACCGATGTCGACCAAGCTGTGACAATCCTCTTTTGATGCCCGAGGCAAGTGTCTGATTGCATGGCATCTAATGCAATGACATCCTTTCATTAGGGTACCGCAGACCCCTAAGCGAAGTAACGCCGCCTCGGACTTGACGAAGCACGCCATCTTGGATAATGACATGTAAGGTAGGTTTCGTGTACGTGAAAGAAAAGCTTTAACGGTCTCTCCGTTTTATTCACACGCCATCAATAGTGATGTTGATGAAAATGCCTGTCCTTACGACGCGTGACCAACTGGTGTCTTGAAATCCCCTATGGGACCTTGTAAAGTGCCATGCATATCGTGACAAGGATTACGACTATTGCCTCAACTTGAATGGGACTCCAGCCGTAGGATTCTGCAAATATCCCAAAGCGCCAATGATCTTACTCGTGCTTACATGGAGGCTTTTCGATCAGTCCCTCCGACGTTTACGGGATCCCCATGAGCTAAAAACCTGGGCGGAATATCATTTAATGACGCAAAAGACATAGTATTAAATGAAAGGACATTTCCATACCAGCGTCTTTTGTCACTCATCATTATACCGACAAAAAGTCCTTCAAAAAGTCTACTCTTCTAAATATATACCTTTGTTCCAATATTTGAACACGCACAAAGAAAAGATTTGCAATACAGTTTTCCATCATGCAGTTGATTCGCCATGTCGAGAAGCATGAGGACTTCTTCCTTCCAAGCCCCGAAAACATCGCCTGGGACCTGCAAGGAAAGCTATATGGCAAGGACAACGTTTCAGCCTTCTCGGAGGTTGAGACTGTCTTCACTGCTACTGAGGTTCAAAGAGATATCCTCAATGAGGATGTTCAATGGGCTGAGGTTGAGCTTTTTTCCGGTAAACCATCATCGTTTGGTTTGGAAAACATCTTCAATGCTTGGACTTCTCTAGCTTCGCACCGTAAGCTCATTTATTCTTTCATCACTTGCTCTTCTAAATACATGACTAACCACAGTGTTGATAGACGCTTGCCTTCGGTCGTATTTCACAATCAGTCCTGAGACGGGACAACCGCAGATTGTTGTACTTCGTCGTATCGAAGGCATCAGATGGAACCACACAGATAAGAACTCGAAGGTCTCTCATGATAGTCCGGCATATGTAACTGTTGAGGGTACACGTCGTTTTGACGGAATAAGCCTAGTGCTTCATTTCCATCGAGCTTTGGTTGATACCACCTCCTTACATATGATCAAGCTTGACTACGCACTTCAACTCCATGGGCTTCCGAGCATTGAGAGCACTGGGTTTGCTACGTATATCCGATACCTGGACCAACAAAGACAACACATCGAGTCTTCCAAACTCTTCTGGATGGAGACTCTCGCCGAAGTTGTGCCTCGCCCTATTTTTGGTCTTTCTTCAGTCTCCTCCGGCATCTCTTACACCGCTACTGAGGACAGACACGGTGTTAGTGCTGTCATTAGTGGGACCGACCTAGCCAAACTCAACGATCTCGAGGCAACCCACGGACTGGCGTCCTGGCGCCAAACATTCTTCGAAATCGTTTGGGCACATGTTCTCAGCGCTCACACTGGCTCAGATGAAGTCATCTTCGGCACTGTACGCCGTGATGAGAACTTCATCGGCTCAGACACTTGCATTGGTTGTGTCGATCAGACGTATCCTGTCCTGTTCCGCGTTGCTGGTGATGACAACTTGACCGTCCTAGACGCCTCTAGAGCTCTTGACGTCTATCATAGCCAAGCTGGTCACCATGCTTTTATTGGACTTAGCGAAATTCAACGTCAATTTCGACACGGTCATGCTGTAGAGACGGCGGTCAGCTACAGTCAGACGACGAACGCGCCTTGCATCGCCCCAGGACTGAGGTCATTCCCTGTTGTGCTATGCATTAGCGATGCCAGTGTGTTGAGGGTAACGCTTAAATGTAAGGCGTACATTCCACTGGAAGAAATTGAGGTTGTCTTGCAACATTTCGTTGCTGGCATCCTCAACGTCTCATCGAAGATGAGCATCGAGAAGGACTACAGTTTCTCGAATGTGGATCTCATATCAGAAGACGAGAAGAACGCGATTATCTCACGATCACTTACTACACGTACGGCGCAGCCCACAACGATTCCAGTTCTTTTCGAGAGGGCCGCGGCTTTGTATCCCTCACGAATTGCTGTCGATTTTGAGGGGAGCCTCTCGCTCACCTTCTCTGAGCTTAACCGTAAAGCCAACGTTCTTGCCAGAAGGCTCAGACTTGACAAGGGATCACTGGTGACGATTTTATCGGAGCGATCTGTCTACCTCGTTATGGCAATCCTAGCTGTGCTCAAGTCTGGTGCTGCCTACACCATCCTCGACCCTGACGTACCCACCAGCCGTCTAGAACAGATAGTTGACGATTGCAAGCCTGCTGCCATTTTGGCCAGTCGCCGCTACATTAACGTTCTTGAAGGTGCCACCGATATTCAGCAAATACTCTCTTCTGGATATGGTACATCTCCTTCGCCTTCAGCAGAGTTCGACAATCTCGACGTTGAGATTGACCCCGAAGATCGCTGTTACATCATTTACACGTCTGGTAGCACGGGCAAGCCCAAAGGCGCCGTACTCACACACCGCGCCGCCACCAGCGGCATGGCATATCATACCCTCAACGGTCTTGACCGCTGGCTGCTTTTCTACAATCCCAGCTTCAGTGCCGCCCAGCGGACTATCCTGGGAACTCTGGTACACGGCGGAACTTTGGTGCTGGCAAGCAAAGAATCTCTCACCAACGATCTTGCCGGGGTTGTGAAAAAGCTCTCAGTCGATTCACTTGGCATTACTCCCTCGGCTTTGTCAATTTTGAAGCCTGACGAAGTCCCAGGCCTCAAGCAGATCACGCTCGTAGGTGAGCAGATTCCTCAAGATCTAGTCGAGATCTGGTCAGCACGGGATAATATTCGCCTGAGGAACACATATGGGTTGAGCGAGTGCACTCAGCTCAACTTTGGGCGTGAGCTTCGTACGCAGTCGGGAGGCGTTATCAACCCTCGGATTGTAGGTTTTCCCGCCGACACTACAAACGCATTCATCCTACAGCAAGATACGACGGAACTTGCACCGCTACTCGTTAGTGGAGAACTCTGCCTCGCTGGTCCACAGCTTGCTGGAGGGTACGTCAACGAGCCAGCGCTAACGGCGCGTGTATTCATCAATAATCCCTTTGGTCTTGGCAAACTATACCGCACAGGCGACAAAGCTCGTCGGCTTGCTGATGGACAGATTGAGATCCAAGGACGCGTTGATATGCAAGTCAAGATCAATGGTCAAAAGGTTGAGCCCCTGGAGATTGATCGATTGCTGCGCGGGGTTAGTGTTTTCGAATCATCAGTCACTCTCGCAGTCGATTTGGAAGACCGGAAACTGCTGGCTACGGGGGTTGTTCTTGCTCGGAATGGTACCTTCAGAGATGCAGTCCTTGCTGCTCGAGAATACTTGCGCGAACACCTACCTGCCTACATGGTACCCAGTATCTGGTTTCCCCTGCAAGATATCCCCAAGAACGCAAACGGGAAGATCAACTACGCTCGACTTCGTGATTTTGTCAGTGGGTTAGGGACCGTCGGGTTTGCCAAGCTCATGGAGGATGAAGGTTCTATGTCCGGCACGGAGAGCATCACGGATGATGTCGCAGTGACTATCGCGTCGACTTGGTCAGCTATTCTCGGGATCGATCAGTCCATCATTCATCGATCGCACTCGTTTTCAGATTTTGGAGGAACTTCTATCCAGGCAATCCAAGTGATTTCCAAGCTTCGCAAGTCTGGAATTTCCGTGGACTTGAGCGACCTTCTGGGCGACAACTCTCTCGAAGCGGTTGCTGCTCGATCTCAAGCCTTCAGTGCCGAGAATCAGCACGATCCAGAACCATACTCTCTTGTTGCTGATCTTGACCTTGTGTCCAAGTTGCAGCATGACGGGAACATTGTTGATGCCTACCCTGCCACTCCGTTCCAGGAGGCTATGCTGGCATCGCTGAACACCCCATCCGATCCGTACACTTACTCTCGGACCTGGAATGTCAGCAATCTTGATCTCGAGCTACTGAAACAGAGTTTCGAACAGGTGTTCCGTCATCGAGATATTCTGCGAACTGTTTTCGTCCCTCATAAGCGATCCTTTGTGCAGACAATTCGTAATGATCTACGTCTTCCCTGGCTCGATTGCAGGGATTCACTTGAATCATTTATCTCGCAAGAGAACATCCGTCAATGGGAGCTGAATGGTCCCTTATGGAAGGTGGCAGCTTTGTCGAATCACGTTCTTGTCGTGACGATGCATCATTCCCTCTTTGACTTCTGGTCTCACCGATTTCTTTACGACGATGTCGCGGCGGTTTATTTGGGCATGGCCATTCCTCAAAGACCAAAATTCAACAACTTTGTAAGGCATATACTTAGCCACGACAATGATGCTCATCAAAAATTTTGGGCAGGCTATCTCGAAGGGGCGGACCTAGCAAAATTGAACCACAGCCCGCTCGATCAGACCAATAAAGTCGAGGTGAGCCTGGATATCAGTCTCAGCAAGCATGCTGGCAATGTCGGCCTCACCCTTGGTGCCGTTGTTTACAGTGCTTGGGCGATTTTGCTTTCACGTCACTTGGGCAATGACGACGTGACGTTCGCCACAACTATTTCCGGTAGAGAGGCTCCTGTGGCCGGCATTCACGACATCGACGGCCCTACCATGACCACCGTGCCTCAACGTGTCAAGCTGGAGCAAAACTCTACTCTTAGAGACGTTTGCAAGAGTACTCTTTCTGGTTTCACTCGACTACTGGGGCACTCACAGCTCGGGATGCTAGGGGCGCTACGCGCTGGAAATCTCCCCTCCCAAGCCATTGACACACTCGTCAACATATTGGTCAAAAATGGCGATGCACCCAAAGACACTCAAGGGGTCTTCCAGATGTATGGTGGTCGTCCACAGTGGGCTTCTGGCTCCGACACAACTGTTCTTGAAATTGAGGAAACCGGACAGGCCACCGCTGTTCGTCTAGTCAGCACCATGGAGCCTCGTCGGTTGGATTTCATCAAGGATTCCTTCTTGAGACTTGTTACTCTTCTTCTTGAGCAGCCGGACGCGAAACTTGCGTCGACAACAATCATTGACGGCGCCGAGCACGACTTCATCCACAATACACTTTCTAACCGCAAGACGTTGCAAATCCCTCAGGCGGAGTTTCTCCACAGTGCGTTTGAGAGAATCGCCCGCAACGCGCCAGATACAGTAGCTATTGATTTCAATGGCGAGGAACTGGTCTCGTATGCCACTCTGGACAACCTTGCAAATCGCTTCGCGCACATTCTACTCGACCATGGTGTTCAACCAGGAGACTTGATTCCCCTCATGCTTGACAAGTCAGTTGACGTGATGATTGCTATCCTGGGTGTCATGAAAGCTGGAGGGGCTTATGTTCCTCTCAGCCCGGACAACCCCAGCGAGAGAAATGCGTACGTCGTTTCCGATACCAAGGCGAGGCTTCTAGTAACCCATCCCCAACACGCTGATTTCGGCGCTTACGTCGGGGAACTCCATGGAACAAAGACTTTGGTTTTGCAGAATCACAACGAGCTGCCCGCGTTGACAAGAGATGGTCACGATGCGAACGTCGCGCCAGTCATTGATTCGACACCGGACGCTCTCGCCTACTTGATCTACACGTCTGGGAGCACTGGCATGCCCAAAGGCGTCAAAGTCCAGCACAGAGCAGCTGCAGCGGCAGTCAGCAGCATGGTGCAAGTTGAAGGCCGGTACAAAGGCACTTGGCGAACGTTGCAGTTTGCTAACTACGTCTTCGATGCCTCTGTACAAGACTTCTTCAACACGCTCAGCTCAGGTGGCACGCTTTGCATGGCCCCAACGGAGACGTTACTTTCCGACATTGTTGGTTGCATCAACCGGATGAACGCCCGGCAATCCATCATAACCCCAACGGTTGCCAAGCTCTTTGGTCCCAAAGAGGTTCCAGGGTTTGAAACTCTCATTGTGGGCGGAGAGCCTTTGACTTCAGATGTTGTTGACGTATGGGGACCACACTGCAAAATTCTGAACGTCTACGGTCCAACCGAGACTTCCATGGTAGTGACAACGAAGGATGTTGAAGGCTCGTCAGGCACTAAAGATCGTCGCACTGGTAACATCGGTGCGCCGTTTCCGACCGTCATGGCCTTCATCGTCAATCCCGATGGCGAGGGACTGGTGCCATATGGTGCAGTCGGCGAACTTTGCATCGCAGGACCGCAGGTAACCGAGGGATACATAAACCGCCCTGACTTGACAAAGGCGGCCTATATCGAAAGCGAACAGCTTGGGGCGCGCGTCTATCGGACAGGAGACTTGGCTCGGTGGCTGCCTGCGGGTGAGATTGAGTGCTTAGGTCGCAAGGACAACCAGGTCAAGATCCACGGCCACCGCATCGAACTTGGCGAAGTAGAGAACGCCATCCGTCGCTCCGGTCTCGTCAAGGACACGGTGGCCCTAGTTGCAACCGTCCACGACAAGACGCATCTTATTGCTTTCTGTATCTTTGACGAAACCGTGGCCGCCCTCGATAATTTTGGCATTCAGGATCCATCATCGTTCCGAAGTTTCATAACCGAACTACGCGATAACATGGGCTCGCTCGCCACATACATGATTCCCAAATATGTCATTCCTATGAAGACATTCCCCAAGCTTCCCTCGCGCAAAGTCGATCGTAAGTCTCTGAAGAAGGCAGTTGATGAGTATACCCGAGAATACTTGGCGCAATGCGTGTTTGAGACTCCTGGCGAGGAGCATGAATTCATTCCCGTTCAAACGACAGCGGAAAAGATACTAGAAACTGTTTGGGCAAACATCTTTGGCGTTCCCACAAGTCAAATCGGACGTGAGGCCAACTTTTTCACCCTTGGTGGTGACTCAATCTCCGCCATCAGTCTGACTGGCCAATTGCGCCGAGTCGGATACTCACTAACCGTGCTTGACATCCTTAAGTCGCCCAAGTTGAAGGAAATGGCGACTGCTTTGAGGAAGCTGGAAAATAAGAAATCGCCAGTCAAGAAAGTTTTCGAGGTCCCAGAAGCTGTAAAGGCAGCTGCCCAAAAGGGTGGATTAATATGGAACGAGGATGTTGAATACGGTGAGTATTATGATCTCTTTTACCCAAAACTCGTTTTCTATAATCACAGCTGACTGGTAGAACTTCAGCATATCCATGCCCGCCAGGTCAAGCAGAGTTCTTGAAGCAAGGCAACCGAGACTCGCAAATGTGGGCTCTGCAAACTGTCCGGCGAATGACGCCAGACATCAGCCCAGAAACCTGGGTGCAGGCGACGGCCCGCCTCACAGAAGTCAACGAAATTCTCAGAACAACGTGGATAGAAGTGTCTGCAGACGACTGGGTCGGAGTTGTTCTTCGAAGCCCTCAGCTGAATCTTACAAAAGTGGCTCTTGAGTCAGGGGAAGAGATCTCGGATTTTATCGAAGACTTCTGGCAGACGCGTTTCGAGTTTGGGCGTTCGTTCATCAAGTACGCAATCATCATGCATGAGGATTCATCTTGGGACCTTGTCATCAAGATGGACCACGCTGTGTACGACGGTACTTTGCTGCGCGTATTCGATGACCACTTTGGCGCCATCCTTCGAGGGGAAGCCGTTCCGCCACCCGTCGAGTTCCGTGACTTTGTCCAGCACGTCTTCCAGGAAGACAAGACATCTTCTTTGGAATTCTGGAAATCGAAGATGGCGGGTTTGAATCCGGTTGATCAGCGCTTGCATGGCCGAGATCTTGCAGCATTGTCTTCGCCAAAGATCACGAGCAGTTTGCGGAGAGCAATCGACACCGCAAAAATTGACCAGGCAGCCACACAACTCGGCGTGACACCCAGTATCATCTTTCAAGGTGCTTTCTCTCTCTGGCTGGCCGCGGCGACCGAGACCACCGACGTCCGGTTCGATTATCTCTTGAGCGGTCGCAACGTGGCACTGCCTGATCCTCAATCCATCAACGGCACGCTGGCAAACTTTTTGCCGTTTCGAACACCCATCCGCCGAAACCAGTCAGTGCATCGTTTCCTCTCAGACCTGCAAGACGACTTCTGGGCGGTGACCGAGAACGGGCTCGTCGGTCTTGATGACATATACCGTGTCACGAGGCTGTCTCGTGAGAAGTATGGCAATCGGGTCTTGTTCCTTTCACAGCCATTCGAACCTACAGCCAAAGATGACCCCAACGGTCGCTACCGATGGCTGGTCATGGCGAACTCGAAGGTGCGCATGTACCAGCCCTATGCGTTGGTTGTGGAAGTTTCCAAATCCCTTGGTGATCGTCACATTCTCAAGGTCATGTTTGACGACACGATATTTGATATGGCTGTGGCGGAGAAGATTGCAGACGACATAACTGCGCTCGTCGAGGTCCTTGCAGACGTGGGAATGAGAGACTTGGCGCTGGAAGCATTGTAGATATGCCTAATATTCCGCTAAAATTAAACGTGTGGTTTCAAGGTTGGCGACGAAGGAATGGACTTAATTGTTGAACCAATTGTTTTTAAAGCCAGATTTTCTTATAGCGTGCCCACATACGGACCAAGTCTGTTGTTGCTGAGACTTTGTTGGAAATGTGCGAAAGCGGTATGGTCACTATTTGGGGGCTTTGCCTGTAATCACTCGGCAATTATCTCCGTGATTTCGGGTGTTCAACCCCTTGGCAACAAACGCCAAGAGACCAAGCAGCTAAGAAGACGACAAGATGACTGAAGCTTTGCGGCGTCAGCACAACGGCCAGATCTCCTTTCTTGGCCAACCCTCCACAATTCACCCCGCAACTCACCCTCCACATCACGATGCGGAGGTAGACAAGGTACTCTATAGGGCCTTTTCAACAAAGAGATGGATCACTGGGGGAAATTGGATTTCGTGCGGGGACTTAAGACTAACGACGCAAGTCGAATCCATTCGGCTGTTGGCCAGTTTTCTCCGGCGACCGCGGTAGAAAAATCCCATCAATCAGTTGTTTGCATAGGGCGGACGGCGCAGTAGACCCTTGGAGCCAAATGCAGGCCACCTGCACAATCTCCGATTCCCCCTCAGCTTGAATTCCTCTCGTTCCCACAATGTCCCCAACTTCTACTTGTCGCGGTAGGGTTTAAGGCTGGTTCTCCAGAGCGAGGCCTGACAAGAACCGATGCGGCGGTCTGCTGATAACGCGGGTAGACTGATGTAGAGGCTGAACGAAAGAAGAAACGAGGGCGTGATAGGTGGAATGTTTCGTGTTGTTTCTCCTTCGTGCAGTGCGTCTTGGTTATTTCCAGATGGCTGGGCGAAGCGAGACTAGCTCGCTATCGCCCCAGCTAGTTTCTTATTCCCACGCCATGTTACCCCGACTTTACAGAGTTATTGAGCATTTTCGAGCCAGAATGCTGCTGGATACTGATAATTGCCTATAGTTGAGAAAGAGAGGGTGGCATAGGTGTGCCTTGGCGATGCAGGTCCTTTGCCAAGCGACGCGAGTATATGAAGAGGCTCGCTCTCCAAGAGTCAAGATGGATGGCTGATCACCCATCCCGAGCAGCCTCTTCTCTTGGCAACTCACTTGGCAATCCTACCAGACGTGTGTGTTTCCTCCTCATCGCCCAATCCCACACGCAGCCATGAGAGTCTCGTCCCTTCTCGCCACCTTGGCAGCCGCCGGCAGCGCTCTCGCCTTCTCGGCTGAGATTCCGGCTGGTGTCCCGCGTAACGTCGAAGAGTTTCGTGAAAAGCATCCCTTCCAAAAGCGCGGGCGTGACTGTCACCGCAAGACGTTCACCCTTCGAGCCTCGGAGGACGATCTGGATGACGTCTCTGACGAGTTTCTTGAGGGTTTGAAGCAGGCCAATAACGGAGGTACTCTATACCTTCCTGCTAACCAGACCTTCATCATTGGCAAGCCGCTTGATCTTACATGGCTTAACGATGTGCATGTCCACTGGGAGGGTGAGATTAAGTTCACCAACGACACACCGTACTGGCAGGCCAATGCCTTCCATCACCCCTTTCAGAACTCCATCATGTTCTGGAAGTGGGGAGGCAAGGATGTCAAGCTGTATGGTGAGGGTGTGCTCAATGGCAACGGTCAGCGATGGTGGAACGAATTTGCCGGTCTCGAGTAAGTCATGTCTTGGCATTTCGGCTTTCGAGATCAACTAATAATATGAAGAATCCTAGACCCAACAAACGCTTATCTCCGTCCCATTTTGTTCTATGCGGAGAACGCGACTGGTCTGGCGATTGAGGGTATTCACTTCAAGGACTCTCCATGCTGGACTACCTTCATCGTTACCTGTTAGTTACACACTTGTTCCAAATCCGATCATAACACCACTGACACCATCCTCAGCCAAGGACATCTCCTTCACCGATGTTATTGTCACTGCCGAGACCAACAACCATACTGCTGAGCCCAAGAACACCGACTTTTTTGACTCCCTGAACGTCGAGGATGTTCGTGTTAAGCGCGCTTGGGTGAACATCGGCGACGACTGCTTCTCGCCCAAGTCCAACGCGTCCAATATCCACGTTGACACCATGTACTGCAACGGTACTCACGGGCAGTCCATTGGTTCCCTAGGCCAGTACGCTGGCGAGAAGAGCTTCGTCCAAGATGTCGTCATTGAGAACGTCTGGATGCTCAACGGTCAGCACGGCGCTCGTCTCAAGACCTGGGCCGGCCCTAACATTGGCTACGGATTCATCGATAACGTCACTTTCCGCAACTTCTGGCAAGCTAACAACGAGTACACTGCCTTCATCGACTCGTGCTACTTCAACATCAACTCGTCCACCTGTGCAGCGTACCCCTCACAGATGAACATCAGCAACATTCTCTTCGAGAACTTTTCGGGATACACTAGCGGCAAGTACGGTCGCGCCGTCGCCAAGTTGACGTGCTCGACCAACCCCAGCGCCGTTTGCAACAACATCAAGTTCAAGAACTTCAACGTTACCAGTCCTTGCGGTGGTGAGCCTGTCATTCTCTGCGACGGTATCAAGGGTGACATCGGCATGCCTTGCATTTCTTCCAACAGCACCGAGGCCAAAGCTGCGCTGGCGGCCAAATGCACGGCACCTTTGGCAGTGGCGACGCCTTGGGAGGTCAGGCCATTCGAGGAGTAGACGCAAGAATTCATGGTGTGACATTGATTCAGAAGCCAAGGACTTAGATTAGATGGTTTTTGATGCTGTGTGCCGAGAAAGGCTTGGGAGAAGAGAGCTGATGAGGAGATTCATGTAAATACTTCAGCCTACATGCATGTATGAAATTTTGATATCCGTCCACCTGGCCAAGAGCCCTCTACACCGTATGGTTCCATGTTTCAGTCGCTTTACAAGAAAGCAGCGACACCAATGAAGCCAGCGGCAACAACCGCAGCAGCGACCATGCCGGTCTCACGGGGCCCGGCGTTCGGGGTGACCTGCGAAGGGCTGTTGCGTGTACCAGTGGCATTGCTACCTGCGGCGGTACCGGTTGCGGATCCGGTCTGGGTCTTCCCGGTCGCAGTGGGGGAGTCGCCACCATCAGTGGCCTCGCCGGAGGCGGCAGCACCTTCGGTGGCCGTGCAGACGGGGATCTCGGCCGTAAGGTCGGTGAGTGTGGAGCACACGGACAATGCAGACTGGATGGAAGCGGAGTTGGCGCCGACCCAGCTGAGGACCTGCGAAGTGTAACTGGAGTAGTCGGCGCTGATCTCCGCCGGGACGGTGATGCTGCAAGGATCGGTCTGGAGAGGAGCGGTCATCTCGTAAGAGACAATTTTGGGAGGAGGAGTAGGCGCGTTGGCGTAAACTGTGCCAAGGGCGTTGAGGCACGGGTCCGCAGAGAGATCAAGAGTTTGGCGGGGGAGCACGTCGCGGCGGATGCGCTCCGGTCTGATGTCGATGACGGCAGTGGCCGAGCCGGCAAGAGCGGCAACGAGAGCGGTTTTGGCGTGCATTTTGATAAAGAATTGGGGGCGGTATGGTAAAGACTGTGGATTTGTGGGTAAAAGAGTGTTATGACTTGATGTCTCAGAGAGTGTGTTGAAGCTGGAAGAAGGAACATGGAGCATCCGGAAGCGCGGCATCTCGCTCTTTAAGTACCACTGAGGCTAGACAATACCCCTGATCCCCATCGTGAAGCTTAATCTCAAGCTTGAGAATGAGGGTTTTTGGCTGGAGTTCGCCGCCACCGCCCAAGGCCGTGCTCTGCTTAGCGCCAAAGCTAGGTTTGACTTGATCAGTCACAAGGGTCGGCAAAAACGACAAGTGTAGATGACACTTTCAGAGCAGTGACTGCATGTTCGAAGGCTTAAGCTCGAACGTTGAAGGAATATCAGCTACGACGTTAGGGATTTTGGAGGTCTTCGGCTAAGGCAGAAACCTCTAATTCATATTTCGTGGCGTCGGCCTACTAAACAAGATTGATAATGGCTAGATAGATGAAACCCTCTGCTCTCAAACCTCTTTCTGCTTCGCTTGTCGTCAGGCAGTTATTACAGTATTGGTGCTGCAGTATTGAAATAGACCAACAATGAAGACGATGAGGCCGGGGACGATA
The DNA here is from genome assembly GCA_001625285.1 of Colletotrichum incanum. Taxonomy (NCBI): domain Eukaryota; kingdom Fungi; phylum Ascomycota; class Sordariomycetes; order Glomerellales; family Glomerellaceae; genus Colletotrichum; species Colletotrichum incanum. Next base: position 74,382 of record LFIW01000647.1, read on the forward strand.
GTGAGCCGGGATGCAAAGTATTGGAAGTAGAGACGACCAGAGGAACAGTGAAGGTGCGTAAACCCCAGATTCTCTTTTTTTTTATGTCAACCGCGTACTCCCTCGTGGCTGTCTTGGGGATCACTCTGAGAAAACAATGCTTGGTTCGAACAAGCTTAGCGTCCCTTGGGTCCGCAACACCAACCCAGGGGAAGTGGTGCTGCTAGTCGTTGGGCTAGCCGTTATTCTATCTAGAACAGAATTAGGTCGTCACACCTGTCCCAAAAGAAAACATGGGAAATAACGCAAAGCAGCAAACATCGGTGTCTATCCTGCCACGCTGAAAGGGCTGGCTCTGTGAGTCGCAAGGCTGGCAGATGTCTGCTTTGTTGAAAGGAAGTCTAAAGGATCCAAGGCCAAAGTTATCTCCTCCGCATCCTATTATCAAACTAATATTACAGCCCTAAGCCACACTTTCTTTGCAGGCCAAGCTTTTCTATTACTTGGTAGTGCTTGGGGACCTCCAGCAGGCTTCTGTGAACGTCAATACTCCCCTCAGCCTATGATCATTTAGCTTGGTACAAAGTTTGAATGGTCAGTGCACTGAAATGCCTCAAACACAGCCTTTACGCTTTTGTGTAGCTTAATTTCTATGATAACTACCGGTCAAAACTCCAACAGATACCCTTTGGTGGTTAGTCTTGAGACCGAGACCAAGGCACGAGCTATTCCATCGACGAAATTGCTCATTTTCTACACTTTGCTGATTCGAGTATCTGAACCCGCTGGGATTCGAATTAAAGTGATAAACATAAGTGGATTTCAGTAGATTGAAAGGCTTGAACAGCTTGATGCCTTGGACGAGTCCTAAATGTGTCCCACTCTTTATACATTAGTCTTATTTTTCGTAAGCTCCAATGGCAAGGAACTTCTCACGAGTGGGGTTGGTCTGCTTGGTAACTAATCCATGACAATGCTTTATTGTGCATCCTCTGGAATGAACATCGCGCGACCTTCATTTCTACTACTGCACCTTTATGAGAACATGTGCGTCGTCACTACTACAATCCAGTCACAGGAAATTCCATGTACCCAGGCCACAATCGAAGAGCTATCGCGTTAGGCCTCTCTAACAGAGGGCATGATGATATTGCTGCGTACAAACTATTTACTGAACAAGCTTGCGCATCCCTCTACAAGTCTGGATCATTCGCTGACACAATAGATCTTGATATTCGGCATCCTACCATCCTACCATGCTACGTGAACCGTATGTGTCTTTAATCTTGTGTCTTATGGAGGCACTCCATCGTTCTCCGCATGGAACAAAGCGACGACAATAATTAGTTCAGAAGTGATGGCCAAACAAGCAAGACATCCAGATCCACTTTTCCATCTACTGTGACTTCGCGAATTTGGAGTAAGTTTGTCTTTCAAACACAGAATTGATGTGTCACCAATGTCTTCTATGACCTTCAAGGCAGCTAATCTCGATATTGAATGTCAAGGCCTCATGCAGATGTCAATTTCAGTATCGTCTGCTTGCGTCCAAGCTCTTGCTGTCTTCTACAACAGCAAATGTACCGAATCAAAAAGATCTATTCCGCAATGTTTTCTGGTCCTAAGACGCAGGGTTACTTACTCTTGAAGCCCAACAACGCCGACCTTGAGATAATGATCATTGCTTCGGATCTTCTTTCCTATCTCGCCCGTCTTCAACTCCTCGACGTCCCACTTCGCCCAGACGAATCGACCATGCAAGAACCGGGCCTCCTCGGACGCGGCCCATACGGCATAGTTTCCAGCCAGAGTAACTGCAGGTAAGGTTGGTTAGCCTAAGGGCATTGTACTGTGCTTGTTTCTGAGAAAGCTCACCATCGTCAAACGGATACAAGTCCTCAGGGACTCCAGCATCGATGAATGTGGAGGTTCGAACCACTCCTGGATGGAAGTTGATGACTTGCATCTCCTCGGCGGGCGTGTCCTTGGCGATCATCTGGATCAGGAGCGTTCCCGCGTTCTTGCTGCTGCTGTAAACGGGCCACGGGCCTGACTTGAGAAAATTATGAATGGCCTCGGTGGACACGTTGACGAGAAACTGCAAGTACATCATTAGTCAATCGTTTTTCTTGTACCTTTTTAGTGTGGGGCGTTGGTTAGGAATTTACCTTTTGACGACCCTCGCCGTTCTTCTGCTTGTAGAATCTCTCCGAGAAGTCCAACAACGACCTGACGTTCATGGTGAAGAAGCTCCAGACCTCATCCCTCCCAACTGCAAGTATGGAACCACCGGAAGATATTTTGGCGGCGTTAAGCACCAAGACATCGATAACGGTGCCGTCTTCTTCGAAACCCTTCCACAGCTTCTCGGTGTCTGCGAGGTCGTCCACATCGCTCGGGAACCCGTCAAATTGAACGTCCGGATATTTCTTCTGGAGTTTCGAGACAGCTTCTTCGACAAGGTTCCAACGACGGCCAAGGACGATGATGCGCTTCGCTCCGGCCTGAGCAAAGCCCTCAGCAATGGCGAAGCCGATACCCGCGGAGCCGCCAGTAATGAGAATCGTACGCCCGGTCTGAGAGAGCTCCGGGCGAGAGGGGTAAATAGTCGAGTAAGGCTTCCTATGGATTGTCTTCGTGAACGTCATTCCGCCTTGGAAGGGGGAGGTCGAGTTAATGGCCTCTACGAATGCTTCCATTGTGAATGTGTGGACCTGGAGGACGGTTCAAGATTAGATAGCTTGCGGTATTTCTGGGATGACGATTGAAAACTATATATCTCTAATGTTGAGAGAGAAGGAGATACTGGTGCTGAATTGAGATCCCAACACACCGATAGAGATATTGGCCTCTTATACATCCTGTTCCCAACATCGACATTAACGAAATCCTGACATCGTCTCGACCCTCCATTCATGATGCAATTCTGGATACCAGATGAAGGTGCAACATTTGTAATCAACTGGGATATTTGAATCGTCTCAAGATAAGAAATCTGTGGTTGTAATCACTGTGGCTGCGGCTCCCGCTAGAAACCCGGTCAACTTCCCGCCAGTTTGCCGCAAACCACCCGCAAGTCTTCCGCCCGGAACCCGCAGGACCTGTAAGAACCCACACCGGCGCTGTGGGGCCGGCAGCCGCTTACACCGCACCCAAAAGCGTGCGCTCGCTAGCGGCTGACAAATGCCCGTCATCTTGCAACACTCCATCTGGAATCCTTCGCACGATCCTTGCATCTGTTCCTCTATTGCGTAAATAACGTTGACGATGCTTGATGACAAACACGTGTGAGCATTCAAAGGAGCTACGCGTCCAGGTCCACAACCTGAGCTTCACTCAACCAGACATCGGCAGGGTCCCATCTCCGTTGCTGTATTCAGCCAGTCTTGGGGGGGAAATGGCTCGAATTACCAAGCAGAAGGCTTGTAAAGCCTGTACAGAATCAAAACGACGTTGCGATAAGGGAGTCCCGTTGTGTAGCCGCTGCGATGACAGGGACATAGACTGCCAATACCCTGTTACGAAGAGACGCCGGCATCTTCAACATCAGAGGCCGTTCCTTGATCCTTCCGTACAACAGGCTGATCTTACCACTCTGGCGGACACCTTAACGTTTGATACCACAAGTCTTGCCGCCGGCATCTGGAGCATGCCCTGGACGAACCTGGATTTCCTACCGAGCCTCCAAACCGCCTCTGGCTTCACCGCGCCGCAACTCCCGCCCGCAAGAAACCCGCCGCAACCTGCTACCCAAACCAACGAGTCACAACACACCGCAAACCCAGCCTCAACTTTCCTCGGCCAGTGCAACTGGTTCCTTGCCCCCTCAACATGGCGCATCGATGACTGGCCCACCCCGGCCCAGGACGGCTACCCGATCGCTGTCATGACGAACTTCAACCGCGGCCTGCAAGCCTGGGTCCGGCGCTGGGTGATGGAAGGCCATAACCCCTTCATTCACCGCAGTCTATACGCCGAGGGCGGCAAGTTCCCCCCTTGCATCCAGGATGCCTTCACCTCCGCCTCGGCGTACTACCACAAGACGCCCCAAAACGAGACATTCGTCTACCGGATCCTCGACGAGCGCGTCGCGGCCCTCATGGCGAGCCAGCCCGTGAGCGACGACGGCTCGCTCTCAGCCCCGATGCTCGAGACGAGGGACCACCTAGCCCGCGTCCACGCGTTGTACGTGTACACCGTCATTCTCCTTTACGACGGCTCCGTAAGCCAGCGCGCCGCGGCCGAGGAGCTTCTTCCCACCCTGGGCCTCTGGAGCAGTCAACTCTGGGAGTCCACCCTCATGGACGCAAACACCCTTTCGCGGAGCTGGTTGCCCCGTCCCCCCAAGTGCTGCCAGAGCAGCTCTAGCCTTCCGGCCTCCCGGGAAGTGACCGCCTCGACCGTCCCCACGGCAGGGAACGGCAGTACCCAGGATACGCGCCAGGATACGTTCGAAACAGACCTCATGACCTGGAACCTCTGGGTCCTTTCCGAGTCCATCCGCCGTACCTGGATCATTGTCTCCTGCACCATCGGCGTCTACAACGCCCTCAAGGGCCGCTGGGGCGACTGCGCCGGCGGCGCCTTGTTCACCGCCCGAGCCGGGCTGTGGGACGCGGCCTCGGCCCCGCGGTGGGCGGCCATACGTCGTGAGGACGTGGCCCGGCGAGGCGGCGATGCTGGTCCCGATGATGGCGGCGCGGACAGAGACTTTTACATACCGTCAGTACACGGTGAAGGGCTGTTCCGGAATGCGGCGGCGGCGGAGGTGGATGAGTTCGCGAGGCATCTGTTTACGTGCATCTGGGGGCTTGACCGAGTTGAAGACTGGGCTTTGAGGACATCTTCGAAGGGTAAGGTCAACTTGCTCTACTGAAGACACAAGGTAGCCCAGACTTTTAGGGATCCGAGGAAACAGCTTTGTGACTTGTATGATGAATCCCCAGTGACTTTCTCCTTGCAGTGCACTCAACATATTCTTTTCCTTCTCAACCAAGGCAATAAGCATCGTCTTCCGTCCCTTGTTGCCCGTTTGTCGTTTGCCATATGAGAACCATGCTAAGGCAGTTTCGTTTTGCGGGCGAGAGCCGGCAACAAGAATTCAGGAGAGCCGAGGACGGCGTTGTCAGAGACATCATCAAGGGAAGGGCTGTTCAACATCGAGTCTGCGGAAGCACAGAAATCCTCACACTCAGCCGGACTCCACAGGCGATCCGCTTCCGTAACCGCGAGGGCAATGATTACACAGACAACCATCAAAGGAAACATGATATAATGCAACACATAAGTCCTGGGTACCTCCTGACATCGAGGCAGTAGCGGACATGACGCACGAAAAACAGCTTCCATATATTTGCAAGGCATGATCATTACCGTCAACGCCCGTCGAGGCAGGACCAAAACTTCGACATCTAGGCCTTTTACGATCCCCGCACTATCCCTAATCAAATTGCGTTTTGAGACACCGAGCACACGGCGTCCTACTCCTCATCCTCTTCCGCCTCGGCCTCCTCTTCGGCTTCTTCAGCCTCCTCCTCGGCCTCTTCCGCTTCTTCCTCAGCGACCTCGGGCGATTCTGTGCCGTTGACCTTCTTGATCTCGGCCACCTCGGGCGCTGCGCCGCCTTGTTTCTCGAGTTGCAGCCACTCGTCCCACTCGGGGAACAGCTCCTCATCCTCTACTGGGGCACCAACTATCTTGGCGACGCGGCCCTTTTTGTTCTTCTCGAGGTTCTCCTTCCATTCCTTGACGACATCTGCCGTCAAGCTAGGCTTGTATGTTTGCGAGAATAGAACGGCCTCGGCTAAGCGACCGGTCTTGGTAAGAATCTCGACACAGCCTGCGACGTCACCCAGCAGCCACTTGCAGCTGAATGCGACGTTGTGGGCGCCAGCTTCCTGCGCTTGCTCGGCGAGTTTTGAGAGTCCGCTGCGATCCGATGTGGAAGAGTAAAGAAGGAGCAGGGAGCCAAGATCCTTTGCGTTTGTGAAGCACTCTTGCGCCACGGCCACTTGCCATCCGGCAAGGGCAGCGTCACCGACAGTCTTCCACTTGTGCTCGACGTCTGCTTCTCTAGCCAGGTCAAGGGCGGTGTCCAGTTGGCCCAGCGCAAGAGCCAACTCGAACTTGTGCTCGGGGTCAGTAGCAACCTCCAGCGCCAACTCCTTGTGGCCTTGGCCCTCCAAGAAGCGCGCGATCTTGTTGAGCTGGTCTGCGGGAATGGTGGGCAGGAGCTCTTGCGCAGTCTCCATGTCGTCGCGAAGAACTAAGGTCTGGTACTCGAGGACGGGCAGAGACAGAGCGAAAGAGGTAACGCCGACATCCTTGTCGGCCAGGTAAATTCTTGAGTCGCGCTGGATGTAACCCAGGATGTACATGGACTGGTCGAAGTGAGACACGGTGTATGTCTGGTCGCCAACAAGGTAGTTCAACCGGTTGGTGCTGTTAGTGTAGAGGAAGCAGTCGCCAACCCACTCTCCCGTTCGGACGCTGTGTTCGTGTCAGTTTCGTTCTTTTGCGGACAACAAAGCATTATCAAATACCTCTCGTTGATATCCGTGATGACCTCGAAGGCCGACTCGACACCGTCTTCGTCAATCTGGCCGGTTTGGACAGCCTCGACGTAGGCATCGCGCGAGAAGCGCAGGACGTAAAAGGTATCCTCGCAAGCGAGGGCCACCAACTCGCCGCTGTCAGACCAGTACACCTGCTCTGTATTAGCGTCGGAATCACAGCGAACACACAAGTGAACATACCTCTCTAGGCTCAACCTCGATCCGTCTGACGAGGCCACCGGTCTGCCAGTCGAAGAAGGAGATGCCACCCTGGCCCTTGACACCAAGGAGAACGCCACCAGTGAGGCCCTCGGCCTGGAAACCGACATCAAGACCGCCGGCCTTCTCGACAAAGTTCTTGTAGACCTTGACACTGGTCGCTGACTCCCGAATGGCGAAGTCGTTGGTGTTTTCCTTAGATGCCCAAACGAAGTCCAGCGCGGAACCGAATGCCTTGTTACGCCACGCCAGGGCCGTGTAGATGATGTACTCGCCGTCTCCGCAGACTGCGACAAATCGGCCGTTCGGGTTGTGGACCAGGGTCGAGGGGTACACTTCGCAGGTTCCAAGCTCCTTGACGGGCAAGGAGATGGGCTCGTTGTCCTTGATGGAAGCATCTGCATCGGTTAGCAACAATCTTGCAGGTCCGAAAAAGCCGCGACGTACCTCCACCCTTGATAATGGCGGAAACGACCTCGTTGTGACGGGCCCAGACGAGCTTTCCTGACGCGTCCATAGACACAGCGGGCTCCTCGCGACCCAGCTTCACGACGACGGCGCCGTCATCGAAACCGACAGCCACGCCCTGCTTGCCCTTCTGGTAAGAGACACACCATGCGCGCTCCAGGCCGTAATTCAAAGACTGCTCGAATCGGTAGGTGTTGGCGTGCCATATCCTGATCGTACCGTCTTCGGAGCCGGAGATGATGACTGGCAGCTCGGGGTGGTAGCACGCGAATGATACGTTATTCGTGTGACCCTCAAGAGTGGCGATGAGTGACTTTGTGGTGTAGTCCCAAACCTTGACAGTGCGGTCATCGGATGTCGTCAGAAGGTAGGGCTTGTCGGAATGCGGGTAGTAGTCGACGTGGTTGACACCCTTGGCCTCGTGGGCCTCAAGGGTGAAGTTGGGCGTCGCAGAGCCGAGGCTCCAAATCTTGACGGTGCGGTCCAGGGAGGCCGAGGCAAAGGTGTTGGTGTCCTTGGGGTTGATGGCGAGGCCCATAACGTAGTGTCCATGGCCCTCGAAGACCTGCACACACTTCCAGCCCTTTTCCCAGTCCCACAGCTTGATTGTCATGTCATCGGAGGCGGTCAGCACGAAGGGTTGTGTCGGGTGAATGGCGATGGCGCGGATGTAGTCGGGGTGAGCCTCGAACGACGTGATCTTCTCCGACGTGTTGTAGTTGTAGACGCGGATTTGGAAGTCATCGGAACCGCAGACGATCCAGTTCTTCCTTGCGACGAATCGACCAGCTCGGACGGGGACATCGGTGAGCTCGAAGGTCTTGACGATCTGCTGCGTTTCGTACGACCAGATGTAGACATGGCCGCTGTACAATGTGGTGAGAATCCATGGCTCCTGGGGGTGGAAGTCGATGCCCTTCACCCTCTCGCTGCGGGCGAACAATTGTCGCTGAAGGAACAAGTCAGCTATTCGAGCTATTCAGGAGATGACAGACTGGCAGAAGCTGTGGAGCTGCAGCTTGCAAGGTCGCCCAGAGAGCTCCTATACATGCGAATGCGCGAGACAAGAGTGATTGAAATCGAGATGATGCCTACCTTCACGTCGACCTTCATCGTGACCAGCTATGCGTTATGCCAGCAAGGGAGAAAGTTGAAGGAAAGGCGATGCTGTCCTCGAGAAGCGAAGTGGGGTGTGCTCTTGCGCTGGATGAGGACGCTCAGGGGGAAATCATGCGCTTCGGTCCAGCTAATTCGGAGGATGAAGAAAGATTAGAAAGGGCCGCTGGAAGCCGGTCGCGGAAGGAGAATCGGGGGGCCTCGGGAGCGTGTGTCGTGGGAATTGATGGCTTCCAGAGCTGTTGGCAGTCGCAATTTTGGCCAAGTCGGTATTTCGAGCTTCAACAGATGTGTCCCTACCGCGCGAGATTCAGGAGCTGATTGGTGCCTGAGTGAGGTGGCTTTTGCCTAAGGCACAGACATTTGAGCCACGTTGACTTGCTAGTTGCTGTACCTTATCTTATCACATCAGCCACATCAGCCTCATCAGCCACCACCATATCTGCTTCATTGCTCACCATTATCGACATGTCTTTCATCTCATTATAGTCGCAAGTTTCAATGAGATTTGAATGAGCGGACATTCAGAGGCAAAACGACGGCAACAGCAATGCGAGATCGAGACTTAACATAGTACGGGAGGCAATCACACCACACAATCGACGATGCCCATTAGGATACTTCTTGCTTATGGCGGCGGCCAGTGTACAATCGAACTTTTATGGCATCACTTATCACACCAACAACTGGCATTGACATTATGGATAAGTAGGTGATAATGTTTCGCATGTACACACTGCACTGAATCATCGTGGAAGACAGCTTTTAGTTGAAGTGTTTAATTTCAAACAGTCCTTAATAGTGCTAAGAACTAAATGCCAAAAATCCATCGCAACTATCCAGTTGGAGTTGTTAAGAAACCATGCGCAAAGTAGGCGCTAACCTGAATTCCTGAACGCCATGCCTGTATCCCGTGATATATGCTAAACTCCAAAGAAATCCCGATGCCGTTAATCGTTACACTCATCATAGCTTCGCATGAAGTCATTCCTCGCTGTCGGCCTGGACCCTGCGGACAACCTCGACAAGCATGGGGTGGATCTTCTCTGATGGCTGGACACCGCAGATCTTGGTAACGGCGTCCTCGGGACCGTTCTCAGACATCAGCTTGGAAAGCTCCTTGCTCTCATCGTCGCCCTCGACGTCTTGGAAACGGAAGGCCATCTCGGCGGCGCGGAGCAGAGCGGAGCAGTCCTGGCCCTTCTCGGCGAGCTCAGCGGCAGGACCGACGAAACGCTCCTTACGACTGAGCTTGCGGAGCGGGGCACGACCAACACGCTCGACGGCATCCTCCAAATGGGGGTTGCCGATGCGGCGAATGATCTTGGCGGCGTATTCACGCTGAGCCTTCTCGTCAATGCCGTGCTTGCTGATGATCAAGTTGCTAGTCTCCTCGAGAGCCTTGCGAACTTCGGCCATGATAGCCTTATCCTGCAGCGCATCGTAGACAGTGCGCTTGCTGCGGTTGTATCCGTGGTAGGCGGCAGTGGCGTGACCGGTGTTGACGGTGTACAGCTTGCGCTCGATGAAGGGAGCAAGCTCATCAACCCAGTTAATGCCCTCAATGCTGGGGATCTCTTCGAAGGGAGTGCGCTCGACAACCCACTCGTAAAACTTCTCGAGCGTCACATCCAGGCCAGCGTTGGGATCCTGGGCGGGAACGATGCGGTCAATGGCAGAGTTGGCGTAGCGAGCGCGCTTGTGGTGGTCCTCCAAGCGGTGGGGAGCAGTGTTGCGAGGGTCCTTGATGTGCTCAGCAAGGGTATCGGTGGCGCCAATGGCGTTTTCGCAGGCAATGACCGCGATGGGAGCCAGGTTGCTGGGTCGCTTGTCAATACCCTTGGCGATGACAGGGGCAATGAACTTCAGGATGTTCGGGCCGACGGAACACGTGACAACGTCAGCGGTGGCGATTTCCTCGACCAAGTCGACCTCATGAGTTCTTGAGTTGATGGCGCGATAGTTTGTGATGGTGTTCTCGTTGGTGCCCTCAGCGCCGACCTCAATGACACGGTACGAAGGAGTCTCGTTCAGCTTGTCAATGAGAGCGTCGGCGACGTCGGCGAAGACGACTTCATAGCCGGAATTGTGGAGGAAGCAGGCGACGAAACCACGGCCGATGTTACCGGCGCCGAAGTGGACGGCCTTCTTGTTCTGTTGTTGTGTCGACATTTTGGGTGTGTGTGTAGGATGTAGAGTATGGGATGAGAGTTGTTTGAAAGTTTGGATATAATTGGATTGTTAGGCGGTTCTGAAGCCTCAAATAGATGGTGTTTTTCCAAGGTCGATCAAGACCGAATAATGTAAAAAATGATGATTGTGTGAAGTGATGACCAGGACCAAATCCGGGAGACGGGGAGAAGAGGGTTTACTTATATTTCTGAGAGTGTCGCCTTCACGAGAAGGGCCACCACGATGTAATAGAGTGCGAGTGTCTCCAGGAAGGCACCATGGGATGGCCTTGACGTGTGAAAGGCTCATTTACAGTGGGGCCGGCTGGAAAGGGAAAGCAAGAGGCAATGGAGGGGGACCCATGCGATACGTCGTCTGTGATGGTGACGGTACGTATCTCGCTCCACGACCTACGTCAAGATACCATGTACGTACCCATGAAGTATCCTGTGCCCATCCTGAAATCATCAAGTACCCCGAGTACAGAGTACTTCTGGCTGGGGCCTCACACTACAGAGGAGTATGAGGTGTATCAAGGGCTGCCCTGGAGCCATGACATAACGGCGCATCCCCCAAAACCCTCCCCCCTTTCCCCCTCCAGCCATGCCATCATCCCCATTATTTCCAGGCAATGCTGCGAATAGACAAGCCGCCTTCTCGCAGTCCATCCCGTCACTTCATCCGCAAGGCTCCGCTTCATTGAAACAGCATCGGCACCGTCTTAGCTTCTTGACTTACGGCCCCCTTGGGCCAACGAGCATGCAGTATTTCACAAAGAGGTGTACAGCCCACCTTTCTCCACCGAGGGTAGAGGGGTGACATCAGGAAACGCTTGCACACAGGTCACAATGGGCGGGGGATGCAACTTGCAAGAGGGGAGGGGGTGCGGTTTCTCCGTCGCGTTGGGTTGGATTGGCATGTCGATTGTGGATTAATGGGGGATGGGAATTGTGGCACAAGGGAACCAAGGGGAAAGGCGCAAGACGGCTTGTCAGACTTCACGGGACACTTTGACGGTTCTCTTTATCCAGCAGTCCTATTGTTGGGAGTCTGCTGGTTGTGTTTGCATTTGGCTGCGGCCAAACGATTGGTAGAGAGCCGTCGAAGCACCACTACCTATCGCATACTGGATGGACATGTCTGTGACATGTGAGGAGCAGCATCTCTGCTTTTGTGTCTTCTGGCTTTGCTCTGCTGGCCTTGGTTCTCTTCTGAAACCAACTTGGATGACGGGATCTTGTCGATTGTCATATCCGTTGGACAAGTATGGCCCCACTGGACTGCGCAAGAGACCATGGCCATTTGGAGAGGCATAGACGTAAGCCCAAAATGGTCACCCGTGGACCATCACGAGCATGGCATGTGCTGAGAGGCTTTGACGACAGGTGTGCCTAGGCCTGTAGTTATGTGTGTGTGGGTATGTGTGTGTGTGAAAGAGATGCCACCACACACCGCACAGAGAGGTCGTTTTAGTGTCCCCAATGCCTCCCTGCCTTAACATAGTTGTATTATCGCTTCGAAATAGACCAGCCTAGACATTGATGCCGGCTGCCCATCGTTGCTGTTGCTGCCTGTCCACGGGATAGCGCTGTCCTTTGTCAAAAGGCAATACCGTACGCCCGCTCCATCCAAGCCACCCTCTCCTGTGGCCCCCGGGAGGGAGGTGGCGGATGGACGAGTGGATGGAGATATGGATGAAGGCCATGAACGAACAGCAAAACATGGAACATGTAATATGTAGTGGCCTCGGCTGGCCGCAGCGACATTTGTCAATTACTCCGTGAAAGAGTGCAGTTGCGAGAATAGCACCAAGTCATTTAGGTATACTTTTCCGATACATCTGTGCAGCAAGCAACTTCGGCATTGCTTAGAAAGAGGACAAGGGGTTGTTACCGCGACGGGCGAGAGGCATTTTATTCCTTATCGTGGCATCTCGGATCGAAAAATCGTAATCGTGGATCAGCGACCTGTTGCTGATAAAGTCGCGCTACAGGGTGCCAGGGACTGGTGCCTCCGTGGCCTGTTCCTGAATGTCGCTGCGCCGCCTCACGATGAATGGTCGGACGGCCCGCAGAGGGGGCCGAGGGGCCTGTGGAACGTTGACGAGGCGCCGCGAGATATCTTGGAGCTGTATTTGGCTGTACGCTACGTGCAGCATGTATTCAGTAAATGAGTGGCCTCGCGAGTGCCTGAGCAACCGATGAAAAGGGTCGGCCTACAACTCGGCGCAAGTGAATTGGGCTCAGAAAACATGCGATGCCACGTCCGACGATCAACCGCAGATTCGTCAGAAAGTTAGATGAGGGCCGCAGTCCATCGATCGTGAGGACTGGATATGGAACCGTAGTCGAATCAGAAGACGGCATTCCGTGGCCCCTCCTCGGTGGATTTGACGGCGTGCGCCCCCCAGCCATTCATTCTGCTCGGCCATGCCTTCCTTGACTGCCCCTGTCCGTCGCAAGCTCAGATTCAGCCATGAAACGGGACGGATTACCGTGAATCTTGATAGATAAATTACGGCGGCGGCTGTTTGTCAGGCTTGTCCGCTCGTCTCGATGCCTGGGCAGGGATCCTGGCCACAAACGCAGGGCGGCGATTCGTGGAGGTGTCGAGATGGCGCCACTTTGGTATCTGTTGTCGCCGCGCCCAGCCGACGAGGGGTCCGCAGTTGCTCGCTTTGTTGACGCCGACGGTGACCAAGGGGGCCAAGTGCAGCGGAGGTTCGGGGCGACGCTGACTGGATGCTGCCGGCGATACTCTGGCATTTCTGCGTTGGCGACTCCAGCCTGACCTGACTGACTGACGGAGCCTGGGATTGCGAACCGCAGACTGTGGGTTGTGGTTCACGAGCGCCAGTCACCACTCGTGGCCGCGGCACGGGTGATAAGACGGCACGTCGAATGTCACTGTGACTGCATCCAGGCTGAAGAAACGGGGGCCTTGCTGGCCAATGTCGGGGCGGGCTGCCTCTCGAAAAACCCCGCGGCCTCGATTGGTTGATTTTGTTGAGACCATGGCTGATTATGCAGCGCCGACACAGACAATGCAGGAATGGGAACGGACAAACAGAAAGCGGGACGGCGGAGGAGGACGACACGACGTCGTTGGCCGAACCCCCTATTTCTCGTTCTCTGTTCGGGGGCCCTGTTCGCCGACGAACACCTGCAGGAAGGGTGCAACCTCCTCGAGTCCCTTTCCCCTCCGCCGACGAGTCGAGGCAGGGACAAAGACATGGCCAAGTGAGATTCTGCCCTCGTTGCCGAACGCGAACCTCGATTTGGCGAGAGATTGGGATTGATTCGCCAACGGGTGGCTGGGCTGCATGTGCCTCAGCTGTGGTCTTCCGGAATGGGGGTTTTCTGCTGCCGCCTCGCCCTCCCATCCGTGCCATTTGCGTGTCTCCCTCGTCTTGGCTTCTTCTTGCGTCCCATGTGTTTTGCCCCGCGCGGCGAACGGGTGAATGACCGATGACTCCAGTGGAAACTGGCTGTGAGTTCGTGGACTGTGTCACCAAACTGGATCCCATTGCGTAGAGACGGCTCTACCGCGTGGAGTGACGGTTCACGATGATGTCTTGCGGTTGTGGCTGGTTCGCACGAGACCCGAGGAAACTGGGACGCCCACGGAGCGACATCTGGAAGATGCTGGAACTTGTACTTCTCCACGCTCGGTAGGGCAGGCAGTACCTCCACCCGACCCAAAGCTGTGTTTCTTCAGTGGGGAGGAAGGGGTTCCCAGAGTATTGTAAGGTAGGTACGGATACCACAGTAGGGTCCCCAGAGAAAACGGCCCCAACCAGTATCCGTTTCTCCCCAATTCCATCCATGGCGCAAGGAGAAGACGGACGATATTGGGTCTGTAGGGAGTACCTACCCACTTGAGTGGAGGTACACATCGACGAATAATCGACAGTTGGGGCAAGTAGCGCCTCGAACGGTCTCGCCATTGTTCCTCCCAAGTCGCAAGTCGCCCCTCCGCTCTTCCGTTGTACCTTGCCCCGTCCCTGCCGTCCTTTGTCGTCCGTTTGTCCGCTCCTGCCACTGCCCCCTTTGTTCACCGTCGCAGCCCACCCCTTCGTTTCCTGGCCTGGCTCCTGCCCTCTTCGCTTTTCCACCGTGCATCTAAACGGTGGAGACCTCCTTCCTTTCTTTATGGGACGGCTTTTCCGTCTTGCCCTAAGGAAAGGACGGCACATCCGAAGCTTCCGTTTACGGTTCCCATCGCTGTGGCGGCAGGTCTGGCCCGAATTTCCCCGCTCGTCTCCGTGCCAGAGGGGAGGGTCTCTTCCTCCGTCCAGCGCCCGGCTGTGTACCGCCGTCCGTTGACATTTTCCATCCACCCACAGCATGTTTCGGACACGACCGTCATCTATTTGGCAGCATCTCTCCAAATATTCTCTCCCATGTTCTGGGGGTATTACCTATTAGTAGAATCCGACACTAGATGGATGATAATCCTGCCTGTTGTAAGCTGACAGCGCCTCTCTCCCTGCGTCTAGTGTTTTCGACCGGTTGTTCCGCTCGCTGCTTTGTGCATTGTGTCAACGAGATGCCGAAATTGGCTCCAGCACGTACTGTACAACCTTCCCCTCGCCAAAACCTCTATGTTGTACACGCGACTTGACGCTCACTTGGCTGTCATCGTTACAGAATTTGGCTTCCCGGCGGGACCAGCCACAGAGCACCACCACACCTTACCGGCGCTGTGGTGCTTCACATAGTACAGGTACTATATTATGGTACTACATTTCACCAACAGGGCCATCTGGACCAGGCTGGGCCAGTTTCATTATAACCCTCCCGGTTTTTGAGGCTCGAGGCATATTCCTTTCTTAGCACTGACGAGGCTTCGCCGACAGGAGACGGCTGTCTTCCCACTGGGCGCTTTCTCATTTCTTACAAGGTCTGGCTTGTCCATGCGGGTAAGGTGCCATGATTTGGTTGGTGTCCCCCACTAGCACCGGCACCATTACCATCATCACCACCACTCTCGACACCAACCTCATCCTCATTACGAGCAACCTTTTCAGCTTGGGCCTTGAACGCATTCTTGGGCTCGACCTCTGCAAAATGAAGGACGCTGTGGCTGCTGCCATTGCATGCGTTGCTAAGCTCCCATGCGACTGTTGTTGCGCTTGGGCTTGAGCTACATGATGCGACATTAAAGCCAATGCCGAAGCACACCCGCACGACGGCTGCCACTCAGCCATGGCGGCTCTACACTAGTCATCCATCAGACCAGTGACCTGAGATGAGGACACCGGAGCCTGGAAATCCAAAAGCACGGGCAAGGCACATGGAGGCACACCGTCGTCATCACAACCCGAAGGCTGATGTTGCGTCGGGGTGCGATCCACCAACAAATCAAACAACAACCGCCAGCCACCAAAACACACCACGACAAAAAGTCATAGAGTTCGGATTCTTGTCACAGAGTGCGTCGGCCCCTGGCTTCTCCCGCCTGATGCCTTCCGATGACATCGGTCGTCGATCGCCACCGTCATTACCATGACGGGCAGTCCCCCCGCCGATCAGAGTTGGGGTTTACCGCCTCAGACAAAATAGCCTCATCGGCCACGGAGGACTGCAGCTCGGACACCCGTCTGAAGACGTTCTCTACCTTTGTTGGGCTGCATTTTGCATTGTCCTGCACTGCACGGCGCGCTTGCCAACAGCCTAGTCAAGGGACGGCCGGCAGTATAACAATGCAAAATGTGCGCGCATTTGAAGGGACGAAATGACGTCGCGATACCTGGATCAAGTCTACTCCTAGCCCGTCAACACCGGTGCTACGGCACGTACGCTGCTAACTTATCGATTCCAAAGATGACACCTCCAAGCCCTCACGTTACAGCGAACAAGAGGCGTGATCCCGTCATAGTGTACCACGTCAGCCGCGAGTTGGGTCACGACAGTCTGAGTAAGTACTTCCCTACGAAACAGGTCGCTCGTTCGTCACAATGGGAACCAGCACGCCCGTCTGAGAGCAATTTGAAAACTGTCTTCGAGCGCTTGACATTGCCTGGCCGAGCGCCTCTGGCGCCTCAACCCTTGCTAAATGGACGACGCAGCACACCGCAATACACGCACATGAAGAAAGCCAGTGGCTCATCGGGCGGCGACGGGGCGGCATCCCAGCAATCTCACATTCACACGTAAAGTGACATCTTCAACCCGCCAACCAATGGACGGCTTTTCCTGACTCCGCCGCAATGGAGTTTCCAAGTGATGATCTCCACGAGAACCCGACTCTTGCAGACACTTCCTCGCGATCTGATTGCACCAAACAGTCAGGACCAGGACCCGAGCAGACTCAGCACGCCGCAGATTCAGCCAACCTTCATCCTTGGACCGTTTGTCTTGGCGCTCGTCATCGCCGTGTCCACTTTAACGCATGCACACCCTCCAAACCTTGTCGAGCCCCGCGAACCCTTCTTACTGAGGGTGCGATCGTGCGACATGACTGGCTAACGCCTTTGCCCGCCGTTCTACATCAGGGAATCCTAGGCATCAAGGGTCCTGTTAGCTTCCTCCTTGTTCCGGGTACTTACGATAAAAAGCCCTCAGGGTGTGGTTTTAGCTTAGAGGCCCTGGTCCTGGCTCGTCCGTTGCAGCTTGCATTTTCACTCACGATCCGCTAACTTGAGGTTTGTCAGAAACTCAATGAGTCTGTCTTTTCACGACGTGATTTGACTGCGGCGGATGGGGCCTCAAGATTTAGTCACATCAACTTTGAGCAGATAGCACGTCATTGCATGCTCTTAGCAGACAGGCAAGGTGCACATCCATCGTGAGTCTCAAGTTTTGGAGTGCAATGCCCGAAGCCTTCAAGGCTAAGAGTCGAATCCTAACGACACTTCGCAGACGCTGTCCACGAGCATACAATCAATTTGCAAAAGTCCTGCCACTTGGGTCTTTGCCACGACAGCAATCCTCTCCGAGAGATGGATATCAAAATGACCATCGAGCCTCAAACGAGATGTTCAGGAGAGACTGCCTCTCTTGAACGCAACTCCCGTCGTTGCATGTGCCCTTCTTTCGGGTACAGCGTCTATCCCACAAGATAAACGGTGGTCATAGCAATGCTTGAGTCGTCGACTGCCTGCTAGTGGATAACCCCAGATGATCCCAAAGCTGGTGATAGATCAGCAGAACGGCGCGCTGGACGTGTACGGTGGGTTCCACGTGAGAGTCTGACAGCAGTCGAGGTCAAGCGATCCGCGGGTTGGGACTGGTGTGGGCTACGCGCCTGCCGCGGTCATGGTGAGTGGTTCCGATGGTTGGACACATGCCTTTGAACCGTCGTCCTCCTCCCACATTCCCATCACCATTGGCTAGAGATCAAGTCGGCGACAATTGGATGTAGGATGGTAAGGTCTCATGTTCGTCTGCTTGACCGCGGACTTGTGTCCACTTGGTGCTTGACATACACCGTACTGCACTTTACATTTTTGCCACTTCTCGGCAGGCTTCCATTCGTGTACCATACCATTCGAACCGTGGAAGGTTGCGGGCATCGACATTTATCCGTCAATCCCACTTGTGGACCAGGCTCTGAAGGCAGGCAACCATACACTGCAAGGTTCGCTAGGACGGCCCGATGCCAGAAATGTTTTTCTCCGGGCAGCCGGAAAACTCTGCGGCAGAGGAATCAACGACGTACAAATCGCTCACAGCCCTCTCGATTGCTGTCGTCGGCGGCCTCTCTCGCGCCTTTCCGCCGACGGAAGGTCATACCGTACTTTGCTTACCACCCAGATGGCCAGGAACTGACTCGATGACCCTCTCGTTCCTACCCCAGGAGCGGCAGCTGTATGGCCGATACTTGGGGATGTTGGTTCTCCACGGGGTCGGCCATGCACCTGAACTAAATTGGACAGGAAAAGTCGCCCGGGCTGCGCCGTGTCATTGTCCCATGAGTGGGGCCGACTTTCTCCGATCCACACAAAGAGGGTTGCTCTTGTTTCTCACTTGATCATTTCAGCTGCCTCACACAGCACCGCATTCAGCTGCTTATCGACGTGAATTCGATTGTCCTCGGTCGGCGCAATTGCATTTGAAACATGGACCTTCCGAGGTCACAAAGATCAGCGTCTTCTCCGACAAGCTTGTGTTCTTAATCGACGGCTCGGCAATGAGAGGTGCCTGCCTGTCGCTCCTGTGACCCATCAACTTGGAGATTCTTCCCCTCGCGACAACTGCCTTTTCCCGCCGACATCTTACGGAAGGATTTGGCCGCGCCGTGCGCGCTTTCGTCTTTCGCCCACAAAGCAAAGGAACCCCTCGGCGGCCACTTGGCCTTCGTAATCCCGCATAGCGGACAAGCAACGGCCGGCCATCGGCGGGCGGCTAGGCGGCACAGTACGACCCCCCTTGGCGGCACGGCACTTGCGGGTTTCACGGTGGATGGCCAGGAGGCGGAGACGAAGACGAACAGTCTGGGGTCTAACACGGTACGGCTTACGTCCTCTGCGCACCACGTCCCTCCAAGCCGCTGGCTGCAGGTGCAATTTCCTGGTGTTGTGTTTGGTTGCTTTGTCCTTCGAGTCCTCGAGGGTTTGTCATAACCACTTCGGGTCCCGGGCCACGGTTGGTGGCGGGTTACCAACGGGTGCATGCTGTTGTCGATCACTTCAGTTGAAAGGACCACCAGAGAAGTGAGCGGGTTAGACTTGCGGTGGCGGGCACGCAAACGCGGTCCTTTTCGCCGACTGAGCGAGGTCGCTAGTGAGAGCGATGCACCGAGATGCGTCTTCCGCTCCGCCCTTTGGGCAAATACGAGAGGGCACGTATGAAGTCGAGTGAAGCATCTGCTCCGTCTCCACAGCGGCGCCTGTGGGAGCGCCAATGGTGCTCCCCCAGACCAACCAGCGGAGCACAGTCTTGGGGAAACATTTGCAACGTGAGTGCTATTCGTGAAGCGGACGATAATCGCGTGCGACGTGTTGTTAAAAAATTTGCGGATTGCTCTTCACTCGAGGGACACCCTTTCGTGGAGAACAGGACGTGGAGCCAAATGGTCGCTCTACTGCAGTAAATATGGATCCTCTGAGTTCCACGTAGGAACTAGAGAAACCCCAGCGTCCGAACGTTACACGCCCGTTGAGTGGATGCCTTTAACCGCAGAACCTTTGGCAGTGACTTGAGGAGGAGAGCTTCATGCGCTCCGTGCCGTCTTGTGTACTGCGTACAAAACGCCGATCGGCTCTGGATGGGGGAGGGGAGGATGGGTCTCCATTCCTCCCTCCATCCCTCTTCATGGATGGGAAGCCCTACAAGGGGGAGGGGGGTTCTCGTTGGTGGAGGAGAAGAAGAGGAACGAAGCGCTGGCGATCGATCAACTTGCTTCGTCGTTGTTCTTATCGCAGCTCATCGACGGCCGTTTCCGGTCATCCGTGTTGAGGTTGTTCCCTGACGATCCCGTGGGACTGCCGGGAGTTTCGGGGGAGGCTTATCCGGCGGCAGACGGGTCTTGACGATCTGATTGCGACATGCCACGTCTCACGGTCTCACGAGCCGGTCACCTCCCGTCTCCTTCCCCTTTCACCTCTCTTCTACGCCATCATCATTCCAAGCAACATTCTTCAAAACTTTGCTGGAGTGCAATGGGATGTAAGATATCGGGATACGAACATGGCGGAGCTCGAAAGGTCCAATACTCGAAGGACAAGCTGGGCGACGGGCACGTTGAAACAATCCTCGTAGCTTTTGCTCGTCGGCAAGTCTCATAGCCCTGAGCCGAAAGAACTGGCGTACCAGCATCTCTTTGCAGGCTTTTCTCAGGTACTGCAATGCTCCCTTGCTGGCATGTCCTAATTTTTCGCGCTGAAGTCGTACATTGACAATCCTCGCAAGGCTTTGGATCTCTACTTGACGTAAAGAAGGCCAACCCGCCTAGCTCAGAAATGTTCACCAAGTGGTACTGGGACTATGGAGTCTAGCCTCTCTAAATTAGAGTCCTCATCACCATCTTCAAACTCTGTTTTCTCTGAAAACTACAAATTTTGTGCTTCAGGGCTAACGAGAAAGTATACTAACCAAAGGGGCCGACGCGTCTGGAACAAGGTAGCAGTTCCTGATGCTCAATTGAGACTCATTGGTATCTTGAAAAGGTAGGGTTACTGAACCTCAATTCGCTCTGCGAGAGAGGATCAGAAGCATCATCATCAACCAGGACTAGATGCTCGACGTCTCTTTCGTCCGTGATATTTTGACAACTGCCCTTAAGCTCGTCAGACACAAAGCTTGAATCTGACCTTTCTCTATCAGGGTCTAACCGTGAGGAAGTCTTGGTAAAGGTTGTCTGGGAGCTCTTCCGGCCTGACTTGACTCTCTTGCAATCATAAGTCATCTTAACCGAGATTGCATCCCCAATCCATCTAGAAGGTCGGACCGTCGTGTCGTAGCAGTAATACTTGAGCCAATGGCGTCTGTCTCATGAAAGAGGCGGAATGGAATAGGCCTTTTCTCCTCTGCTCTATCATTGGACGATCTATTTGAGAGAAGTTGACTTGAGAAACAGTGGGGGCAGAGAGATGACTCTAGTTCCAACTACGTTCTAGACGTGAGCATAATTGTATTGTACGCTGGCTACCCGCTTGGATCATTTCCGCATGCGGCCATAAAACTTCCCCAAAGTGGCAAGGCTACTGGCAATCCAACCTCCATTGACTTAGAGCAGAGCAGATCACCGGTTCCCTATTGTTGAGAATAGTCGTAGCCTTGTCGTTGTGAGCATGGTTGTATGTTATCACGACGCCGTACTGCTGGATCTTTCTTGAATCATTGCTGGTACACGAAACGTATTTCTGACCCCACCACCCAAACGGGAGATCCAACTCTCTCCTCCTGTTCTTCATTGCCCACTCAATGTCCCCGTTTGACAATGTGCTGCCAGTGTTAAACCCAGCACACATGATCTGGTAGGGCGGTACGACATCTCCGGCGGCCGGTTCGGGGGCAGGAGCGGCAACAGGCGTGCCGATCACCGGGGAGGTTGCGAACAGCAGAAGAGTCTGGACAGCGTTGTCTGTGTTATGGTTAGAGTAATGCTCTAAAACTGAACAAGTCTACGAACACTTCATTGCGTCGGCCGCTTGTTGCTGTTCGGAGAAACCCCAAAAGTGGATAGCTAGGGCGGTGGAAGATGATAAGATCGAACCAAGGCACCAACAGGAACCTGATGTGTGGTGACTGATGGTCTCCCCGACTCTGCTACAGAAAATGGCTGGGGTGAGAAAGAGTACAAAAGAAAGGGAGGACGGAAATTCGCAGGTTTCTGGGCGACTGCTGCTTGATATAAAGCACGAAAGTCGGTAACTGTTTATACCCTGGTCTTGTCCGCACGCGATATTGAGCATGTTCAAATGCTGAAGATCCTTGTCTAGCTCATAATATTGCCCTGAGGACATGGTAGCCAATCCGCAAACGACTCAGGTGCTTGACTAAATCTTGAATTCGTTAATTAATCCGGTTAGAACAAGGGCCAATCAAATACCGGTGGCTAAATGTGTTATCGAGTTCATGTTCAAGCAAATGAGCCTAGCGGCGATGTGAGCATGAGAGAATGAATGAAAGTACGCAAGAGACTGTTCCGTGCCCCCTCCGGACTTAGAGAAAGCCAGCTGCGCGGTAGAGCAAGTCAACGCAGGTAGTCATCGAGATAGGCTCACAGACGTCGGCCAGAGAGTATAAATAACGTGGTGTACACGGCCAGTTGCCGTATAGGTGAGATGAGACAAGCGTGGAGAGAGATCTTTGCCGCCACAGTTTGAACAGCATCGATACTGAAGCCTGAACACAAAATTTGAGTGGCCCTCTCGTGCTTGGGCCTTTGAAAAGATAAATTTTCGTAAATTATACACTATGCGTGCAAAGTCAAAACGTTTTTGAAGTCTTATTTACCACAGCAATCTCACCACTCTCGTCACTCTCCCTAAGGCTGATAATACGAACAGCCACCTCGGTATGAAGAAGGGGACCTGATGGGTTAATCCTCTCTCCTCTAGTCATGATGCTGGTCTGTTAATTAGTAGACGGACTCCGCGGGGTTTCATTTTTGAGTTCGCCAAATGTAGCCACAGGACCCATTGTTACGCCGACACGTCCCGTGCACCTTGCAAGCGATGATTTCAGCCTATATTCAATGTAGCTGGCATGGTGCCGTGGCTCGCACTTGGCAAAACCTCAGGTCCGATGTCGCTGTTTGGTTCCAGTCGTTGATTGTTGCGTTAGCCAAGTGACTGTATGTACTCAACAAACTCGCGATCCATTCTTTTCTGCATTACCTTCAAGCAACTCATGGAGTGGATGAGAGAGGACAACATTAACTCTACATCTTTGTTCCTTATTTGCTTTACCACTGTTGGGCGGTGGAGCTCACGGGGGGGTTGAGGGTGGAATCAATTGATAGTTTGATAACTACAATAAACGATTGACTATGGCCGTAAACTTTTAGGGAGTGGACAACCCCTTGAAAAGACTTGAAATTGGAGGATTCAGTTATGCTCGTGTAAGACCGCAAGGAGATACTCGTCGGCCTGGATGCCATGTTGAAGGCATTTCACTTCAATATTCTTCATCTCTCGGGAAAACATTTCACATTCAGTAGCAGCAGGAAGTAGCGTATAACGATTGAATAGACAGAAAGACAGATACGAACATGGCTTCGATCTTAGTGAAGGCAATGCCCTTACTGAGGATGTGTAAGAGAACCTCTCTGAGTAGCTTGAGTAGTCCGTCCTGATCTGTCAAGCGAGCTAAAGCGCGTCTATGAGTCAACATATTGAAAAAAAAAGCACCGGGACTTGCCGAGGGGCTTGTGGTGTGCAAGAGACCATCTGAAATTTTACTACAGTGGAAGGAGGTATCGATTTCATCCGGCCGCTGAGCTCGAGCCCGTTTGGCATTTCTGCGATCCTGTGTCTTCACCGGATGTGGCTACAACAGGAGAACCCACGTTTTTAACTTTTTGTAAATTATTCATGCGTACGCTAACGTTTGTATAACCCTCTATATGTGTTCGCGTAACAGCACAGAGTCGAGTGTAAGAGGTAGAATACAGTGCGTATAGCCCTTACCGGTTCTCGTACAATACAACCTACTGGGCTTGCAGGACAAACCTTGCTTTCTAAAATAGACGCATGTAACTTCCGGATAGAGGGAACTTTTCTTTAGGTCTTGGTAGGTTCCGTTGATCGCCACTTCAAACGTGGATTCTCTAGTTGGTAGTCGGGTGAGAAACCGCGCCAGGACTCAACATTACAGTTCATCTCATGCAAAGACAAGACGGCGAAACGATAATCTCACAGATATCCATCATACTCAAAAATGGATAATAGTCTTTATTTAATTTTGACTGCTGGCTTCATTCGCAACGTGGATGTGCGTCTTCACACCCTCTCTTTCCAATTTTTGAAACTACCAAATAACAACGCAGCGCACATTAGTCATTACAAGTTGGAGTACTTCTTGAAGGCACCGATCAGGCCACCGGTGGAGACATCGTGGCCCTCGCCGTTGCCATCCTCGTCGAGCTCCCTAAGGAATCGGTTAGCACATGGCCTCTCATA
Source organism: Colletotrichum incanum (assembly GCA_001625285.1). Classification (NCBI taxonomy): domain Eukaryota; kingdom Fungi; phylum Ascomycota; class Sordariomycetes; order Glomerellales; family Glomerellaceae; genus Colletotrichum; species Colletotrichum incanum. Next base: position 98,460 of record LFIW01000647.1, read on the forward strand.
AAGGACAATGACATCAACACGTACTTGAGAATCTTCTTGGCCAGGACCTTGCCAAGCTCAACACCCCACTGGTCGAAGGCGTTGATGTCCCAGACGGCAGCCTCGGTGAAGGTGAGGTGCTCGTAGTAGACGATCAGGGCACCCAGCTCGGCGGGGCCAATGTGGCCACCGACCAGGATGCTGGTGGTAGGGCGGTTGCCCAGGAAGATCTTGTGGGGAACAAGCTCCTCGGGAGCGCCCTCGGCGCGGACCTCGTCAGCGGTCTTGCCGACCATCAGAGCCTCAGCCTGAGCAAAGTAGTTGGAAGCGAGCATCTTCTGGTGGACGCCGTCGCCAATGGGGTTGTGGCTCTTGGCGGCCAGGATGAAGTCGGCAGGGATGAGCTTAGTGCCCTGGTGGACGAGCTGGAAGAAGGAGTGCTGGGCGTTGGTGCAGGGCTCGCCGAAGAGGATGGGACCTGTCACGTTGGGTTAGTTTCTCGATGGTATGTGGCATCTTTTAGTTCGCTTACCGGTGGTGTACTTTGCGGGGGTTCCGTCAGAGGTGATCGTCTTGCCGTTGGACTCCATGGAAAGCTGCTGAAGGTAGGCGGGGAAGCGGTGAAGGTACTGGTCGAAGCTATTTTATTTACAGGTTAGAATACGCCGCCGCCTACGTCCGGGACGAAACGCGTCACTTACGGAGCAACCAGGTGAGTCTGGGCCTGGAAGAAGTCGGAGTACCACACGCTGAGGAGACCACCCAGGACGGGAATGTTCTCCTTCAGGGGGGTCTCGCGGAAGTGCTTGTCCATCTCGTGGGCACCGGCAAGGAACTTGTGGAAGTTGTCGTAGCCGACGTAGATGGCGACGCTAAGGCCGATGGCGCTCCAGACGGAGTAGCGGCCGCCGACCCAGCTCTCGAAGCCGAACATGTTCTTGGCGTCGATGCCAAACTTGGTGACCTCCTCCTCGTTGGTGGACAGGGCGACAAAGTGCTTGGCGATCTCGCCCTTGCCGTCCGTCTTCTCGAGGAACCACGACTTGGCCGTGTTGGCGTTGGTGGTGGTCTCGGCGGTGGTGAAGGTCTTGGAGGCGATGAGGAAGAGGGTGGTCTCGGGGTCCGAGTTGGCGAGGGCCTCGGCCATGTGGGTGCCGTCAATGTTGGAGACGAAGTGCAGGGTCTGGTCCTTGGCACCGTAGTGCTTGAGGGCCTCGGTGACCATGACGGGGCCGCTGCGTTGTGTGTTAGGGGCGGGCAATGGGTAGGGGATCACGGGAAGGGAGCACTCACAGGTCAGAACCTCCGATGCCGACGTTAATGATGGTGGTGAGCTTCTTGCCGGTGAAACCCTTCCACTCGCCGGAGCGGACTTGCTCGGAGAACTCCTTCATGTGCTCGAGGACGTCGCGGACGCCGCCCTTGTTGGACATGACGTCGACGCCGTCGACCTTCATCTCCCAGTCGCCGACGTTGCGGAGGGCGGCGTGGTAGACAGCACGCTTCTCGGTGAAGTTAATCTTCTCGCCGGCGAACATGGCGTCGCGCTTCTTCTCGACACCGGCCTGCTCGGCGAGCTTGACGAGGAGGCTGAGGGTCTCATCGGTCAGGAAGTTCTTGGAGAAGTCGAAGAGGATGTCGGTGCCCGAGGCCGAGTTCTTGAAGGTGCGAGAGAACTTGGCGAAGCGGTCTGTGTCGTTGGCGAAGGCCTCCTTGAGGACAAAGTTCTTGCCGACGTTGTCGCGGTGAGCCTGGAGCTCGGCCCATGCGGGAAGGCTGGAAGCTTGAGGCATTTTGAGCGGTCGGAAGGGGGATCGGGAGTTGTTGGGGAGGGGATCGCGATCTTCGGAAGAGAGAGATTGAGGTTAGCTCAACGGTGTCTTCAGGAGCTATTACAGGTGGGAGTGATGCGATGACGCTGGCGTTGATGATGGCTCTCGGTCCTGAATTGGCCAAGAGATGGGAAGGATGAAGAAGGGGTGAGTGGGAGATAAAAAAAACATATATGTATGCAGCGGGTGTTGCCGTCGTGGACTGACAATGAGAGTGGGAGGAGGTGCGAGAACAAGAGGTTGTGGTGGTTCTGATGGGAACAAGTGGGATGGATGAGAGCGGCGTCCATAGCTCCAAAGCAGCCAATCACGGTGCTCGGTGGGAGGTGGCATGTCTGGCGTGGAGGGGTAATTGCGTACAAAAACACACCTCACCGCAGCTGGAACGCGGGGCACGCACCCGGCAAGCCCACGCTGAGGTGACGGGGGGACTACGCGGACGGGACGGGAAGGGAAAAGCACTGACCTGGGATGACGCTGAGCTCTGGAGGTGCTCAGTAAGGGCGGCAGCTGCAGAGGGGAATCAGATGTGAGGTGGAAAGCTGGGAGTGCAAGGTGAAGGCGAGAGGAGAGAGGAGAGAGGGGTATCACTGCGAGTTAATTGGAAGAAGAAGAGGAGGACTGGAGGAGGAGAGAGCGGGAATGACGTGGGAAGGGCAGTGCTTTAGAAGAGAAAAAAAAGAGAGAGTACCCGACGATACTTTACCTTTTGGCTGACTGAGACGACGGGTGACTTGAGGTGGGTTGAAATTGGGCCCGCCTCTGTTGAGTGAGTGATTGAGTGACCTGAAGACCTGAAGCGCCGAATGTGCACTCTGTTCGAGTCCGACGCCATGGAGCTCGTCCAAGTTTCTCCGTCATCGTCCCCTCCACTCCCCCCCGTCCGTCCGCCCCCAGTTTCCTGTTCCTGGCTGGGACAGCCCCGAAGCAAAAGAGCTTACCTAATAACACACGATGCGATAGGAGTTACCGTCTTCGGTGTCACCACCGGTGTCCCTCATAATCCCTCATGGCCTCGCATTTCGCAAGGAAGAAAGAACCAAGGTGAATTGCACACGGTCGTGACATTTCCCTTTTCCTCCGCGGCCCCGCTTCGGATTCTCGTCCTCATCCATTGTTGCCATCATCCTCTTTCAGCATCCATCGACTCAGGCCGATACAAGACAAAACATCGCAAGCTATCCCAAGCTGTGTAGCCGGCCGTCCCACTTCCCACCTCTTGCCAACGACTGACCCCCCAGTTTGTCCCAAATCGCCGTAACGACGCCCACTTCGCTCCATTTTCCCTCCCAACTCTCCCACGCCTCGGACATGGATGCGCTGGCTGCCACCACGAGGAGAGGAACCGTTTCCCATTATCCCCTATCGCCCTTTCTCCCCAAAACCACAGCCGTGCCAATTGCCTGCGACTTTTCCTTATCTGCTATATCCGACGGCTGATTTAACTAGCCTTCCCTCCACCTACGTGGTGCGGCTTACATGCCCGCCCACCCCCACCTTGAGGTCCATCCGTCCTTGAGGTCACACCTCGATTTTTTTTTCATTTTTTTTTTCTTGTGTTGGCCCCTCTTCGCTCTATATCGTGAGTCTTGGTCGGGGTAATTCGGCGCGGGAGCGTTCATCGGCTATAAATACTTGCCGGCGTTGATGCACGTCGGTTTCCCACGTCCCCGAATGCCATTGCCCAAACCGCAGTTCTGCAGCAAGCCTTGCCGATAGCAACCGTTTCTCCGGCCTTCGCTCGCTCGCAGACATCAGCATGACGTACTGTACTCTTCCAGTAGCATCGTGAGTCGGCACAACACCGGCCACGCAATACAGGGGGGGCATGAAGCGGTCACTCCGATCCGGTGGACCCCCGCGCTTAGTAAATCCCGCCCCAACCTGCCCCGGCAGATCCGACGTCCGATGTCAGACATGTCCCGGTCCGAATCCGTCCCTATACGCCAGACACCACAGCCTACCCGAGGGCCTCCGTTTGTCGCTTGCACTGGTCACCATCACCACCTGCTTACAACGCGAGTCACACCACGTCTTGACCGGATGCCCCATGAATGATGCTGGGCTGATTCGTCTGTCTGTCTGCTCAATGATCTGTGCCTATCTACATTTCCTTTTCCCCAAAGGCGTCATCATGCCCGTCCCAGAACGCCGTACAAAGACGAAGACGCAAAGCTGTTTATTTGCGCGCGTGTGCGCGCCAAGAGCGAGTCCAAGATCCGTGTCGAGTCGCTTTGCTGTAACCTCAAGGCAAACCCTGATTCACCAAGTCCACCACCCATCTTACCCCCCTTACGCAATGTCACGCTTCGCTTTCTAAGGGTGCCGACCCAACTGCAAAACTCAACCCCTTCATCGGTCCTGGATGCTGCCCACAAAGGAAGGGTCCTTGACACTGCCGCCGGCGTCGCCCAGTCCCGCAATCGGGCGGTTGTAAGAGAAGCCCTGAAACTGGTTCTGCATCGTCTGCGAGAGCATCGGGCCTTCCACGTACGAGTCCTGGGGTGCTTCTGACGTAAACTCGGGATCGAAGTTGGCCGTGTCGAGGGCGTCCACCTGAAAGAACAAACACATTAGCAAAATTCTTCTCCGACCGTGACTTTTTATGTGCGTGTAGAGTACTCACCACGTTGGGCTTGAACGCAGGCTCGTACTTGCGCTGCAAGAGTTTGCGCCAGTCAATGGCGTGGAAGAAGGGGTGCGCCTTGATCTCGGCTGATCCGTTGGCCCCGAGACGCTCCTTAGGATCGCGGTTGAGCAACTTCGTCAGGAGGTCCTTGGCCGCCGGCGGGACGACGTCGTGGCCGGGGAAGTGGAGGGGCTCCGAGAGAATCTTGCGGTACATTTCGTTCGTGTTCTCGTCGTAGAAGGGCGGCAGGCCCGTCAGCATCTCGTACAAGAGGACACCCAGTGTCCACCAGTCCACCGTCTTGTTGTATCCCTGTCCCATGAGCAGCTCGGGCGCCAGATACTCGGGGGTGCCGCAGAAGGTGTTAGTTCTGTCCTCGTCCTTCATGTCCAGCTTGCAGAGACCGAAGTCGCACAGAGCAATGTGGCCCTGGTAGTCGAGAAGAATGTTCTCGGGCTTGAGGTCTCGGTAGATGACGTTGAAGCCATGGAGGCACTCGAGGGCGCACAGAAGTTCAGCGGTGTAGAATCGAGAGCGATTAACGTCGAATCTTTGCTCCTTCTGCAGGTGGTGGAACAGCTCGCCTCCGTTGACGAAGGCCAAGACAAAGTAGAGCTTCTCGGGTGACTGGAAGGTGAACTTGAGGGGCACGATGAAGGGGTTGTTGATCTGTGCCAATACTGAGCGCTCGGCAAGGGTGTGAGCGACTTCGGACCGGGAGATGATGTGTGCCTTGCGGATCGTCTTGAGCGCATAGATTCGGTTCGTGTCCTTCTTGCGCACCTGCATGACCTTGCCGAAGCTGCCCTTGCCGACGACCTTGAGCAGCTCAAAGTCCTCGATCTTGAGCTTGCCGGCGCGATTCTCGACGTACTCGACGCCGATCTTGACCTTTCCGGTGCCGTACTGCACATCCACCCACTCGACCCCGCTGTGGCCGAGGGAACGCTCGCGGCTGGCGAACTCGGCCGCAGCCTTCTCGCGGTCCTTCTTGTTCGCCTTGGGATCCTCGACGAACTGGTGCTTCTCCTCGAAGCGGGGGTTGATGCGGGCCACGCCAAGGAAGATGTCCTGGCTGCGGCCGGATCCAGGAGGGGCCATGGGGTTGCGCATGTACAGGTGAATGACAAGCTCCGTCACGCGGGACACATCGAACTTATATTGGGTGTTTCCTCCGGCCCAGAGGGGGTTCTCTGGCGTTCCTTCGACCGAGTTGACAAAGACCTGCATCTTGTCGAAATCCAGCAGGGCGTAGGGCATGTACTTGCCGGAAATACGGCCATGGTTGGTGGGGATGCCGGTGAAGCCACCACCGGAAGTCTGTGGGCGGGCGGCGCCGTTGATGAAGGAGCCGACAGCTCCTCGTTGTGAGGAAGAGGGGCGGACGGAACCAGCAACGCTGAGGGCGCCGCCAGTGGACAGCGAACCTTGGTGTGAAGAAGCAAAGGCTTGTCTGTGTTGTTCGGGGAGGGAGAAGCCCTGACCCTCGTGGAGGGTGACGACGAGGATACCGGGCTTGGGGGGGTTGACGACTGGTGCTTGCGCCATGGCCTCAGAGGCAGCTGCAGCAGTCAGTATGGAGTGTATCGCGCCTTCTCGACGCAGGGGAGGGCAGGAGGGAGGTTGGATAGTGTTCAAGGACGGGCTTTCGTACCAATAGTTCCCTCGTTTGTGGGCGTCGCTGAGCCTGAAATGTTGGGCTGGGCCTTTTCGCTGCTGTCGGTGATGGTAGACGTCGACGGCGAGCGAGAGAAAGTGTTGGCCAAGGGACCCAGATGGGTCTCCTTGAGCTTCTTCGTCAACTTCCACGACATTTTGCGAAAGCGTTGGGCCGAATGCGCGACGGAGCGAATCAGCGGTGGGAGGGAATTTGGTCGTGGGGTGTGATGACGGTACGGTGTCGACGACGACCAGGCGAGGCGAGTCGGTCGAGACGTACGAGGTAGAGGTGAGTGCTACCTAGGCGTGAGGTGCGGTAGAGAGAGCGGTAGATAATGCAAAGGTCAGGTAGGGTAGGAGGAGAGACGAGACGATCGAGGTGTCTGTCGGTCGCTCTAGGGTCGTGATTTGTTGGTGGAGGTTCGAGGTTGCGTACAAAGACGCTCGTTCGCTCGCTCGTTAGAGGAACCCCGCAAAAGACGCCCCCTCTCTTAGGCCTTGAGGCTTGGGTGTGGACGGACGTGGACGGGGGGGGGGGGACGTGAGTGGTGAGACAATCTGGTGCCGACCGGCTGGATATTTTGGTTGGTTGGTCAGTATCGCTGAGGCGTTGCTGCGGATAACGGGTACCAGAATCCCAGCTTGTGTACAGAGTGTTTTACTGGTTTTGCGACGGGGAGGGGGGCAGAAATGCTGGAAGGAGGGAAAAAGGATATGGGGGAATTGTACCGGATGGGAAAGGAGGGAAGCGACAAGAATCAGAGGGAAAAGGACGAGGGAAATCAGGGGAGAAGTGACTTCTAATGGGGCCTGTGACAAGGTGAAGGGATTCCGAATTGGAATCTTCTTCAACCGACTAATCAAGAGTTGGGCTGCACCTGGAAGACAGTGGACGAAAGAAGGGGGGCAACTTACTGAACTGATGGGATTCAGGGGGCGAGGATCTTGCAGTTGACACCAGCGGGCACAGCACCTCAGCCAAACTCGGGACAGGACTCACAAGACTCGGGAGGGGCGGGCATAGGAGGGCGTAGGAGGGAGCGATGGAACTATGGAATAGGAGGCGTGGAGGCACACGAGGCACAGGGGAGGCGGTGCACTTTCACCCTTTTGGCACAGGAGGGACTGGCAGTCTGACTGACTGGACGGGAATGGGGAAGAGGAAGGGGTAAGGAGGGGGGAATGATGAAATCGCTCGAGTCCACGCCTGGGACCGCATGGTCCTGATACTCGCACGGTACGGGGAGAGCGACACAAGTACTCGGCTAGCGGGAGACGCACTCCCAGCGGGGGCCCAGCACGGCAGAGGACGTGCGAAGTGGGAGGGAATACAATACAGCCAAATTGCACAGTGTCGAAAGGGGGCAAAATGGCAGGGAGGAGCTGTGGACACGGAACTGGCGCAGGTACAAGACACATACAGTGCGAATACCCGTCTTTCGACGGCTGGGATAGTTGCTTACCAAAGCAGCCTGTTACCCCCCAATTTGACCACAAGATTGCCTCTCTTCCCCGAACCACCAACCAGAGCCTCTCCATCGGCCCCCCAGCACATCCAACTGTCATGGGCAACTGGGCTGAAATCCGCCCCCGAACTTCAATGGGCTACCAACGAAGCGAAGGTCAACCCGAGGTCAGTGTCAGGCCTGCGGCTGGAAATTGCCAATGGTGAAGCACGAGAGCTCGATGGGCTCCCTCAATGAAGTCTGCATCTCTTTTTCTCCTTCTCTATCCAATTGCTTACGGAGCACGGATACGTATAAGCAGTGCGTTACTGATTGCATACTATGTATGTCCTGCCTCTGTACCTCTGCAACATGGCCCGGTGCCTTTTGCTGTATGTCTCTATGTCTGTTCATTGTCGCAGCTCAGCAACCATCCCCCCCTCCCTCATGGGCAGACAATATTGCAGCTCATATGCATTTCGTAATGCTGACAGCCCGGCCACATGTCATTTGTTGAGAACAGAAGCACACAGGACTGGCAACCGCCATGTTCCCTTACCACCCGTTGAGCCGCCTTCTCTACATTATCAGTGAGTGGGTTGAGTCCCAAGCGGATCAATAGTTTTTCGGCTGCCCCGTTGCCCCGTACCTAGCAGCCCAGCACCAACCCTAGCAGGACGTTGGCAAGCCGTAATTAACCAGAGCCCAAGACGAGTTGGGAGGGACTAGGCAGCTGTAGAGGCGGGAGCCCTGCGTCGATCCGTTACAGCGTGGGCACGTGAGCAAGGGAACCCCATATGACCAGCCAGTCCTGCACTGTGTTTGCGCAACACATCAAATTAAAAATGAAAAGGGGATCTCCCTCAAAGGGAAGGACTGCCTGGACGGCTCGGACGATCTGGCGCAACCTGACGAGAGACGTTGGGTAAGGGGTCAGGTTCCAGGCACTCAGTCAACGTTGCGTTGCCGTTGCATTATTGACAATGTCTCTGACTTTGAAATCGAGAAATCCCACAACACGATCCCATGTGGCTGCGCATGCTGTTGCATGCATAATTAAGACTCGGCGCTACGTACGCAGTAGTCACGTAGTACAGTACAGTATAGTAACATGAATTCTCCAGCCCCTATCCGTCTACTGCACATCCGCGAGCTCGGCGTCTTGCGTGTCCCTTTCTAGAAGGCCGCGGGGAACGAGCCGCCGGTGGGATTGCTGGACTCATCCATGTCACGTGTACATGAGACTAGAGGGCACGTGATCTGCTCTTAGCTTACCTAATTGTTCGACTAGGGTTTCCGATATCCTTCCAAACCGGGGTCACCACCCATTTGAACCTTTCTCCATAGGGACTGCCTACCGCTCCCATTGTCATTCAGCTACAAGTGAGGACTTACAAAAAAAAAAAAAACCCCCAAACACCGGATGTTCAGATGCAGTGATCCAACTGTGACGAATGTGACCGCGAGGCTGTCACCTACCTCTCAAGACAACGCTATAAAATCTGACCAACAGAATGCAGGAAGGAATTAGCTCCCTGCCCGGTCAGCCTCTCCTGTGCCTCACGAAAAGCACCAAATGACTGGTCCGGCTCTTCCAAGCCGCCACCAACCATGTCCTTGTGCAATGTGTCCCTATTCAGTGCCTTGTTCAACCGACGCCCGAGACATCACAACCATCAACGATAGATCTTGGGTTGCATTAGACGCTACGAGCGTCTGCCAACACTTGCAATGACACAGTCAACACTGGGCTGCTCAGATGCCTGTAAACCCGCCGTCATGCCAACGTCAAATGACACCTCTGCTCTCTCCGAGGTTGCACTGGTAGAAGCCTCGGCCTCGACTCGTGCATCTCAACAAGGGAATCCAAAGCCCGACACAGAGGCCTTTGCAAAGCCCGATGGGGACATATCTCGACCGGTCCTCCAGCCTCTCCGACTTCAAGACGATGAACATCTTGATGCTGCTCCCGCAGAGCCAATTGTTCATGAATATATTGTCGGATGGCGACTCTATGCGATCATCTTTGGGTACGAAGCGTCAGGTCTGCCAATCGTGTCAACTAACACCGTCCATTCAGCTTGTGTTTGTCCCTCTTTCTCTCTACGCTGGAGACCACCATCGTCAGCACGTCCCTCATATCCATCACCAATGCGTTGCACGGCTTCGAATAACGGGACTGGGTCGTTACATCGTACCTGCTCACCTACACAGGTAATGTGCATGACACCGAAACAGCATCGTATCCTAAGCATACGCATCGTCTAACGCCAGCCCAGGGTTTCTGGTCATATTCGCCAAGTTCAGCGACATTCTGGGGAGAAAGCTCATGATCCTGTTGGCGCTGACTGTTTTCACCATATTTTCCATCGTGTGCGGCGTGGTGTCGTCAATGATACAGCTGTAAGGCGACTTGAGCTATTGTCTGTTCTTAGACTAACCTTGATGTCAGGATTATCTTCCGTGCAGTCCAGGGCGTCAGTGCCTCTGGAATATATGCCATGGTCAACGTTATCAACCCTGAATTGGTCCCATCCGATAAATGGGCCAATATTGTCGCCGTCACCTCTCTCGTCATCGTTGTCAGCTCCGTCCTCGGTCCAGTTCTAGGAGGCATCATTAACGACCATTCAAGTTGGCGATGGGTTTTCTTACTCAAGTTTGTCCTTCTTCCCCTCCCTCGCCTCACTCGGCCTTGAACGGACGCTTATGTGTTGTCACAATTAGTGCGCCGACGGGCGTTTTTGCTACAGCTCTCCTCGCTTTTCTTCTGCCGACTGGTTTCCCAAACCATGGCCGCGGGGTAACCCAGCCAAGGATGCAAGACAAGTTGACCAGAGCTGCAGCCGCCCGGCTGGACTTTGTGGGAGCCGCTGTGCTCCTTTCTTCCTCAGTTCTCATCGTCTTTGGATTTGAGGAGGCCGGCTCAAGATATCCGTGGAACAGCCCCGTCGTCATTTCCGCCATTGCCATCGGCAGCAGTCTGTTTTTGGTCTTCTTTGCATGCGAGTACATGGTTGGCAAGCCGCAGTACCCACAAGAGCCCGTATTTCCTCTCCGACTAATGAAGGATCGACACTTTGTTGGTCTAATACTGTAGGTGTTTCTCCAACCTTTGCTGCAGTCCAAGGGCGCAGCGCTAGTTCACCCGTGCCCATGCAGGATCGCCTTCACCGGCCCCGCGTTCATGACGGCTTTGATTAACCTACCGCAGCGCTTTCAGGCAGTCAATGGACTGAGCCCCTTCAATGCGGGTGTTCACTTACTCCCTCTCCTCTTGAGCTCCCCACTTGCCACCGTGGTATCTGGTCATCTGGCTACCAAGTGGGACGTCCCGCCTTTCTATCTGTTGCTATTCGGAGCAACTATGCAGATGCTGGGCGTTGGCCTCGCCAGTTCAGCTGCACCTGACGAATTGACGCGTTTATTGGGCTTTGAAGTAATCATGGGCTTCGGGTTCGGTATGACACTGGTAACTCTACTCATCTACGTCCCTTTCCTGGTTGACCGGGCGGACCTGGGTAAGCATCCACTTGCGGCTGTCATGCACTTTCCTGACGAATCAACACAGCCGTTTCGATAGGCGCTGTGACACAGGTTCGAACATTGGGTGGCACCATTGGCTTGACCGTGGGGTATGTGTTGTTTCTCCGTCTCGGATATGTCGTCTCACGTTGGTGCCGATACTGATTCGTTTTGGGCATTGTAGTGCCACCATTCTCAACAATCACATCGCATCCGGCCTCCCACCGTACCTCGACGCCTCAGAGATGCAGGCCATATCAAACTCGGTCCAGTTCATCGAAACTTTGCCATCCCCCACACGGTCTGCCGTCCGGTCCGTGTTCAACGAAGGCTACAACGTGCAGCTCCGCACCATGCTCTACTTCAGCGCAGTCGTGCTCGTTTCTATGACGCTGATGTGGGATCGAAACCTTAAAAGGGCTCGTGACATGACAGGGTATTAATCTGATCCGACATTGGATTGCCTCGATCTTGCACACCAATACGATATGAGTAACGAACCTCGGACAAGCTTTGGGACGGACCAGCCTTTGGGAAGGTTCAGATGTCGTGAACACCTTATGAAAATGGAAACTATTTGGAAAAGCAAAACTGGGGAGGGGGGGAGCTGATGCTTGGTAGCGGCAAAGGCTGGGGGCGGCGGAGGTTTCGCGGAAGCCCGGGGGACCGATGCAACGTAGGCCGGATCTTCGAAACGCTCAGCAGTCACAAGCACTTCCGGGGACCTGATCCGAGTGGCATTCTCTCCCATGTCCCCCCACAACGAAGAACTTCGAAGGGGGCTGGCGGCGGCACCAATTTGTTTGTGCATGCATCTAGCATCCTGCACTCATTGCATGGAGGATGGACCATGAGAAAGCTGGCTGCCTGCTGCAAAGGCGATTCGTCGTCCTGCAACACTTTGTCGCCCGCGGTTATTTTGATTGCTTAAACTGTCTGGCATTCAAAAATGTCTCCGGGATCGTTGGAGAGGGGTGGAGCAACGCCGGCTGGGCAAAGTTGTAAAGCCTCCAATCGTGAGCCTCGATCTAGCCAAGAGAAGGCACAGCAAGCTTAGACTTCCAACTCTGCGACCATATCTCGGGGATAGCTCGGTGAGTGAGCTTTACGTCAGGATCTCCTGACTCGATTTTGCTATTCCTGAAGCTGCCTTCTCCTCATCTGCCCAGTTGGAAGTAGGGACTTGGCCTGCAGCCAGAGGTTGGAGGATACGACTGACGGGCTAGATTTCCCCCCATGCTACCCCAGACTTTGAATTGCGGGGTGCAGAAACGCGGGGGTGGTAGTCGACCTATCCCGCGACAGACCAGTCCAAGTCAACCGGGAATACCGGGTCTGACAATGTGTCCGACGCGTTGATGCGTAATCGTAGGAGTCAGCTCCGTCCAGAGCTAAGGTACTTCTCCCTTGGAGCTCTCTCTCAGTATGAGACAAGAGCTGGAGCTCCCAAATTTGGACACAACGTCTCTTCTGGGGCTCAAGGTTTGTGGTGCGGCTCAACTTGCTAGGGGACCACGCATTGGACCTTTACTAGAAAGCCTTGGCGGTTTCTCGGTTGGGCCTGGACTAAGTACTCCGCACCTTCCGTCAACTATCAGCTTCCACTGTTGGGACGTGATGGCAGAAACCCATCATCGGGCGTGCGGAAGTGTTGCACATCGGCAGTGAGCCATTGTTCTTTTTCTAGCCAATGTGCGCAGCCGCCTATCAATGTTACTGCATGAAGCTGGCCTGCTTCTGCGCCAACTCCCTCGGTGAGTGCGGGGAAGCTAAGAAGCATGTTGATCGAGGGGGAGAGCATAGCCATGTTGCCATGCATTCGTCCTGGGGGTGATACACTTCCACAGACGCGCGTCGATGATAGGTCGTTGCCCAACAATACCGGATGACACGGACTCTGCATACTCTGGGCCAAATCACATCTTGAGGTCAGCGGTATCCTGGAGGGATAGCCCATGGCTTCCCCTCACTGTCACCCTTTCTGCCGGATCTTGGGTTTGAGATCCTGGAGGGTCTGGAGTAAAGTCGGGGTCGAGCACGATGCGACCGAACGACGAGGGGTAGAGCAACCGGCACAGCTGACTTATGCGTAGGCTTCCTCCCACCTATTTAACGACCGCCCCGACGGGTTGGAATTCGGCCAAAATATTGCTCCAGTCACTTGAGCGCTTTCTAGCAGAGTTGCAGTTGACCTGGACACGGTGTTCACGGAACGCTTTGATAACAGTTTACTCTCGACTTCCCTTGCTCATCGAGCTACCCTCATCGTTTTGTTCTGATCTCTCGTGCCAACCGCCATCATGAGCGGAGCAATTCCAGACGAGTTTGACATTATTGTCTGTGGTGGTGGTAGTTGCGGCTGCGTCGTTGCCGGACGGTTTGTCTCATCTGTTCAGATTGTTCGTTGTTCTGGAAAAACGCTAATGTCTCACAGACTTGCCAACTTGGACCACAACCTCAAGGTCCTTCTCATCGAAAATGGAGAGAGCAACCTCAACAACCCGTGGGTCTTCCGGCCTGGCATCTACCCCCGGAACATGAAGCTCGACTCGAAAACGGCCACGTTCTACGAGTCCAGGCCCTCGAAGCATCTATCTGGCCGATCTGCCATTGTACCCTGCGCCAACATTCTGGGTGGAGGCTCTTCAATTAACTTCATGGTCAGTCGATGCTTACCGGAACAGAAGGAATTCAGCTGATGCAGTCCACAGATGTACACCCGTGCTTCAGCCTCCGACTATGACGACTTCCAGGCCAAAGGATGGTCTACCAAGGAGCTGCTGCCCCTCATGAAAAAGCATGAGACGTATCAGCGAGCCTCCCACAACCGGTAACGAGCCCCAACCCTTTTTCAACAACTGTGAACTCTGTCAACTAACCATGTGACAAAAAGGGACACTCACGGATTCGACGGCCCCATTAAGGTTTCATTCGGCAACTAGTAAGTTTCCACCTATGCGCAGGGAATATCCGCAACAGAATAATCCGAAATTAACCGTCTGTGCTTTTAGCACATACCCGATCAAGGATGACTTCCTCCGCGCCGCCTCCTCCCAGGGCATCCCCGTGGTGGACGATCTCCAAGATCTGACTACTGGCCATGGAGCTGAGCACTGGCTCAAATGGATCAACCGCGACGTGAGTATCCTACCTTACACATACCCTAAGCAGGCTGCTGACTATGACCACCGCAGACTGGCCGCCGCAGCGACAGTGCCCACGCGTACATCCACGCAACTCGCGCTAAGCACTCCAACCTCTACCTTGCCTGCAACACCAAGGTTGACAAGGTTATCATTGAGAATGGCCGAGCCGTCGCCGTTCACACCGTGTAAGTGATGTTTTGAAAATGCAACACGCTGCAGAGTGAGATTCTAACTCAGAAACCAGACCGAGCAAGCCACTCGACCCCAACGAGCTCAAGGGACGCACATTTAGAGCCCGCAAGCAGATTGTTGTCTCTGGCGGAACCCTTTCTTCTCCTCTCATCCTTCAGCGCTCTGGTATCGGTGACCCTGAGAAGCTTCGCCGTGCTGGTGTCGAGCCCATCGTCGACCTCCCAGGTGTTGGTCTCAACTTCCAGGACCACTACCTGACCTTCTCTACCTACCGCGCCAAGCCTGGCACTGAGAGCTTCGATGACTTTGTTCGCGGAGACCCCGAAGTCCAGAAGCGTGAGTAACCGGTAGAGGCCTCTTCAAAGCGTCACCTAGCTGACTCATTTTTAGGCGTCTTTGACGAGTGGAACATCAAGGGCACTGGTCCTCTGGCCACCAACGGCATCGAAGCCGGCGTCAAGATCCGCCCTACCCCCGAGGAGCTCAAGGAGTTCGAGCGGTGGCCGACTCCCCACTTTAAGGATGGCTGGAAGTCGTACTTTGAGAACAAGCCCGACAAGCCCGTGATGCACTACTCGGTCATCGCCGGCTGGTTCGGCGACCACATGGTCATGCCTCCCGGCAACTTCTTCACCATGTTCCACTTCCTCGAGTACCCCTTCTCGCGCGGGTCTACGCATATCGTCTCGCCCGACCCGTACGATGCGCCCGACTTCGACGCCGGCTTCATGAACGACGAGCGCGACATGGTGCCCATGGTATGGGGCTACATCAAGTCGCGCGAGACGGCCCGCCGTATGGACGCCTACGCCGGCGAGGTCGCCAACATGCACCCCGTCTACTCGTACGACTCCGACGCCCGCGCCAGGGACCTCAACCTCGCCGACACCAACAAGTACGCCCTGCCCGGCAACCTCACCGCGGGTATCCAGCACGGCAGCTGGACCCAGCCGCTCAACGAGGCGGAGAGGAAGGCCGACCTCAAGAAGACCCTGTCGGCCCACCGCGTCGATGTTCGTGAGCCGCTCAAGTACACCAATGAGGACATCAAGGCTGTCGAGGAATGGGTGAAGCGCCACGTCGAGACCACCTGGCACAGTCTCGGAGTAGGTTCTTTTTTCTTTTCTTTTTCTCACGGAAATGATATAGACACAAGCTAACGAGGACTAGACCTGCTCCATGGCTCCCAAGGAGGGCAACAGCATCGTCAAGCACGGCGTACTGGACGAGCGCCTGAACGTGCACGGCGTCAAGGGCCTCAAGGTCGCCGACCTTTCCATCTGCCCCGACAACGTCGGCTGCAACACGTATGTCACTACGTCCTTCACCACCCACATGTGCAGCTAACTAACCTGCCTCAGATATTCGACTGCCTTGCTCATCGGCGAGAAGGCCGCCGTGCTAGTCGCCGAGGATCTGGGATACTCTGGCGAGGCCCTCGAGATGAAGGTGCCCACGTACCACGCCCCGGGAGAATTTGTGCTTCACTCTCGTCTCTAATTGGTGGATGGCACTGCTTTCTCCTGTTTCTATCCTCGTTGGTGTGGATGTAGGTATGAGATCAGATTGTCTTTGCGCGGTTCGCGGTGTTTAGTCGCTCCGAGTTTTGTGGATGGCGAAACCGCGATTTTGTCACATGCGAATACTGATTAATTGCAAGCTTCATTTCTCCTGTCAAGTTTCAGTGCATTCTATGTCTGTGAAGTCTTCTCTCCGCGTTGCTCATTCTTCTGTCCATTACTACCCAAGTGCTGCATTTCGATCCTAGTTTGTCAAGTCTGTATCGTAAAAATGCAGTATAAGCGTTGTAGGGTAGCTACTTAACATGCTGTATATCCTAACTAGGTGCATTGAATCATGTGAGACCTGCTACCATCTTTACCTACTATGCATGCATCATAAATGCATAATGTTCCAGTCTATCAAGGCTGCAGCTGGCCGTGAAACCTCGACCCAATTTGCCCTCCCAGTCAGCACATAATTGCCCCAACGCTTGTACCGGCACATTATGTCAAATCATGGGAATATCGTGGGAATGAGGCTTCGGAAGTATCAGCGCAAATGGTGACTATTAGACCGGCACGGACGACCGATCTTGTGGAAACTATTGCGTAGTTTAATGAGCCACGAGTTACGTCATGACTGTGCTGATCCCAACGTATTGTTAACCCAGCGCTTACTGGACTCGTATTGTACAACCAGGACAAATATCTTATTCATTACGTTCGGCCCCAATTTCTGGACAACAATTCCATATTTTGTTTTGCCAAGAGCTGTTTGTAGACCAGAGATTACCTCTTCCCACGAATCAGAATGTCCGACCCCAACTCTCCTCATATCAAAAACCGCGATACCCCATCATGGGGCCTCTATCAGCGTGAAAACTTTTGGAAGTTGAATGACGGTGAAGTCCCTCAGTTCAACACTCGTGAGTGCCAAAAAGAGGCATCAAGATGCCCGTATGATGATGAGCCTGACAAAACACCAGATCCCGACAAGCTCGAGGAGCTGGCCAAACAGAAGCTGACCCAGAATGGATGGTATTAACCCCAACTACCGTTCGTCAAGACCCACTGGTGTCTAATCAGCATGCAGGTACTACGCTTCATCGAATGCTGGTCTATCCCATACCCACCTGGCAAACCGCCAAGCCTTCTTTAGACATAAGATCGTTCCCCGACAGCTGGTTGACACCAATGAGCGATCGACTCGCACCGTGATCTTTGGGCACGAGGTCTCGGCGCCGTTTGGTATCGCGCCCATAGGCATCAACAAGATCTACCACCCGCAGGGTGAGCTTCCCGTTGCAAAGGTTGCTGGGCAGCTGGGCATTCCTTACAGCCTCTCCACGGCCGGTTCTTGTCCCATTGAAGACGTTGCTCGAGCCAATGATGAAGGGCACACATCAACGATTGAGGCTCAATCTGCAGACAAGTCGAAGATTCCAGAGGGTCCGCGGTTCTTCCAGCTCTACATGCCTCATGACGACGAGCTTACCATCTCGCTCTTGACGAGAGCACACGAGTCTGGGTTTACGGCTTGCATCCTCACAACAGATACGTGGCAGCTAGGCTGGCGGCACGATGACGTCGCGACGTCGAACTATGCTTTCTACCGCGGCATCGGCGCCGACCTGGGGCTCACCGACCCCGTGTTCAAGAAGCGCCTTGCAGAGAAGGGCATCGATCCACGAAAGGAACCCGAAAAGGCGGCTGCGATGTGGATCGACAGCATCTGGCACGGCCGCGCGTGGTCTTGGGACAAGGCCGTGTGGGCACGGGAGCAGTGGCAGCGGATCAGCGGCGGGAAGCCGTTCCTGATCAAGGGCATACAAAGGGTCGACGACGCGGAGAAGGCGGCGGACCTGGGGTTCGAGGGGATCGTTGTGAGCAACCATGCCGGCCGCCAGGTTGACGGGGCGATTGCGAGTCTGGATGCGCTGGAGAACATTGCGGAGAAGGTTGGAGACAGGATCGTTGTCACGTTTGACAGTGGAGTGAGGGGCGCAGCGGATATAGTCAAAGCACTCGCGCTGGGTGCTAGATTTGTCTTCATTGGGAGGCTGTGGATCTGGGGTCTCAGCATTATGGGGGAGCATGGGGTGAGACATGTGCTCAGGGGGCTGCTGGCCGACTTGGATATCTTGATGAATGTGGCGGGAGTCCAGAAGATTGGGGACATCAACAAGGAGTTGTTGGAGTCTTTGCCCAAATCTTATGGGTTGCTTTCTGAGCAGAGCAAGTTGTAGGCCGGTGCCGAGGAAAAAGATCAGATGTGCAGGCAAGGAAATTGAATAATAATTCAACAGCGAGACTGAAAACGAAATCGCTGGTAATTGTATTGAAAAAAACAGGTCTAATGTATACATCTGTGTTGGCGGCTAGCTAGTACGATACTCTTTGATCGCAACATACTAGGCAACATGCCAAGAGGAGTGAGGAACGCTTCATCAACTGTGTGATGAGTCGCTTAGGGGCAGTAGCATTTGTTGTCAAAGCAGTCGTAGGCACCTCCACCGCACTGTTTTTGTCAAGGATGTCAGCTTACAACGTCTTGTCGTTAAGGTCCGTCGTTACCCTCAAAGTTCATTGTGACATACCTGAGCGATGCACTCATTGACCTTGGCGAGACTGCAAGAAGCCTGGGGAATAGGGTTGGGGGCAGCGATGGCGGCCGAGACGGCAGCGAGGAGGACGAGGAGGTTGGGCTGCATGGTGGCTGAGTGAGAGAATGGGGGGGTCCTATGTGTCGTTTTTTAGGTGGATAATGATGACAGGCTTTTGATGTTTGGATGGTTTGGTCTGATCAAATAAGATGAACATCGGGTTAGATGGCGTGCTGTGAGGCGTCTTTATATTTCTGGACTCGTTTTCAATGCCCCTTACAAAAGGTGATTACTGCACTTCGCTAAGTGAGCTTCGTACGTGCTTACCCACTTGATACGATTGCTGGGGTTCTTCAATATTGTGTCCCTGCTCAACTCAGGTGGCCACTCAACAATCCTCAGCAGCTTCTCAGGTACGGCTTCGCCGTAGGCAGTTTCAATGCCCGCTTTGATAGAAGACGTTGCTCCTTATTGGCGGGTTTGACGTCAAGTCAGTCGCATGTTGTCACCGAGCACAATGGGCGCGAAAGCTAAATAAATTATATTCAGCACTCAAAAGTAGAGACAAAACCGGGTCAACCTCCTGTGCTGGGTGGAACATGAGTGTGGTCGTCAATCTATTGGAAGCGGTTTCACGTAGATTTCCCATTCCACAGGAATATTTCCCGGCCACATGTCGGACTGTGTTGCAAGTCAGTGTTGCTTCCGTGGACTAATCAATAATCCAACATACGAACCGACTCCATGGTACCAACGATCACTGCCTTAGATCTCAATGAGAGAGTAGTTCAACCTGCAACCATACTTATTCTGGTACGTCGATAGCAGGTGATAAGAAATATGACTGGAGGCATAACTTGAAAATGGCATTCGATTGAGGAACGCTAGTGTTAAATAGGATCTGCAAGCGCCAAGCATTTTACATAAAAGATATGCAGGAGCAAGACCAAACGGCAACGGAGCTAATGAGAAACCTAACTAAGTATCTTTGTGCATAAATAAACTGTCCCGTTTGATGAACAAGAATCCGGATTTCCTACGACAAGACGGTAACACAGCCGGACAAAGGTGATCGTATACTCATGTTCGCTCTCAATGATCGGCGAGATGGACCACGGAGTATGTAGCCTTAACGTCAACCCCATGTCCCTCTGGAGAAAACATGGGCGCTCTTGGATTGTCAGGAACCCACATGTGCAAAAAGCCGGTATCAAATAACCCTGGCGTACTGCCTTGAAATAATATCGACCATGTCCTCGGCCAACATAGACATTGCATCAAGACTTTCTTGCATGAAACCAGTTATGTTCAATGCAGAAAATGGTGGTGCCGAAGTTTTAAGTTTCCGCAACCTTCCCTGCGACTTGGAAATGCTTGAAATTCCATGGACCACGATGTCCGTGAACTCTATTATATTGCTATGGAGGCTTGCCTTGGCGGTGCTGCGCTTATTTCCACTTCTGATCACAGTCCAATTTGGGAAGTTACCAAACTTGGCGAACATTCACTGGAAGTCATCAAACTTGCCAATGAGTATGTATTGCCAGTAATTACGTGAAACCTGGCGAAGTAAATACTTTTCGGCCCCTAGAGTAAATCTGGATTCACTTTTATCGCCACCCAGTAAATAAAGGAAGATATCATGCGGTACCGCTTCCCTTACGTTCACCAATTATATCAACAAAAGAGCGCCAAATTGTGAAAATTGAGAAGAGAGGTTGTATTGTTGAGTAAAACCAGTCAAAGAAAACAATGCGGTGCACCGTGTTGCTAAGAAATTCAAGATTACTGTTGGTCTCACAGGCGATGAGATACTCGTACGAGTCGATAGCAATAGTCACGTCAAAGTGGTGATATTGCTGGTTGTTGT
>LFIW01000650.1:0-11330 GCA_001625285.1 Colletotrichum incanum
TCCCGTATCTCCGGCGATACGGGTCCTGCTCCCAACCGGTTAGGTAGCCTGGGCGCTTTAGCGAGGGTGGCTCCGGAATACCAATTCCTCCACCCCGCTCCGGCCGCCGTTGCTCTACACCTATCCCGGGAGGGTGACTTTGTTAGGCAAGCTCCTTACTTACCTCTCGACCGGTGCCTACTAAGTGGTATCCACAAGACGGCCCGCCCTGGCCCCGGCACTAAGTCCGGAAGTCCCGTAAGAACTGTTATGTAACACCCTTACGCCTTTCTTTACTGGTTTCGTTATTACCCTTCCTTCTGATAGTTATGTATTAGTTATTAGTAAATAACTCCTTTGTCTAGTGTAAGTTAGTTTTATTTAACTAATTCCCTAACCGGTACGTAGCTAGTGCTTAATCCTATAACTAAGTCCTAACTTCTCCTAAACAAGGAGCTATTTACAAACAAGCTGTATACGCCCGTTCCTTCCTAATTCTTCTAAAATCTAAAATCTTTACTAGCCTATAAAAGCCCTTATAGCAAAGCCCTATTTTACTTCTTCCCCTTTTCACCTTTCCGTTAGCAGCAGCAGTAATAATAATAATAACAATATTAATTAATATGTCTACTACCGCCGCTACTACCGCTAGCGCCCTAGCCGCTGCCCCTGCCGCTACCTAGCCGGAGCAGGAGAACGAGGAGGGGGAGGAGGAGGAGGAGGCGATACTACGCGGCGTCCCCTGCTATTACTACCTCTAGGCAATAGCTTCTTAGCGCGTAAGTAAGCCTATTATCTAGTACGTTAAGTCTAACAGTAAGTCGTCCCTTAACTAGTGCCTAACTATAGCTAATGCTTTGTAGGCGCTTTATCTAAGTGCTCTTATTACGCCTCTATAAAGGGAGGTAAGGTCTACGTTCCCGTAAGTTTTTCCCCCTTTCTATTCTGGTTACTCCTAGAACTAGTGGCTAACCGGTTTGTAGGCGACCCGTTAAACCACCGCCGCCGCCCTCCGCCTTAAGTCGGTAATAGCCAAGCTTGCTAATAAGGCCGACCCGGTAACTATGTTCTGTAAGGAGAAGGTATACAATCCTCTACTAGTACCTAACTAGTGCCCTATATATTTCTAATATTTATAATAGGATGAAATTCTTGCCGCCTAGCTTGCCGCCCGTA
This sequence comes from Colletotrichum incanum, assembly GCA_001625285.1. Classification (NCBI taxonomy): domain Eukaryota; kingdom Fungi; phylum Ascomycota; class Sordariomycetes; order Glomerellales; family Glomerellaceae; genus Colletotrichum; species Colletotrichum incanum. The sequence goes on from LFIW01000650.1 coordinate 1,156, forward strand.
AGGCTCTTTAGGTTAAAAAGAACCTTATTTCTTACCCTAAGAAACGTAAGGAGATAGACGAAGTAAGCTTCTTCCCTATCCAGTAGTCTACCGGTACTAAACCAGTGCTAACCTTATAAATAGGAGGCCGATATGCTCCTTTAGGAGCGCGCGGCTGCTGCCGCTAAGGATTTAGTCCGCGCTACTAAGCGTCTTACTAAGGCGTAGGAGCAGACCACTAAGGTCTTAGCCTAGGTGGTAGGCCTTCTCTCCTCCTCTGCTAAGGCCACTAAGTCCCTCGCCTCGGATATCTCCTCTGCTAAGGAGATATATTAGAAAGTCGTAAGTAGCCCCCTGTAAATCTAGTACCTAACTAGTACTGACCTAGTGTAGAATATTAACGCCCTCTCTGCTTCCTTAGAGCAGGAGAACGATAATAAGGAGGAGGACGAGTCTGTTAGTATTACTTAGTCGTTTGTTAATATATACTCTATCCTCTTACCGGTAAGGTAGTAGTAAGTGTCTAGTTACCTTTAGGCGTATTTTAATATAATAAAGGGGCGTCTATAGATGTATAACGTTTTTATCGTTAAAGTTAGATTTACTTAGTTTGTGATTCTTAACTGCCCTACCGGTACTAAACCGGTGCGCCGTTATTATAGTACTGCCTTATAGTCTGTCCTTAATTCCTTAGAAACGTTACTCTATAGTTCCTATAAGTTCTCTTACTCGCTATACCCCTTCTATTTAATTAAATATCGTTAATTTCTTAGAGGACCCTTATAGGCTATAATTTCTTTTACTTTATATTTATTATCTTCTTTAATTAGAACTTCCTTTAGCTAGGTACTAGTACTAAAGAAGGGTTCTAGCTAAGTAGGTGTAAATACGTTATACATCCTATACCGGGTTCTAATATTAAGCTTATAGGCCTTTCTGTTACTAATAATTCTAGTAACGTAGAAAGGGCCTAAATACTTATCCGCTAGCTTCCTAGAAGGTCGCCTCTGCCTAATATTCCTTATTAAGAGAAGGACTAGGTCGCCTAGTTAGAACGCGATAGTTAATCGCCGTCTGTTATAGAATTTTGCGTATGTCTTATTACTTTCCTTTAGTTACTTTGTAATAGCTGCCCTGCGGCTATAGAGCTCCTCTATCCTGTCTGCCGCGCTTAGTACTAAATCTGTAGTTCTCGCTACTAGGCCACTGTCGTGTGGTCTCTCTAGGAAGTATCTAAATAGCGCCTTAGCCGGTACTATCTTAATAGCTTTATGCTACGCGTTATTATATACGAATTAGGCTATTTCTAGCTAGTTAGTCTAGTTATCTTACTTTAGGTTTATAAACGTTCGTAGGAAATACTTAACGTTTTAGTTCTGTCGCTCCGTCTGACTATCTGTTTATAGGTAATAAGCCGTACTAAGTTTTCTCTTAATAGCTAACTAGTAGCAGACCTCTCCCTAGAACTTACTCGTAAATAGAGATCCTTAATCTAAGACAATCGACTTTAGTGTTCTAAACCTTAGGAAGACCTTATTAACTAGGAGTGTTACTAACCTATCTGCTTAGATAGTTTCCCTTACTAGTAGGTATAAGGTGTACTTTATAAACCTGTCTACTACCACTAGGATACTATCGTATAGTGCTCTTATTAATCCTTTATGTGATCTCGGTAGCTTTGTAATAAAGTCTATCGATATGTGTTTAAATAGCCGGGTTAGTACCGGTAGGGACGCTAGTTCCCTATATAGTAAATAGTATTAGGGTTTTATACGTTAATAAGTAGCATAAATCCTTATATACTCTTTTATATCTTTTTTTATCCTTTTCTAGTAAAATAACTTCTTAATCCGTTTTAGTGTCTTAGTTACCCCTAGGTAACCACCGGTTAGTTCGTTATATAGTGTTAATAGGATCTCCCTTATAATTACGCTCTTATTAGGGACATACAGTACCCCTTTGTATCGTACGTAACCCTTATCGTCCTAGGTCTATTTACTATAGAGCTTTATCTATTGGCCTGTAGTTATAAAGTCGCTTCGTTACTAAGCGTCCTTTACTACTTCCTCTAGTGGTATAGTAAGCTCTTTAAACGGGGTGGCCTGCTAGTGCCTTCTAGATCTTTTGTTCCGTTAAATGTTCTTAATCTTAGCTTCTGTAAAGCGCTACAGGAAGTTATTAAGGAAGGCGTTCCGCGCTTCCTCCTTTTCCCTTGCTTCTAGGCGGTAGTCTGGCCTACGTGACAGCGTATCTACTAAATTCTGTTTGCCCGGCCTGTAGTTAATCTTAAAATTAAACATTACAATGTCCTATAATAGTCTTACTTATCTGCTGTTTAAAGTCTTCTTATCGGCTAGGTACTAGTGGCCTAGGTGGTCCGTTAAGAACTACACTTTATGTTAAGAGTAAAGGAGGTATAGCCTCTAGAGTAGTGCTACGTTATAAATGGCTAGTAGTTTTACCTCTGGTGCCCTATATCGTAGTTTTACTCCCCTTAGCTTTCTAGACATAAAGGCTATTAGTTTCTAAATCCCTTCTTTATGTAACTAGCTTATAATTACGCTAATTACGAATTCTAAAGTATCTATCTTTACCCTAGTAGGTAACTCTAGGTAGTAGTATTATAATATTAGTGTAGTTATAAAACACTCCTATAGTTAATAAAATGCTTCTGTTACCAGGTGTTACGTAATGGCGCGAAGTTATTCTGGTGAAACCACGGAGAAATGCCCCCGGCTAAGTGACCGGGAAATCTCCGGTAAATTCTAGGGAAATTCTAGCTAAGTGCTGGACAGGCTTTGCCAGGAATCCGCCGGGAAATTACTAGGAGTTCCCTGTGATTTCCCTACCGGTTAAGTTAGCAGTCCGTAGCTTATCCTTATAATTTCTTAGAGAATAGCCAGCTTAGAGAAATTATAGAATAATTAATATATTATCTATTTTACCTGCTCTATAGCGTAACAAATAGTAGTATAACTATTTTTCGTCTAAGGATAGCCGTTCTAACGACTCCTTTAGGCTAGTAAGGGAAGATATTCGGACAGAGGTTTAGGCTTCCTTTAGCTCTAGGATAACTATAAAGGGATAGGACAGAGGTTTAAGCTTTTACAGAAGTCTTAGTAAACGGGAGGAAGATATTTAGATAAAGGTTTAGGCTTCCTCTTTAATCTTACCTAGTTTAGTTTTTAAGCGGGATAAGGCAAGATACTATTTACCGTTATTTTTTAGATAGATTCTAGTAATACTTTAGGTTATTTATCTAGTTCTGCGTTATTACCCTTTCTAGATAACCTATACTAGGCCGTAAAAATTACGACAGTGTATCTTTATAACTAAGGTCTTTACAACCGTACTCTAAATCTAGCGCGCTATTTACTCCTTTAGATTACTTAGTAATCGTTATAAGCGTAATATTAATATCTGTATATATTAACTAAGTTCCCTTCGTTATAAGTAACTTATCCTAATTGATTTAAGCGGGCTATATAAGCCTAGATAACTATAGAGCCTAAGTTTTTATTAAATATTTAACCGCTTATATAAGCAGCTATAGAATCCTCTTTATCTTATAAGGAATCCTTAGTAGCTTTAGTACTAAACAAAACGTTAATAATTACCGCTTATTACCTGTAAGACTCCTCCCTAGACGTCCTTTAAGAGGAGGTATACTATATAGTATTAGTAAATAATAATACAGAAGCATAAACCTTACTCCCTAAAACATTATAAGCACCTAGCTAAAAAAAAAAAGAAAGTAATTAGCTAAAATAAGGCTAATTAAAAGGAAAGTATTTAGTCTAAAAACCTAAGCCTAGTACAGACCCTTTAGAATAAAATTAAGTTAAACCACTAAAGTAAGTAAAAGCGTTATACTAGCGACCGCTTATAAGGGGTTAACTATACTAAGGCCGGGAAGGCTGATTCCTCTAACAATCTAACTAGGGTGGTAACCGATTACTACCGTGGTCTCCTAAAGGAAAAGACTCTCCTAAAGGAAAAGACGAACCACTATTAAATAACTTAAATAATAACTAGATAAGTTCGTTTAGGTTTAAAGCAGAGGATATTAGATAGTTTAAACCGTTAAAAACGTTTAACGATAATAAAGACAGCTACCTAGAAGGCATAAAAACTGTTTAGACCGATATATACCGGTTCGTAGATACCTTTAGACGATACGTAAGAATATTACCGGCTTATGCCTAAGCGACACTATTAAATCTTTATTTATGTCTTAAGGGACTTACTAATAACTAGTACGCTAGTAATTTAGATAAAGACGTCTAGGACGAATTATAAGATCCTAATACCGGTCTAGACTTATAGGTAGAACTGCTTATAGAACGGTTTAAGATCCTAAGAGTAGTAGCAGAGAGGAAGCTATAGAAACTTTAGTATACTCTTAAGGACGTTAAAAATTATGTTAATATCTAATATTTTGCGGCTTAAGTTAAAAAACTTGCTTATACAGCGTAAGAACTAGAAAATAAATATCTTACTTTAGTCTATAATAAGATAAATTCTAACCTTATAGCCGGACTACTGCGACCTAAAGGGGACATATCTTAAACCAGATAGCTATAGTACCTTACGTCTTACTAAGACGGTTAGAGGCAAAACGTAGAATATAGAGGATAGAAGTATTTAGTATTATTAAAATCGTCTTAAAAGTTTAAGGCATTATCCTTAAAGCTAACGGTAAAAGAAGAATCCTAAAGGACAGAACTAAATTAGATACGTAGCCGCTAAAGCTAAAAACATTCCGCAAAAGACGTATAAAGTACTAAGAAAACAGAAAAGATTAACGCAGCATATAACGATCCTAAGTCTAAAGTAAGTAACTTAAGGGAATCTATAGTAAAAACACTATAGAACTAATAAAAAAACTAACAAAATAAGAAACCGTTATAGGATACTTATTCCTCGCGCTTAGTATATTAATATGTTCTATAAGGAAGTACGAATTATTAGAAAGACTACGTAGATATAGAAGTTTAAAATAACGATAGGATAATTAACCTTGCTGCGTGTATATATATACAGGACTAAGGGTATATCGTTATTAATTCGTACTATAGAGAAGAATTAGAAACTAGTCTAAGCAGTTTAAAAGGTTAAAAGGATATAGTAATAACTCCGGAGCCGATAAATTTCGTCTTAGACTAAAGAATTAACTAAGATTTCTAAGAAATTCCGGAGTATAAGGATAACTTTCTCCTCTTAACCTCCTACGTAGAATATACGGAATAACTACCGTTAAAAAGAAAGAGATAAGCAGAACATACTTCCTTATATCGAAATACGATCGGACGACCTTAGGAAAACAGCCTAGTAGAAAGTCTTCCCTAACAAAGCGATAAGTAACACCGAATTCCTTATAATTTCACGTATATAAGAATCTAAACAAAACTAAGACCAGGCCTTAACGATTTTACTAAGGCATACGTAGACTTAGGAGTAACTTAATACGTAATCCGTAAGGATTTATTAGACAAAATCCTAAATTATACGTTAGATACCACTATAAAGATAAGCCTGTAAGGGGTTAGAAAATCTTTAACGCTAGGATAGGCTACTTTCTCGCTAAGATACAACAGGAAAATTAACGGCTAGAATTATAAAGCTATTCTCTATCTTTAAGGATAGGCAATAGAGACACTAGCCGTAGGAATTCTAATCAGGCAGGAATTTAACATTCCTAACAAAGTAGATATCTTAAATTCTAAAGGCGTAATTTAAGTTAGATTATATAGAGGAATACAGATTCTAGTAAGTATATATACTAAACGATTACTAGTATAACACCCTGCTAAAAGTATAAAAACCACTGTAATTCCGCTAAGATCCTAGGCTTTAATTTAGATAAACTATATAACTAGTTTAAAATAAGTTCGCTCTTATTCCGGCCTACGTAAGGAGGCAAGATAAATTTAATTATAGGTCTAACTTTAGTCGTTACTATTACTAACGACTTATTAAAACTATTAAAAATCCAAAAGAGCTAGCGTGTAAAAGTTATCTTACTATTTTAGTACGACTCTACTTTCTTTATAAAGAAATTCCTAACGTATAAATTAGGTAAATCTCTAGGTTAAATTAAAGACAGAGACATATTTTAAGAATAAATTACCTTAGACCTAAAGATTAGTATTAAACAGGACAGGTCGGTCGAATTGATTACGACTAAAGAAGGGGTCACTATTTATAACTATAAAAAAGCGTTTATAGAAAAAATAAAGTAAACGGTCTTAGATTTCCCTAACCTATAGAAACAAACAGGTTATATAAAAACAAACCTAAACAAAGAGATAATTATTCCTCTTGTCGAAAATTATTATAAATATCTACTTAGCTAACGACTATATCCGGCTAGCGTAAAAGATTAAGAATTTCTTAACAAAATAATAGATAATATACACGATAATAACTAGCTTAAATAGGTTACTAGACTAACTCCTTTTAGTACTCCTGTATTTATTGTTTAGCGAACCGTTAACAGTAAACCTAAGGGACGAATAGTTATAGATCTACGTGTGTTAAACTAAGTAACTATTCTAGACGTATACCTTATGCCTTTATAATTAGAGGTAATCTAAAAAATTAAGGGGAAGAAATTTATTACCGTCGTTAACGCTTATATATTCTTTTATTAGTTCCTAGTACGAACAGACCACTAGGAAAGGCTTACTATTATTAGCTACTAGGGTTAAGAAAAGTTAACTATAGCTCTTATAGGTTTTAGGAATTTACCTGCTTACGTTTAGCGCTATATAGATAATCTGCTTTAGAAGTATAAGAATTTCGCCTAGGCATTTATTAACGATATCGTTATAGCGTTAGATACGCCCTAGGAATATAAGAACTATCTCTAAGCTATTTTCTAGTTATTTAACTAGAAAAACCTTACGCTAGCCCTAGATAAATTATTTATTAGATTCCTATCGGTATAACTTTTAGGATTTAAGGTTAACGCCCTAGGGTTAAGTAACATAGAAGACTGCACCCGAGCTTTACGGCAAATTTAATTTCTAGCTAATCTAACTGCCTTAGAGAAATAGATAGGTTCTACTGGCTATCTTAGGCATCTTATTCCCTGATATGCTATAAGAATGTAACCGTTATAAGCCTTAAAGACCACCTTGTTAGCAGAAGCCCGGTTATAAGGAATTATTAAAAGGGCAAAACAAAAGTATTTCTATAAAAACATAGGGATTTTACTAATAAAACAGTAAATAGACAGCTTTAACGACGTTAAGTAAGTATTAATAAAAGACACGGCGTTATTTTACTATAACCTAGATAAAACATTATTTATATAGCTAGATGCTTCCCATGACCACGGCTTTAGAGCACTTTTATTCTATCTTAAGGAAGAAACTAACTAGTCCCCCGGAAAGCCTATTCCGCAGACGAGTGTCTAACCTATTATGTATCTTAGTAAAGTATTAAGCTCTATAGAACAGAAATACTAGGTAACCGAGCTTAAAGTAGCCTGCTTAGTCTAGGTTATAAGAAAAACCCGTATAATAGTAACGTTAGCCTAAGCAAATCTAACGGTTATTCTTACTGATTACGCCTTAACCTATAGCGCTATATAACAGACTACTCTGTTTACTACCGACAGACGATAAGTAAATCTACGGCTAGTTCTTACCGTAGAGTATTTATTATAGTTTAACTTATACTATATCTATATCCTAGGTGCTTCTAACGTAGTAGCGGACATACTTTCCCGGCTACCTAATAGAGATAAGCCTATATTAGAAGTCTATAGAGAATTAGATAAAATCTAGGAAGAAGATTTAATATATTCGTTAATAGAAGTTAGTATAGATAACTAACTACGTTAAAATATTTGTAAGCAGTATAAGCGCGACCTAAAGTTCTAAATAATCTAGAACTAACTATAAAACCCCTAGGAAGGATTTAAGCTTTCGTTCGAAATCGACTATAAGCTTCTTTATTTTATAGAACATATAGGCAAAAGAAAACTATATATTCCTAAGAAGCAAGCTTAAATTTTTATCGCTACAGCCTATAATAAGAATCACTATTAAGGAGATAAAAAAGCATAGTACGAACTTTAGGATAAATTTCTTATCCTTAACCTTATATAGAAAATATAATTATACCGTAAATACTGCCTGATTTACGGCCTACTAGGGAAAGAAAGACAATAGCCTATTAAAGCTTTATAACTAATCCTTATGCCGCTAATACCCTTCTACACGATTATAATAGACTTTATTATAGGGCTACCGGAAGTCCCCTCGGATAATACACTATAGAAAATTAAAGATTTCCCGCTATACGAATTACTTCTTACGGTGTTAGATAAGTTCACTAAGTCTACTATACTAATACCGGGATATTTAATATATACTACTAAAAATTAGGCAATAATTTTACTTTAGTTCCTATAGCTTTATAACTAGGGAATACTAAAAAGTATTATCTCTAACTAAGATCTAAAATTTCTTTCTAACTTCTAGTAAAAACTATAGAAAGAAACCGACATAAAATTAAGATTTTTAACGGCTTATTATCTACAAACAGATAGGTTATTAGAAAGGAAAAACTAAACCGTAAAAATAGTAATCTAAGTATTTACGTTTGCCTTTCTAAATAAACAATAGACTAAAACAATAATTAGTCTTTAGGTAGAACTTAATAACGCCTATTTAGAAGTAATAAGAATAGCACTAAACAAAGTCCTATACGGTCTAAAAACTAATAAACCGCTAGACCTTATTAACAGTAATAACACTAAAATATATCGCGATATACTCCAGGAGGAAGCAAAATTTTTAATTATAGCGGCATAAATATATATAAAAGAAGTTTCTAATTGCCGTTATTAATATATTTCGTTCGCTCTAAGAGATTTTGTTTATTTATAACTTAGAAAAAGGTATTAACTACTAGGAAACCTATCCCTAAAAACGTTAGTATAGTATATAGAGCTAATAAGAATACTTAAAAAAGTAGGAAAACTAGCGTATAAATTAGAGTTACTACTAATAATAAACATTTATCCTGTAGTATCTATAGCGTATTTTATCCCGGCCGAGGATCTATAGTTAGACCTGTATAAACGAACTCCGGTCTTAGTAGGCCCGGTAGAAACAGACGACCCTTAGAGAGCAGAATAGAGGGGTAAGTATTAGTATTACGAGGTAGAACGGATTCTAAAGAAAAGAATTACTTAGTAAGGCAGGGGAAGACCGCAAACTTAGTACCTAATTAAATAGAAAGGATATCTAAGTATATATAACACTTAGATAAACGTAGACGCAATAGAATTAGAAGAAATAATCTAGGAGTTTAAAAGAAACCGCTAGGAATTAATTAAGAAAAGAGAGTTAATTTAGAAGGAAAAAGAACTATTGTTAAGGCAGTATCTATAGCTAAATCCTAAAGAAATTACCGTTAAATAACGATAAAGATCCTAGACATAAGCCGTTATTCTAACATAAGGACGTCGCTAATAACCGCTTAGAAATTACGGTAAAAGAACTATAAATAAACTAGATAACTGTATTAAACAACCGCGTCGCTTACAGTAAATACGCTAACGATAAACCTAGATAAGTAAATATAACGTCTTGTCCGGCCAGGCAGAAGGCAATAGAAATCCTTAGACAATCGGTTACCCCGGCCGCTTACTTTACCTTTTACCTTTACCTGTTAGTAAAACATTACCTATATTTCTTTTGTTTATATTGTTTTCTCTGTAATATCCTTGTTTTCCCTTTATACGACCAGGCGTAGACCGTATATCTACCTACTAAGCGCCGGTTAACTCTCTATCTTTTCTTTATCCTTTCTTATTATAAGATACATTCTAGTGCTAAACACTATATACGTAAACGCTTTATATAACTTCTTCTATAAGAAGTTATACTATATCTATTTCGCTAAGAATTATAATAGAGCTTTACTCTTTTTTAAGGGATACTTACGCGCTATTACTATTTACGGCAGTAAATCTCGCCTTATTTATAAGATAAAGGGTTATAGTAACTAGTTCGTAAAGTTTCGTAAGAAAAACCCGGTTATTATTAAGTTATTCCGTAAGTAAGCGCGCGACCTAGGCATTAATAACGTTAAGTCTGAGTTCTTTAATAACGTTATTTTCTACTTAGGAAAAACCGTTACTTTTACTAAGGATTCTTAGTACGCCTATAAGGTTTTCG
>LFIW01000652.1:0-173678 GCA_001625285.1 Colletotrichum incanum
CACTGCTAATGCCACCAAAAACAGCGGCACTTCCCACCGCATTCGGCGGCAGCAGCAGCGACTTCTCGCTTTTTAGAGTAAAGTAGGCTAGGTTCTTATAATCTATATAAACCTTAACTTTATGCTTAGTACTAGATAGTTAAGGTTTTTATTCTTTAAATGCTTTAATAATTACTATAAGTTCTTTGTTATAGATCTAGTAATTAAGTTCGGGTCCGCTAAGTTTTTATAAGAAGAATATATAAGGGTGTAGTTTTCCTTCTTTGTTATGTTATCTAAGTTATCTACCGATAGCGTAATCTAAAGCGTTAGTTTCTAATTTAAAGGGTTTTCTTAGGTCCGGAATAACTAAAACTGGTTCTAAAAGGACTTATTGCTTAATGTCCTTAAAGGCTTTTTCTTATTTACTAGTCTATTTAAAAGAGGTGTCTTTTTATGTAAGCTTAATAAGAGGGTTAATCTTACCGGAATATCCTTTAAAGAATCGTTAATAAAAGTTAACGAATCTAAGGAATAATTAAATATCCTTAACGTTCTAGGGTTAAGGCCAGTCCTTTACTGCCGCGATTTTCCTATTTTCTATCCTAATTTTACTAGGCGTAATAGTAAATCCTAAGAAGTTAACTCGTTAACTATAAAATACACTTTTCTTAGGTTTAACTAAGAGCTTAGCGTCTTATAGCTTCTAGAGTACTTAGTAAACGTACTTCTTATGTTCTTTAAGGTTACAAAAGTAGATTAAAATATCGTCTAAGTAAACAATAACGAATATATCTAAGAATTCTCGTAGGACGTAGTTAATTATAGTTTAAAAGGTTATAAAGGCGTTAGTAAGTCTAAAAGGCATAATAAGGTACTTAAAGTTACCTTTTCTAGTACAGAAAGCAGTTTTCTACTCTTTACCTTCTTTTATCCTAATTAGGTTATAGGCGCCTTTAAGATTTAAGGCCGTAAACTATTTTACGTTATAAAGTTAATCTTAAAGTTCTAAGATTAAAGGTAAGGGGTAGTAGTTCTTAATAGTAATATTGTTAAGTTATTAGTAGTTAACATAAAGTCGTAGTTTGCTATTTTTCTTTAGTATAAATAAGATTAAGTATCCCGCTAGGGATATAGATAGTTAGATATAACCTTTTTAAAGGTTTTTAGTAAGGTACTTATTAAGTACCTCTTGCTCTGTTTCGTTTAGTCTATATATCTTATAGAACTTTAGGTGTTCGCCTTCTTTAAGCGGTATCTCGTGGTCGTACGAGCTATACTCTAGTAAGCCTGTTTCTAACTCTTTAGTAAACAGCTTCTAATACTTACGGTATTCTTTTAGGATCAGAGAGAGTCGTTCTTCTTCCTACTAATCGTTAATAAAGGACTTAAATCGCTTATCTTTTATAGGTTTAACCTTTCTAATATAAGCGACGTATCTTAGTTACTTAGATTTACTTAGGGGTTATAGTATATAACGCTTCCTTATAGCTAAATTATCTTCTTATTAGAGTTAGCCTGTTCTCTAATTTATTATTAGGTTATACTTTTATAACTATAGGATTCCTAGGATAACGTCGTTATCTCCTATCTCTATTATATTAAAAATAAGTTATTCTTAACGGTTATAGGTAACTATAAGGAGTTACGCTATCTCTAATTTAATAGTGCCTCTACTGTACTTAACTTTTTCTCCTTTAACGGTTTATAGTTAGTATATTTATCTCTTCTTTTTCTATAGTATTCTTTATCTGTTTACCTATTATAGTAATATAAAGTTTCCTTATACTCTAAAATTAACTATTATAATTACAGGCTAATTATTAATCCTTACTTTAATTAGTAGGTGCTTATTATTACTTATATCTATTAAGCAGAGGAACTTTTTCTTTCCTGCTTCTTATAACACCTCTATAGTTAGCGTTTATCGTTTTTTAACTGTTTACGACTTACGATCTTAAGTCTTAGGGGGCTAGGTCTGTCCTTAACCTTTCCCTGCTTCTTAAGTTCCTGTTTCCTATATCTCTAAGCTTCTGCCTTAGGTACGTAGTGTAATCTGTATTTATCTATTCGGTAATCCTCCTAGTAAGTAATTATCTTATTAAGGCACTTTATAAGGTACGCTAGGCTAGGCGTAAACGTCGTAACGTTCTGTTCGTTTAGGCTTCTGAATTCCTATAGTACTAACTAGCTGTCTAAGTAGACTTCTGGGATAGCGTCAGTATTATATCTTCTTAGAAAGAACTAGTGTTCGTACTTCTATGCTATGTGGTTAATACAGTAGTCTTAAATACATTCTGCCTAAAATATCGTTCGGTATAGACGATGTTTAGGGTTTAGAATTACGTGGTCTCTAAGTCGTAAAGGAGTAGTAGACTGTATAGCTGCTTAATATATACGTAGTCCGTACAGTTCGATCTATTAATTATCTCGATCGGGGTAAACAGTCCTCCTTATAATTCTTTAGGGGATATTGTCTTTTTTTTTATCTTTACTAAAGGTGTCGTTAATACTTAGGGTCCTCTAAAGCGTCCTTTAGGGTTCTATAATAGTATTTAAGCTAGTAGCCTCTAAGGCGTAAGATAAAGTATTATAGTACTAATAGTTATCGGCTGCTTACTATAGCTACCTTTAGTACTATAGTAAGATCTTAATAGTAGTTCTAGTAGTAGGTAAGATAGATAATTTAGGGTATACCGTAAAGGGTGTCTATGCTTAGTATTCCTAGATTTACAGTATTTTATTAAGTTATTCTTAGGCCTTTCTGGCTATCTTTTAGTTAGGGGTCCTTCTGCCTACTGCTAGGGTTTTAACCGTTTGTCCTTATTCTTTTCTTAGTTCCTTCTAAAGTTCTTCCTTAAGTTTCCTTAACTTTTAGAGGTCGTTTTAAGCGTTTAGGCGTTATCTAATACGTTAAATTACTACGTAAAGAGTTCGGCTTAACTTAGGTTTTTCTAGTAATCGCTAGATCCTAAGGATACACGCATTCTATAAGTTATAGATATATCGCAGATTATGTTTATCTACGTTAATAGGTCTATAGGCTCTTTAGTTCGTCTAAATCGCCTCGTCGTTTTGTTCTTAGGTAAGTCGCAAGGGTCTCTAGGTTCTTAGCTCTTTAATCTTAATTAAGTTATATACGTCCCTAAGGTCTAGGATTATAATCTATTTATAACCTGTAGTAAGGGTCTTCCTAGATAGTTCTTTAGGGTACTAGCCTGCTTATTCCTTACTGTCCTGGTGCGTAGCGTAGTTATTATTATAGCAGGCGGTCTAAGTAAGTTATACGTATAGGGTCTTTTATGTTATACTAATGTTCTTAGCTCTCTTAGGTACTAAACGGAATCCTTTTTTCTTAGGATTCTTATATTCGTAGGCATAATGTCCTATCTTATCGCAGTTATAGCACTTATCGTTCTTAGTGTATCGCCTCTAGGGGCGTTCCTTCTAGGTAGCACTTAGGTCTATAGGTCCGCTGTAGTAACCGTAGGCGGTGCTCTGGTTTCTCTGTTAGCTATTTCTTCTCTTACTGAACTGTGTCGTCTTAGGTCCTTAAGGGATGTATTTCTTAGCTAAGTTAGCTTGTAGGCGTCGATTCTCGCCTTTTTCTTTTCTTCGTTCGTATAGACGGGTGTCTATACGAATTATAAGTTCGATATAATCTAAGAATTCCTCTAGAGGGGTGATTATCTTAATAAGTTTATCCTTAACTTCTTCCTTTAGTCCCTAGTAAAACATAAAGATTTTAGATTTATTAGTGATATCTAATCTGGCTGAAAGTCTTCTAAATTTAGCGGTATAGTATAAAGCAGATTTAGCTTATCGTAGGCTAAAGAGATCTCGTTCGGCCTGTCGCTTTTCGTCTGTATCCTAAAATAAGGATAGGAGTGCCTTTTTAAATCTATAGTAGCCAATAAAGATTTCTTAGGTCTCAGGCTTAAGTTATTCCTAATCTTTAGTTATAAAATCTATTAGGTAAGGTTTAAACTAAGTGTTACGACCTGTTAAACATAACAGGACCAGGGGACGCCCCTATAAGGCACCTGGCGGTTACAGACAAGTTATATGCTGTAGACACGGGAAACCAGGGTGCACTCCTCTGGCGCGGAAGAACTATAGTGTAAGGTCACGTGGAGATAAGGAAGTAAGTAACTAATTATGCGTAAGCACGATTAATCACGACGTAAGCGCTCACGCGCCCCACTTTAAATAATCACTCTATATAACACCTGGATTACTGGTAATTAGGTGTAAGCTAGAACCTTAGTAATAAGTACACGGGACTTATATATAGGATAGACTTAGACGCACTTAAGGACAGACTTCTATAGCTCTTTAGTAATTAACTTTATAATTATCCCCTTAGATACTCTTAGTACCCTTTACTAGTAACTAACGTTATAAGCCCCTTGTTAAGTATACGACTAATTACTGTATCCTCTAAAGACCTAATCCTTTTAGCACGACTTACAGCACTATTTAATAGCATCGTTACCTTAGCTTCTGCTAATAGACACTACCATAGAAAGCCGACCGTAACACTTTGATTGCTCCTGTTCAGTAAGTTAACCCTACAAAGCTAACGAACAGTATCAACAAGATAGCCACTCGTTACACTCCTACCTCTTTAAGCTCTGGCTCCTAGGGCCAGCGACAGGCCAGGAACCTCGCCTAGGAGTTAGCCGAGAACCAGACTATAGAGGACTTCCGTCTGCCTGAACTTTAACCTAACACCAACAGAGAAGTCTCTCTCACTAGCGAGGTCTACAACCAGATTCGCGCTAAGCTAGGACGGAACGACGACGACCTAGCCACTACTTAGAAGCTTATTAACGAACTTATAGAACGAACTAAGATTCTAAAGAACAAAGCGGACTAAGCTACGACCCTCTAGCAGGAGGTTTAGACCCTACAAGCTATAGCTAACATTATCTAAACCCCTATAGATAGACGTAAGAAACTTAAGCTTAACTTACCTATCACCTATAACGGAACCCTAGGAACACTTAAGGGATTCCTTATTTAAGTTAAGAACTATCAGAATTTCCACTAAGGAAACTTTCGCAATAAAACTAAGAAAGTCATCCACGCCGCGACCTTCTTACAAGGACGAGCCCTTTAATAGTTCGAGCCTTCCCTCGAAGAATACCTTAATAACGAAACCCTTAACCACTGTTCTAGCGAAGTTAGGGACATATTCGCTAATTTCTAAGGATTTAAAGACGCCTTAAAATCCTTATTCTAGGATCCCGATAAATCACGACAAGCAGAAAGAGACTTAGCCCACTTACGCCAGACTAAGTCTGCCACTACCTATACCGCAGAATTTAGAAGACTCTACGCTTAGCTTAAGCTTACTAAAGACACTAAGATCTTTATGTTCTACAGCAACTTAAAAGACAAAGTTAAGGACAAGATCGTTAAGCTCGATCGCCCTAAAGACTTCCTTTAGTACGCCGAACTTACTATTAAAATTAATAACCGTCTCTATAAACGACGCAAAGAAAGAGGCAAGAAGTAAGCACTAGCTAACTTAGCCAAAAAGTACTAATAGTAACCCTAATAACGGTTCTAGCAGAATCACCCTTAGCGCAACGGACAAGCCAAGCGCCCTAGAGGAAACTATTAGCAAAACAACTAGAATCGCAATAGCACCGCCTATAGACACCATAGTGGTCCTATAGACCTCAGTATAGCCCAAAAAGACAACAAGACGTAAGACTTTAAGTGCTATAACTACAACAAGCCAGGACATATAGCTAGAGAATATTAACAACCTAAGAGGCAGCGATTCTAACTAGTACCTAAGAAAGGCCAGCAAATTAACATTACCAGCAAAGACATCCCCCACGCCTCACTCTCATAGACCGCATACTACGACGACAACTGCCTTACCCACTAAGACGGCAAGGAACAATCAGGATAGTATCCTAAAGCCCCTAGAACTCTAGCTATAACCCGATCAGGCTACAAACAAACAGGGATATACAAAACCCCTAAGGAACACTAACGACAATATGTCGACATCCTCCGACAAGCCTGCGGGATTACAGCATACCAAAGGATCCCTAAGGCCAAAAGAGAAACCAAAAAGGACGACAGCCTCAAGAGGAAGAAAGAACCCCAAGAACAACCAAAGACCCTCGCGATAATACAAAGGGGCCCTAGCCAGAAGCTCACACGCAAGATCAAGGAGCAACTCAACAAGATACTCCAGGCAGGACAACTCAAAGAAGTCAAGAGACCAGCCCTTTAAGGCCTAGTAACACCGGACGGCAAAATCAACATCACTGTACTCAACCAAGTCGCAGCAGCCGACCCAAGAGATCCACAAACATAGACCCCCCAAGAAAGGGAAGCGTACGAACGCGCTGCAAGCGACCACCCGCAAGGGCCAGACAGCCTAGACTACGATTCAGAAGAAACACCCAACTACGGAATTATCCCTAGTCAGTACTACAAAACCTACATCGCATTTAGCTCTAAAGAAGAGAGCCTAGAACCCCCAAAGCGACTAGAATACTAGATTATCCACCCTAAGAATAACGATTAGTCAGTCCAGTTTTATAGGACAGCATACAAGAAGACTTACCTACTAACACCACTTATACCAGGAGACCACCCCCTACTAAACCCTAACCATAAGGACCACAAAGACCTCTTTTAGGCAGAATGCCTAGACGACGACTACAAGACACACAGGAAGGGCAAAAAGAAATTATACTTCTACCCTCGCCAATACACTAAAGAACCCATTCAGGACGTCTACCTATACAGATAACTTCTATTCTAGACAATACGATACTACGGTAAAGGAGACATTGCGACCTTTACCCCAGACCCCGAATACCCTATGTCGTACTACAACGACGACAAGGGATAGCAAGAATACAAACACAACGAATGCCTTATCCACTCTAAAGCCAAGGCAAAGGCCTAGCGGAAGGCACAGAAGAAAGGAACTCAACAGTCAAAAAACTAATAACGCCTACGACAGAAGGGCAACGTACGGCGACAACCCACAAGACCCTATATGCAACCTACGATGCAGCACATTTCGACCTAGACATCGAGATCCAAGGACAGCAGGCACACGCAATCATTAACAGCGGCGCCTAAGGAAACTTTATCTCACCTAGATAGGTAAATAAACGACAGATACTATGGCAAAAGGAGGAACGCCCGTACGCGCTACGGACGGTTAAAGGAGAACAAGTCGAGTACGGTAGCGGACTTATTGTTTTAGAGACAGTGCACCTCCCTTTATAAGTTTATGGCCAGAAAGAAGAACTCTAATTCGACATCACAGAGATAGGAGACATTAACGTTATCCTAGGGATCACATAGTTACAAAAGCATAACCCACGAATAGATTAAAGAACCGGCTAACTCTAATAGTCAGATTCAGTCACTAAGCAGCGCTGCAAGAGTTAGGCCTTAAACGAAATCTTTAGAGCACCTCTTAACGACACACCACAACAGAAACAACGAACACGATACATCGCCTATCTCCGGGAGATACGGCCTTCTAAGACGGTAGCCCTAGCAGCGTTAGATTAGGGATCAGATCCACTCCTAGCTATTCTAGAGGAGTACCAGAAGTACGAAAAGCTGTTTGCCCCAGAGTTAGAAACAGGCTTACTAGAACATAGACCTTACAATCACAAGATTCCTCTTATCAAAGGCTCCTATCCGAAGTTCCATCCGATATATAGACTAAACGAAACAGAACGCGAGGCACTCAATAATTACCTCAATAAGAACCTTAAGAAGGGATATATTAGACCCTCTAAGTCATCCGCAGGATATCCTATCCTGTTTATGCTAAAGAAGAATAGCAAACTACAACTGTGCGTTAACTACCGACAGCTTAACAGCATCACAAAGAAGAATTATTACCCGCTACCACTTATTTCAGAACTCCAAGATTTACTACACAGAGCAGTCTGGTTCACGGCCCTAGACCTTAAAGGAGCCTATAACCTAATCAGAATAAAGGCAGGCGAAGAATAGAAGATAGCGTTCCGAACACGCAAAGGACTTTTTAAGTACCTTGTTATGCCTTTTAGACTTACTAACGCACCCGCTACCTTTTAAACAATAATTAACTATGTCCTTAGCGAATTTATCGACATATTCGTTATCGTCTACCTTAACGACATCCTTATCTTCTCACCTACCCTTAAGCTACATAAGGAACACGTACACAAAGTCCTTTAGAAGCTCTAAGAGGCCAAGCTATTAGTAAAAGCAGAAAAATGCAAATTCCACACCTAAAGAGTTAACTTCCTAGGATACACTATTACACTAGGGTAAATCGAGATAGAAGTAAAGAAAGTACAGGTAGTTAGGGACTGGCCTATACCCTAGAACGTTAAGGACGTCCAGTCGTTCCTAGGATTTATTAATTTCTATCGACGATTCCTTAAAGGTTACGCAGGAAATGTTAAGTGCATCTAAAACCTTACACGAAAAGACACCCCGTTCGAATAGACTAAAGAATACAACGACGTATTTAAAAAAGTTAAGTAACATATAAGCTTAGAACCTGTCACTTAAATCCCTAACCTAGACAAACCTTTTGAAATCGAAGTCGATGCCTCTAACTTCGCTATAGGCGGATAACTCGGACAACGCGACAAAGAAGGAAGATTACACCCTTATGCCTTCTTCTCTAAAGCATTCTACGGACCAGAATTAAACTACTAGATCTATAATAAAGAACTTATAGTAATTATTAAAGCATTCTATAAATAGAGACCATAACTATCCGGTACGAAGCACGAAGTTCTTATGTATACGGACCACAAGAACCTCGCATATTTTATAACCTCTAAAAACCTAAACAAACGATAAGTTAGATAGTTAGAATTCCTTTCAGAATATAACTTCCGGATTATCTATAGGAAAGGAACCGATAACGGCAGAGCCGACGCTCTTAGCAGAAGGACGGATCACGAAGTTCCTGTCCCAGAGGAAACATAAGTTATCCTTAAAACAGACAAGAATAGAGACCTTGTTCTAGCATAGAAGCTACTTATGATCGCCAGACGAGTTATAGTTAGCACGACTAACAAAATGACGCATGAGATAATCAGAGAGATTCATAGTGCTTAAGCACACGGACACTAAGGAGTTACTAAGACCTGGAAACAAATTTAATAACACCATAACTAGCAAGTAATAAGACAAGACGTTACAGACGTAATCCGGGATTATGAACCCTGTAAGAAAAGCAAGAACAGTCCACATAAGCCCTACGGACTCATTTAGCCACTGCTAGTACCACTAGCAGTATGGCATTCGATCTCTTTAGACTTTATCGTTAAACTACTAAAGTTAAGAGAACCACTCACGAAGGTCTATTACGACAGCGTTTTAGTTATTATAGACCGACTTACTAAATACGCTTACTTTATTCTATACCTAGAAGTAAGTACGGCAGAAGACCTTATATACACGTTTTTAAAATACATTATTAGTAACCACAGACTACCTAACGAAATTATATCAGACAGAGACAAGCTGTTTACTTTAAAGTTTTAGAAATCCCTAATTTTATAATTTAGTGCAGACCATAAACTGTCTACCTCTTTCTACCTATAGACCGATAGTCAGACCAAAAGAATTAACCAGATACTTAAGCAGTATCTACGATGCTATGTTAACTACAATTAAGACAACTAGGTACCACTGTTACCTACAGCCCAGTTCGCCTATAACAGCGCAGTCAGAGAAAGCACTCTTTACTCCCTATTCTACCTAAACTACGGATTTAAACTAACAGCACATAGAGAACCACGCAAAGGACCACGGGCCCTAAAGGCCGTGGCTAAAATTAACAAAATACGCAAAATCCAGACAAACGTCTCCTAAGATTTAGAATTCGTTAGAGAACGAATAAAGAAATACGCTAACACTTTAAGGATTAGAGGACCATCCTTAGAAGAGGGAGATAGCGCCTACCTCATACGACGAAACATTAAAACCAAGCGACCTAGCGACAAGTTAGACTACAAAAAACTCAGACCTTTCGAAATTCTTAAAAAGGTCTCGCCAGTTAACTACAAGCTAAAACTACCTAACACAATAAAAATCCACCCAGTCTTTTATATCGCACTCCTTAAACCAGCACCACGCGGATCACATACCGAAGACTACATCATCATAGAACCTAACGAACCAGAGTACAAAGTCAAACGAATTATTAACCATAGGAACAAAAATAGTTATAATAAATATCTCATTAAATAGAAAGGCTACAGACACAAAGACAACTCATAGGAACCAGTCAAGAACCTCTAACACTCCTAGGTACTACTAAGGGAGTACTAAAATTAAAGTCAGCTAGCTCCAGATCCTTAAACACCGCCTCCCAGTCGACGACCCTAAAGGCGCCACTAGCCTGTGCCTCCTTAGCTATAACCGACTTAAAAGAGAACGCAGCAGAATCTGCGGATTCACCATCCAGGATCTCCCGACCCTTCTTAAACACCATTCGCTTCGCTTTACGAATGCGCTCCAGCTTTGCAAGCGACTTATCCATTTCAGCCTAAGCCCGACGCAGCGCGTCCGCTCTTTATCAAAGAATCAGTTCCTCCGACTCCTCCTCACGCTCAAGACGATCAGATTCATTCAAAAGACGATCCACTATCACAAGCGGATTAATACCTCCAAAAAACAAAACAAGAAGAACACTTACATTCACAAATCGCATTCGCCGACGCATCGCAAGAACGACCGCAACGAACGCACTCAGAACATTTCAATTTACCAGCCAGCATCTTACAGCGACAACCAGCCGACCGACAATACGAACAAGGCATAACTTCAAAACCAAACTCCTTAATTTCAAGCGCAAGCTTCAGGCGACGTTATATAAAGGAGCCCTTAGCGTAGGAATCGCTGTGCGACATTTTGTCAGTATGAAAGAAGAACGCTTAACACCATCCCAACCTAGATAGCAGGGGACCCGACCTACTTATATGGTTTAGGGACCAAACCTTTAGAGGAGAGACCTAATGTTACAACCCGTCAAACATAACAGGACCAAGGGACGCCCCCACAAGGCACCTAGCGGTTACAGACAAGTTATATACTGCAGACACGGGAAACCAGGGTGCACTCCTCCGGCGCAGAAGAACTATAGTGTAAGGTCACGTAGAGATAAGGAAGTAAGCAACTAATTATACGTAAGCACAATTAATCACGACGTAAGCGCTCACGCGCCCCACTTTAAATAATCACTCTATACAACACCTAGATTACTAGTAATTAGGTGTAAGCTAGAACCTTAGCAACAAGCACACGGGACTTATATATAGGATAGACTTAGACGCACTCAAGGACAGACTTCTATAGCTCTTTAGCAATTAACTTTGTGATTATCCCCTTAAATACTCTTAGCACCCTTCACTAGTAACTAACGTTATAAGCCCCTTGTTAAGTATACGACTGATCACTATATCCTCTAAAGACCTGATCCTTTTAGCACGACTTACAGCACTGTTCAATAGCATCGTTGCCTTAGCTTCTGCTAATAGACACTACCACGGAAAGCCGACCGTAACACTAAGCTAGCGCTTTTCCCTTAAGAAATAACGCGGTATAGATAACCTTCTTAGTGTTATCTATAAAGCTAATATTATAAAATCAGTAATAAGCTCTAACCTAGGTAAGGAATCCCTTAAGGTGTCCTAAGGTTCTATCGAACGTTTAAGGGTTATTAAGCTTAAGTTTATCCTAAGTTTTAAGAGGGGTATTAATAATATTAGTAGCGCCTTAGAGTATACAAACTTTAGCTTTAAGCTCTATAGTTCGTTAAGCTTAGGCTTAAAGCTGCTTAAGGGCTGTAGCATTCTCGTTAAACATAGCTTATATATTAGTAATATCCTTATTAGCGCGCTTAAGTTATTTAGCTAACTCTATAGTAGTATCTTCCTCTTCGCTAGAAGAATCGGCCTTCTTTATCTCCTAGTTAAGGCTTTAGGGCTTAGGGGTGGCCGGTGCCTTCCCTTTAGCTCTATAGGAGGATAAAGTAGGGGTGGTTTTTACAGACATGTTTTATACTGTTAAGTAAGTATTAAGGTTAACTTACTAAACAGGAGCAATTAAAGTATTACAGTTAGATATCTAACAGTAGTGTTTTTTACTAACAGGTAGCTAAGGTTAATACTTAAATAACAGTAACTGGTTCTTATTAGCTTATTAGTAATCTTACTGGTCTGTTAGGCATACGGTAATTAGTCGTATACTTAGTAGGCGTAGGTAGCTCGTATAGCTTTATAACAGAAGGATAATCTAAGAGTTACTTATAGTAGAGTAAATCACGAAGTTAATTGCTAAAGAGCTATAGAAGGTTGTCCTTATACGTCCTAAAGTCTATCCTATATATAGTCCCGTGGTTAGGCGTGTCTGTTAGCTATATTAGATATCCCGAATATCCATTCTATCCTGTTAGATCATTTAGATATCTTCTATATCCGACATATTCTTATCTTATCTTCACGTGACCTGTACCATAGTTCTTCCTGTCCGGGGAGTCATCTGTCAGCCCTTAGGTTTCTGTCCATACAAATGCTATGCCGCCCTCATCCCTGGTGGGGCTGCCTTACTTATAACTTATTAGGTCGTAACATAGAGTGCCCGGAATTAGGACGAGTAACGAGGTTTTCCTTAGGGATGTGGTTATTAGCAAGAGCATTATGTAATACGACCTAGGCCGAAAGTATCTAAATCGATTCGCTCCGAAAGACACCGTTAAGGACAGCCTAGGAAGGCCTAATAAGGAAATCCGATCGCTTATTACGACATTTATAACGCTTTATAGCCGCAGTAGTCTGTAGCGCTAAGCTAGCTAGGTCCTAGGGCAGATTTAACAGAGGGTAATTAATAAAGGACATTAGAACCTGTACAGACGCCCTCCTGCAACCAAAGACCGCCTTTTTAAACCAGGTTATCTTTACAGGCACTACGGTTTTTATAACTATAGCTGTAGTAAATTAGATATATATAGAATTACCTTAACTACTTCTTATAAGGTGCTTTAATGCGACTACTTATGTCTTATTCCTAGGAGCCACCTTAAGACAGTAACTTCGTAAGAGTAAAAACAAGATAGTACCGTGGCGCTAGAGATTTAAGTAGTAGTTAGACGTATAGGATTAGGCGACACTATGGTAAAGGCTGGCTTAGATCGCGATAGGATTACTAAATAGCATAATCTTATTGCTTTTAAGATAGAAGGAGCCGGCGTTTAAGAGGAGATTCCGTGTATTATCGTTAAGGCAGTTTGCGACTATACAGACAGTTATAAAAACAAGAAGTAGCAGTACTTTACTATAGTAATAGTAGCTTTAATAATAAAGGCACTTCTTAAGTATTATGTATATATAGATAGTACTCCGGCCCCTTATATATAGTGTAAGTAGCTAACCTATATACGTAGACTGAACTAACAGACATTAGTTCTCGTTCTATATAACGAAAACCTAGACTTTGTTAGACGATCTAATATTCTTAATTAAATTAAACGGCTTTTTAGGCATAAATAATAACTAGGACAGTCTCTAAAACTGCGGTTAAGAGTTACGATTTATAGGCTTAGAGGTATTAGGTACAGTAAGCTAGATCCTTAGAGGCCCTACGCTATCTAACCTTATATAGGAAAACGTAGATTATGCTTACTTATACGCTCTGGCTATAACATAAGCGCCTAGATATGTCTATGTTTTAGGTTTATGTAAGTAATATAGAGCGATTTCGTTAAGCGTACGCCTCTATCGCTTAAGAGTGTTATATCCCTAGATATAACGATCCTAAAGCTAATATACTTATGCTTATTAAAACCTAGCTTAAGAAAACTGTATAAGGCCGGTTACTTATAGTGATTAATAACGCTAACGATACGTAACTATTCTTCCTGCCGTTATCTTAGGGAGGTAGTATTAACATATATTTAACAGCTAAGACATAAGGTGGCTTAGCACGCTACATCCCTAAATATATTTACGGATCTATTCTTATTACAATAAGGAATAAGTAAACTGTATTAAGGCTTATATAAGGGAACTTACTCCTTAAAATCAGAGGGATAAGTAAGAGTAAGGTAAGTAAGCTACTTTACTTAATACTTAATAACGAGGTTTCTACTAAGGAGGCATTAAATCTCTCTATCCGGCTTAAGTATCTCCCTCTGGCGCTTACGCAGGCCGCTGTATTTATGTAAGAGAACAGTATTTCTATCTCTAAATACATTCGGCTCCTTAATAAAAGCGATAAGAGCCTAGTAGACTAACTTAGCGAGCTATTTAAGGTAATTAGTAGAGACTTAGAGACACCGCATGCACTAACAGCTATATAGATTGTCTCTTTTAACTAGATCTAGTAACAGGAAGCTCTTACTAGTGACGTGCTATCTTTTTGTAGTCTGTTAGACCGCTAAGGTATCCTTAAGTAACTTATAGTTAGATTCTGCGACTAGAGGAATAAGAAGGGACGACAGATTAGTATAAGCAAAATCATTAAGGCCCTTAGGACACTTAAGGCCTTCTTGTTTATATTAGAGGTAAAGGAAAATATAATTAATATGTATTAGTTAGTATAGCTAGTTATATAAAAATAGCTAGAAATTTAAGGGGGATTAGCTAATTATACGGAATAAGCGTTATAGATAGTGTTAGACCTATATCCGTACGGTTAACACGAAAGTCAACAGGTTTACTAGGATTACCTTCCTTATACTAATGCTATGCTTTAAAACTAAGGGACAGGTTCTAGCAATAAGCGACTTACGAGAGCGTCCCTACTACTAGATATAACAGGCTATTTTATATATCGCGGTTAGTAGACACAGGCAGAGCAGGGTGTAGATTAATCCTTAAGGCTGCAGGAGGAGATCCTTAGGGATAAACATCCTAACACGCTTAGCAGTATAGCTAACCTAGTAGCAACGTATTAGAACTAAGGGCGGTAGAATAAGGCAGAAGAGCTATAAGTGCGGGTGATAGAGACGAGAAAGAGGGTGCTTAGTAATAAACATCCTGACACGCTTACCAGTATAGCCAACCTGGCTTAGACATAGAATAGACAGGAGCGGCAGGTCGACGCAATCTAGTTAATGCGCGACTGCTTCTGGCTTTAGTAACGCTACCTTAGAGTTAATCACCCTTACACTAGATTCTCCCTTTTAGATCTTAAGGAGTAAGAAAAGAATCTTACATAAGATTAAGGGAAGGTTATAGTTATAAAGAAGCAGTTCAGCTTTAAGGTTCTAATACGGAACAAGTAAGTTATATTTAAGCGCGATTTATATAGACAGTAAGAGATTAGCTAGACATTAACAAACTCAGGTGATTATACTGTATTAGTGTCACTCTGACTGAGATAGTAGGCCGACTGATCCAGGCGTTAAACCTAACGTACACAATTATCGTGAGGTGTAAGCTAAGACGGCCGGAAGGAAGGAGAGCACAAATGGGTGTAAGGCTTTTTTTTTTTCTTTTTCCGGCTGCGGTGGTCCCCTGAACGGATTACCAGTGGGGTTCAGGTCAGCGTCCATTTCTGGCTCTGTTAGTGATTGTTCCTTGAGAACTTCGTCCCTACAGGGGTAATCTGCCAAGCGGCATAAGCCACAGGCCCACCCCACCACCACTAAAGATGTTAACTGTAAGTTTAGCGACGCTCAATTCGCCTTTTACTGTACTAACCAATGACTTTGCACAAATTCGCAGAAGTTTGCGGGTTTTACGGGCCACGGCATACTCCAGCCAGGAACTCGGGCTAATGCCTACCGAGCCGCGCCTCATAATAGGCGCAACGTGCCACTCTCGTCACCGCTCTAAAGTTATTGCAAGCGAGCTGTTACTTTTTGAAATCTTAGTTATTCCCACGAGTTGAGTAGTTAGTGCTGTGGTTAGATCGCAGTCCTTTCCCAACGGCCATAGTAATGTGAGTTTTGTGCGCAGTAAGCTTCAAAGACAATAAGATTTTTTAGTATTCGTTACCGTAGTCTTTAAATACCGTATTTCATCAATCATCAAAGTCCCGCTCTATCCTCAAACTCCAATAACACTCCACTCCCAAACCTGGCTCGAAGCAACCAAACTTATGCACTAGAAGTACAAACTTCCAGCGTTGTTCAAGATCCAGTCTGAGCTGGTCTTCCTAAAGTCGTCCTTCAAAGTGCTGGCCTTGTCCGCGAAGAACTGGATCAAGTTCTGACCTTGTGACCACTTCGGCCAGTTGGGGTACTGTCCGTTGGAACCGACGTTGGGATCCAAAGCGTAGACGAAATTGGTGTAGTAGGTGCGGATGCTGCGGGCGGCGTAGTTATCCTTGACGCCGTAAAACACCTGAAGCAGATCAGATCCGTGAAATGTACCAAGGATCGGGGTTCCGTAGTTGTAAGAGGCGAGGTAGGACCACGAAGGCACGCTGGGGTTGACAGCGGTGGCGAGATTGAGGAATACGCGGCGGGTTAGGGTGAAGACCAGGTCACCGAGAACGGCAGAGCGGCGCTTGAAGCCGGGGAAGATTTCGTTGAGGAGGCCAGTGCGATGCGGGCTGCCGTTGATCACGGCGTTCAAGCCATCGTCATAAGTGGCGACGTACGCCCTGATCTGGGCCTCGGTGGCTGTGGCAAAGTAGTAGTCTTTGAGGTATGTTACAAGCTTGTCGGTGGTGGTGAGATTAGGCTGAAACACGCCGAAGAGTGTGCCTTCGTCTTCTTGGTCACCTATAATCATAGGGACTGCCGCATACTGACCGTTCTTGGCCAGAACGTCGGGACTCGCGGTGAGGGTCTTACCATCCGGACGGGGCAGGTACGAAAGCGCGATAGAGCTGTACGAGAGGATCCCGGGGACGGAAGTGACAGCATTGAGGAAGGTGGTGAAGTCGACTTCGCGCAGGCAGTTGAGCGTATCTGCCTTGCCGCTGCAGCCTGCACGCGACACAACCTTATCGTACACAGCCTGACCCTTGGGGCAGTCGACAGGATCCGTGGGTGTAATGCTACCGGAGTTCATGATGGCACCGCGGAAGAGAGCCTTGCCTTTGTACTTGTTGTCACCGTTGTACAGAGCCATCTGGTCAAAGACGGAGATAGCGCCGGCGGACTCGCCCCAGATGGTGACCTTGTCTGGGTCACCACCAAAAGCAGCGATGTTGTCGGCAACCCACTCAAGACCCATTCTCTGGTCGAGGAGGCCGAGGTTGGCGGAGCCATCTGCGAGGATTTCCTTGCCGGGCATGAAGCCAAAGCCAGCGACACGATAGTTCACTGCGACAAAGATAAATGGCTTGCCAATGTCGACGCCGTGCTGAACAAGGCTGGTGCCGTCGTACATGGAGGACCATCCGAGCTATCAGGCGAAGTCAATATCAAGAACGAATAAAGAAGTTGAGAAGGAAAGCCTACCTGGAAGCCACCGCCAAAGATCCAGTAGAGCACGGGCAGCTTTGCATCTGCCTTAGTACCCTGAGGACGAGCCACCGTAATGCTGAGGCAGTCTTCAGTCTGGCCTGTCGCCTTCTGAACAAAAGGCAGGTTCGCGATATCTCCCAAAAGATCGAAGAGAATGTTCTCGCTTTCGGAAGATGAGATCATCTGTGGGCAGGCAGCGGCAGGGCCGGTGGCGTCGAAGGTGCCGATATTCTCGGTCAGGCGCACGGGGGGCTTCAATCGGAGCTGGCCGGTGGGCGGCTTGGCGTAAGGAATACCGCCGAAAGACTCAACCTTATTCATGACATTACCAACAACAGTCGCCGTGTCCAGGACGACCGTCGCGGTGCTTGCAGCCCTGTCTTCCAAGGGCCGGAAGTCATCTGGAACCGCCAAGGCGGCCTTAAGAAGGAAGAAAGACGAGAGAAGCGTGGGGAGCTGCATGATGGGACGGACAACGACTGTCTTTGAGGCCTGCAGTGGCCGATGAGCTCACGGTTTAGCGGGCTCCAAGGCTGAAGGGAAAATGTGACCAAATGCAAGCCGCAGGATGCACCCCGTTGATAAGCTTGGCTGAAGACGATCTCAATGAGCTGCCCCGAACGCATCAATCGGAGCGGAAGCCATCGTGAAGAGGGATCCCCTTGATCTATTTAAGTACAAATTTGCTACAAGGACCCGGCCGCTGGTATTCCACAATAGCTCCAGCAACTGGAAAATTCGTCTAAGGAAGATGGATCGGTGGGCACCAAAGCGGACAACCGCACCCACCACCAGTTCGAACACCCCCTGCACGTATTATTGCCTGCGTAGGTGGCCCGGACCTGGACGTAAGTGTGAATGGGGACAATTTCGGGCTTGGAAGGAGCTCGGATCCTTGTGAGGACTAACCCCGCTGCCTGAGTCGTGATCGTCATCAATTGAGCGGGTATCGTAGTCGTGTGAAGTGACCAAGCTGAAAGGGAATACTCAACAAACCGGGAATGCAACATTCCCCATGGGGTAGCGGGGCTTATCGCCGGGGGCGTAGAGGTGTATTTGGGTCGTTTATACGGCAAGAGTGCGCCGAATGACCACGGCAGTTCAAGATTACCATTGCTTGGAGTCAAAGGCCCCGCTGCGGCACAGCAAACCACAGAGACAGCCTTATTGACGTAAGACCAGACCGAAGTTCACATGGAAATATGCAAAGTCAGTTGGCATGCCTTCGCGCTCCGCCTCGGTATGTCGGGCGGCAGAAAAGCTGTTGCACTGCTAGCCGTGCAGGAACATGTAAGCGCAGGGAAACAAGGGAGAGACGGAGCGGTCTGGTCGAGAGACGGCGTACAATCTTGCTTTCGTAGCGCATGTGACAGTAAGACTAGTCATCAGGAACCAGGAACTCCGTCCCAATGAGGCATCGATGTTCCTCTGATCTTAAACTTGAGGGTGTGAGCGCCGCAGTCTTTCTGGCCGTCTTGGTTGTCCGGCGGGCATAAGCGCCCTGGATTGCTGCGCGACAAACGGTGACGGGCGGCAGGCCAAGCTGTGCGTCTTCAATAGTGTGCGTGGGCTTTCGTAATCGGCGAATGCGGGGTGACAATTGAAGATTCAACCTGCATCCATCTCTGTTGGACGGTTGGAGAAGTACAGAAAAAGGCAGCCCCTCCAAAAGAAGGTCGGCTGATGTAGATCGTGACCCTGGATCCTTGCACCGGCACTGAAGCCAGCCATCCACGAGGCACGATTTTTTCGGATTTCGTATCCTACCACGGTAATGGGTCCGAGATACGTGGGGCTCTGGATCGAGATAAGTGCGAAAGCATGGCTGTGTTTTCCGAGAGCGCCGTGGAACCCGCGCATTCGAACGGCATACAAACTTGAGAAACCCCGTTAGGGCCGGACATCCGGGTGAGGCGGGAAATTCCACCAGTGTCTTAGCTTGGAAAGTAACGGTATTCCTGCCCTACGCGAACAGTGATGGGAATCACACAGGACTACACTAGCATCTTGGCAGGGTGGGGTGCTTTAGTGCGAGCCTGGTCACACACACCTTCGCGCAAAGATGTGTGATCAGAGAGGAACATCCCTCATGGATGTAGCCAAGAACGAGGAACGACTTCATGATCTTGGAATACACACACAGACACACACACACACTCAAGCAATGGAAACAGGTCCAGGCTTCGGGTGGCCTCGGGCTTGACCCGACTAAGTACACTATGCAAATTAAAGACTCAGCTTCGGTAGTGTCTTGAGCCGTATTGGGCTTCCAGCTCGCGCGGTATGTTGAAGCTGATTGAAAGCCTCGGCAGAACTGAGTTGTCCTCCATTACAATACGGCTTTTAGTATATACTTTGACATTCGGAAGCATGTGTTGCTGAAATATCGAAACAGCATTCCAGTTGTATGCTTCTGGTTAGTGATCGAAAAAGGTGTTGTGCATATGTCCACGCACAATGCGTACGAGCTTGTAAAGTGGGCATCATTTCGCCATGCAGGTCACAGTTCTGCTCGCGATCTTTCACCGCTTGATATGTAGAGTAATGGATAATATATTGCGGAGTCTCGAATTGCCGGCTTCCCAACAGATGTGGAGTCGAGATGCTTGCAAGATCCATTCGTTCCCTGTCCAGAGATTTCCCATACGCTGTCCAGAGCCACTTTCACCCCGGGATCGAATTTCTCGAATTCTTGTTGTTGCGAGGCCCAGGAGCGGTTTTCGTAACCAAGACCCCAAAGAACGGGGTTCATGGCTGTAGGAAAATTTTGTTTCCGCATTTGTTGAGGTGCTAAGGGAAACAGAATGGAGCCCAGTCCCTTGGATCTAAGCTTGAGCTAAGAAGACCAGAATACGAGGACTGCCTGGAAGCTTCGCCGAAGTAGTCAAAAAAAGTCACTGTTAACTTGTTGATTGACAGAAAAGAATCAGAGGCATTACCCTGATAGGTGAAGACGTGGATTAGATCAAAGCCACGTGCGGCAGTTATCGTTGTGGTCCTAGCTCCCGCTGCTACATTTAGACTTCAGGAATGCGTTCAGTCCATCCGAGTGTCCGAGCAAAAGCGGCTTACTGGCTTTTGACTGACGATCGAACCTCCATTCGCCGACGAGACCCCAATGTTCTTACACTAGTCAACCGTGAAAACGGGCTAACATCACATTCGCCGTAACATACTACAACTTTTTGAGGGAAAAATTCAGGGGACGCTCCAGTGACAAGCCGCGGACCACTGCATCGAATGATCATTCACAATGACTCAGGAAAGCAAAACTCGTAGTATAGAAGACCCAGAGTGGGTCTGTCTTCTAGATGCACGTACACTCAATGCTACTCTGAAATGATGAACCCCTGCACCGAAGCTCATTGCGCTGAGCGGTATGGAACGATGTGCCTGCGTGCAATCTCTGACTCGACAGGTGCAAGGGGTTCGTGTTAATGACACGATGACGCCAATGTGATATTCGTTAGGGTTTCATTCTCTCCTCTGGACATGCGAAGGAGTCAACAGGGGGATGGTAAACCCAGTGTCATTCTTATGACAGGGCAATGTCCAAATTCGCACGGAAAACGGTCATAGTAGTCAACCTCTCGAGATTTTGGCATGTGCATTTTGATGCTGATACAGAGGTAATGTATTTGACAAGAAGCATTGCCAAGTCCAGAAGAGTATCTGAATGGACTTCGGCCGAGTCAACGGCCGGTCGGACTTCGGCTCAGTCCCGAGACCAGTAATGCGCTAGCCGAAAGAACTCGTCCCAAAACATTTCGGCACCAATTGCACCGAACACTGCATACCAAGAATGTTCAGAACGGGGAGTATCGAAGAATTGGATACCCATGACTGTTTCCAACACTGATCAACACCATCGTTCAAGTGAGAATATCAAAGCTCTCACGCTGGACAACTTTGACAACACACGCCAGGCAAGTCAACCTTGGTTCTTTGTGAGTATCCCGTGATCAGACTTTAGCCGGAGATTTGCTCTGTGGCTTCGAAAACGTCGCCTCGTGCCGTCTTCCTCGTTTGAACGAGCAGGTCGTTGAGCTGTGGAAAAGAGACCCAAGCTGCGGGGCGAATCGGTTGGTTGTCGTAGGATCCGAAGGGATGAATGGGTTGATGGCCCTCTGGAGCAAGGTTGAGTCGAATCAGTTGTTCGTCAGAATGCTCGTCGCTGGTAGATCCAGGTTGCAAATTGGTTGGCTCACGGGAACTGGCTTGATTGGCGCCGTTCCCTGATTTTTCCCGCTGTGATTGAGTCGTGACTTCTAGCTTGGTTCCGGGCATTTGATTTTGTCTTTGACCGTACAGGTCACTCTTTGATTTCGCATGTGTGTAAGGAGAGCCTGATTGACTGCTGAACCGCTCGCTGGTGAACTTTTGAGAGCCTCCCGCAGATTGGTCTCGTGTTTTTATATTCTAATGTTCTTAATAGCTAAAAGCTGGGTTGAGAGGTTTGACAAAATGAAAAGGTTCCAATTTCTCAGATATCGATAGCATTTGTAAGAGTTGTGTCTGTGGAGCAGTGATTCAGAAGTTCTGCTGCCGCCCAAGTGTATGTACAGAATTGAGTTCTCAATGAGTTGTTCTGCAAGGTCTTCGGTCTCCTTTTGTAAGAATTCACAGCACGAAAGCTAATTCGTTTATCAAACAGCGGGTTCTCGATTTCGATATCTGACCCCATCGTTCTTGCGGATGCCAAAACTTGTAATTTCGGCGCGCAAGTACGAACCAGTGAGTGCAATGGGAATTTTTGACGACTCGTTTCCAGAAACTGTGGACGATGGATTTCAAAATTGTGCAAAGATGGAGAGGGGGATTCACTTGCAGCTAGTCCATGTGAATAACCCTTGCCGAATGCATATACCTCACCGCCATCGTGATTTGAGAGTTGATGACGGCCGTCTAAATCATCTCGTTCTTCGCTCTCTCTCAAAGCTCCAGCCAATAGGTATCAAGTTCTCAAAGTTCTCATCTGCTTAATATATAGTCGTGACAAAAGCCTTACGCTCTGGTGTTATTGGCTGCAGTGATGCTGCCATTGGCACTGCTGGCTTAGAGTGGCTCGTCACATTGTGGTCAACATGGGCTAAACTTATGCTTTCAGCAGATTTTTCCGAGGGCATGCTTGCTGAAAAGACACCAGAGGCCATGTCATCTTCTCATCGAGTCGCTTACACGAGTGAGGCTTCCATTTCATCCTTTGTATAATGGCACGCTGTTGACCACCTGAGCAGCAAAGCCTCACAGTACTTGAGCGCAATGCAATTTTCGGCGTGTATTGACCGAGCAGCGTTTACTTCAAGTCTTCAGTTACTCAGAATATGTGACCTTCTCCAGTGTTCCTTAAGCTGCAGCACTCCTGGAGCATACCTATTCCAATTCTCTCAAACCCAACCTCCCTAGAGTGTTCTTGACCTTGATACCACTCGTCTTGCTTCCTAAGCTGAACGAACAATACGTAGTACTTGTATTCCTCCGTTCGGTCCCCCTTTATCCTTGAAAGAATGACAACGTTTTGTGAGAAAAAGATCTCCCTCTCTTCATCTAGGATAATCCAGCCCTGGAGCGATCCATTCGAGTCGAAGATCTGATGACTAACATCGCCGCTTTCTGTAACATTTCTTGTACCAGGGTCGATGAACTCCCAAATGGTTGTCGTCAATGTTGTTTTGTCAAATGCGAGATGCCCGAACCGATCCAGAGTACCAAACTCATCTGGTAAAACTCGATAATCCCTTCATGTGCCATCCATGACCATGATGGTACATTTGACATTTTGTAATTAATTTTCTTTCTTTTATCTCCCTTTGCTGTTTTACAAAGCAGACTTCTGCGAAGATACCAATCAATGATGACGTGATGGATCGGACATGGTAATACTTTCTTGACACGGGCCATTAACCCTGAAATAGCGATTGCTCTATCCGATGATTCCGTGATGCCACGCTGTGTGTAGTTCTCTAGCAAAGCCCGAAGGAACTCCCAGGTAATTGCGAAACCTGAGCTTCGAAGCCGATTCGGAAATTTCGGGTCGACTTCGAAGAACTTTTTAGTTCCCCTCCGGCTGAAAGAGAGTTAATAGGCAAACGTCAGGCTGGGTGTGTGGAATTCTTCATTTGTACCTTCGCAAGAAGATGTTGTCTCCTGCATAGACACCATCTCCGCATTCCCCATACACCCGAGTATGGGTGAAGTGTATTGTTCATGGCGAGAGGAATCTTTCTTGCATGACCCACGCTCTTTGGTCGAGGCTGGCTGCATTGACATCATGTTCAAAGTCTGCCAAGTTTGTAGAGACCTAGGCACTATTCCCACCGTCATCTTGGATAAAGAGGCTGTCGTTGTGTTTTATCTCTCCCCGGAATCCGGTACCCGAGTTGGGGCCGGACGCAGCTGCTATCGTGCAGTATGTTGAAGCATAGACATCCTCCATCCGCTTCGACTCTCGATTCCAATCATGAGCGTCGTCCTGGATGATGCAGAGGGAGTCGATCCAGAGGTACGATATGCCAAGCTCTCGCGTTATCTGGACAGCGTCCTGGAATGTCCGTGGTAGCTCATCAAGCTGAAAACCTACCATGCGAGATCCGAGATTTTCCGCCAAAGTAAGCCATATGGGCGTCTGGTCAGTAGCTAATTGGCCCCAACAATGGGACAAAGCGAGATATTTGGGCCCCTCTATCGTCGTCATGGCGTCAAGCCGTACTTGGTCAAGGTATCCAGATGGTTTGACGTTCAGAAGGCGAGTTGGGGAGAATCGTTTTTTAGATTTGGGAGAGTCCCAGCAATCATGGCGTTCATCGCAGTTCTGGAGCCATGAGCCCAACAAGCAACTGCTAGCGACGTTAATCGAGTAACAGTTGTGCAACGGTCGGGAGGTCATGGACTGTAAAGTTCTCGCAGTACTCTCCGATCGTCCTTGGCTGCCCAAATGAGATTGCGATGGGGCGACGGAAGAAACGAGGAGTAATTCAGTAGTACGCATCGAATGTAAGAGTACGCTCAAGATGACTTACCAGAATATATTCGTGAAATGGCGTATCCTTTCGGCTGTAAAGTGAGCACCGAGTTGATGTTTCTGATATTGGCTGAGCCGGGTTTCTCGAACTTCTTAGCTTGCTTGCACAGTAGAGCACAAAATATATATTCGCTTGCGCCTTTTTCGAGTTGCACAATGGTAACAGGTCCTTCGTCTGTTCCAGAGAGAAGGGGTTTGCACCACGCACATTGATGGGCCAGGTGAGTGGCGACAGGCTTCAACGAAGGCCCATCAGCATGATTCCGAACAAGCTCATCCTCGATACTGTAGTTCCAGGGCTCATTCTTCGCCGTATTAGATACATACCTCAGGAAACAGACGCGTAAAATCTTATCTGATGCTGATAGTCCCGAGGAGTATGGCAAAAACTTACAAACTGTTTTTAAACCGACTGTCGGTCAGTTCGAATTGTTACATAGCCTAGCGGAAATAGTTTCGCAGCCACCTACGTCCTTTTGCAACACAGACCTAACAGTTAGTTCATGCCACACAGTTTTGGCAGTTACTCACTCGCTATTCCAGTAAAAGTCCATTCGTCAGTTCATCGTGTATAGGCCAGGGTAGTTTAGCTGTCACTTACAAGCTGTTCCAACACACATTTACTCTTTAGTACGTGCCATACAGCTTGAAATGGTTTAATAGTCACTTACTCCCTATTCAAACGCGTAACCACTCAGTAGTCCATACCACACAGTTCGAAGTAGTCTAGAAATTACTCACAGTCTGTTCCAATACACAGTCGTCTTTTAGTTTACCTAAAACAGCACAAAAATTCCAGAATTCACTCACCCTCTATATTAACATAAGATTATCTATCAGCGTCCCATACAACTGAAGATATTCCAAAAAATCACTCACCCCCAATCGCCCATAGTCACCCATCAATTCATATCATACGTCTTGGGGCAGTCTGTCGGCCACTTACTCGCTATTGAGATGGATAGCTACTCGTTAGCTTGTCCTGTATAGTTTATGATTGCTTGTTGATCAATTACCCGCTATTCCAACCACAGCCACACATCAGTTCATACCACACAACTCAAAACAGAGTAACAGCCACTTACAAGCTATCCCAACACAGAAGCGCCTGTCATTTCATGCTACGCAAGTCGAGATTTTCTGGCAATAACTTACAATACTATTACAGTTTACTATACATCAGTTTTTATCGCACACCACGGGAGAGTCTAGAAAGCATTACCCGCTGTTTCAACATAGCTACTCGTCAGCTCATACTTCTCTTATGGTAGTCCAGCAATTACTTACCCTCTATTCCAATCCAAGTCCACTCATCAGTCACGTCCATAGAGCACAGCTAGCTAGGGGTAATTAGTCTAGCAATCACTTACAACCTATTTCAACACGGATGGCTCTCAGTTCCTGCCGCACAATCCAGGACAGTCCAGGAGTCACTCACCCGCTACACAAATACAAACACATTAGCTAAGTATTTCTGCGCAGCTTGGAACGGTCCAGCAAAAACTCACAAGCTATTTTGAATCAAAAGCTGCCCGTGAGCTCATGCTACATAGTTTGACATAAGCTAGAAGTCACCTACGTCCTATTTCAACCCGTCCTTTAGTCAACCTATGTGTTATTCTACCCGCAAAAGAGAACTGACCTCCTGTTGTGAAGTTAATAGTGCCATTGTTCACATAAAACAGTCGTGACATACGTTCTGCGCATTCTCGTTAACACAGCTCGTATTTGCAATGTCCAGACAGACGGCGCACTATAAACATTGCATCTTTCAGCTCAGCATTTGCATTCGCAGGCGATCTTGCTGAATCCTCCATTTCGACGCTGGCTGGAGTAGGACCTTGTCTGTTGTGCCGTAGAGGGCCAAATGGTTAAGTTAACACTTTGGCTTAAGAAATAGGGTTAGTGAAGTGTGGTTTTCTCAAGCATTGGGAAGAAAGAGGGGAAGCGGGGTCGCTTGCGTCAAGCTGGTGCAAAGAAGCACGACGCGCTGTCACGTGCTGCGAAACGGTTCAGGGGACCGTAGTTGGTGCTGTGACTGGTAATTTTAGTGTATCAGCTTTAGACAGGTTCAGTCTGAGCCGAGATGAGCTCTCTAGTGGCAAAAACCTGTCCTAATCCGTCTCATGAAGGGTTGATGTGCATTTGCAGCTGTACGACGCGCGTCGGAAAATAGCCTGTCGTTTCGACGCTGCACTCAGACAACGCAGCCAAGATTATTATGGGTGCCCACAACTTTGTCCCCGGGTACAGCCAGAGCGGGAATTGGTGGCTCCCACAGGCCATTATTTGGCGCCTGCGGCGCCGTAAAGGCGCTGGCACCCAACCTCCTAGCGCCCCGACCAATTACTGCTGCCCAGCGCGCCATGTACGATACACAGTCAGTAGTCCTGTTTATAGCCCTCCTCCGAACGCCCTTCGTCTGCGAAGATCTGTGAAACGTCTGCCCCCTGCCATCCTCGCCGAGCTTGCGTCTTGGCCTTGCGAGAGGACGTTAGAAGCTCTTCCGCTGTCAGCAGCTGCAGGTTCCCAATCAAAAGCAATGTGCAGGGGGCTGTTTGGAACCGTGTTTACTCTGTTTCGATTGAGCTCGCGCTTCTGCCAAGTACTCATTGTCCACCGGCTTCTGAGAGGGACGTAAATTCACACCGAGAAAGTATCGCTGTCTTCAAACTATTACTGTATCTCGAGCGCAGGCGTAAAGTTTGCAGAAAGCCAACACACCCTTAGGCCAAGTCCGATGCTCTTTGTAACCCGCTGAGAGTTGTCTGTTCTGGCGCCATCAGCCCATTGGACTGACGGCCAACGGTACCTTTCAATGCTAAACCGCCCTCCCTCATCCCATTCATTGAACGATGTTAACAAGAAGGGTCCCCCGTATGCTTAAACTCTTCCAAAAGACTCTTCCGCATCTAGTGCTCCTTGGTTCGAACATGTCGACTGTCCAGGCTCTGGAGAATGATGGCTATGCTGACATAAGGGCGTTGTGAGAGTCCCCAGTACGTACTGGTCCCTTGGACCCCTATCTAAGTTTAGTTTTTTGTTGGCAATCTGATCACAGACACGTGGCGGGTCTGATCGGGCGAACCGGCGAATGGCAGGTCCCAAAATAAGCGAAATGAGATGCTACATGCATGGCCTGGAATTCTGGGGGAGGGACGGGACCGAGTCGCGCCCCATCACAATGTTCGCGATCCGACTTCCCACCCTTCTTTCTTCTCCTCTGCAACCCACACCCTCCTTCATACCACCGGCGGAAGCTGCAGATCATCGATGACCTCACTCCTTTGAGTCGCATATCGGCCGCAACCGCGGCTGGCCCAGTCCTTATCGCAATACCACCGCCAAAGTCATTCCTTATCCCGGGGGGCCTCCGTTCGGCGCCCCCCCTGTCGCTCTCTTTTGAAAATGCGCAGCGCCTCTCTTTCATCGCTGTCGCAAACACTGCTTCTCCTCCTCGCATCCTCGACGCCTGCTGTCGTTGCCGACGGCGCCGTATGGGCGACCCCCCATGACAGCTATTCGTCGTCCGTGGGCGTCCTCGGTTGCAAGATCAACACCGACCGCGTCGCCTACTGGCCCGGCTCCGTCGACTGCAACAACCTCTGTATATCCCTCAGCTATGACGACGGCGCCCACAAGCGCACCGTAAAGCTCCTGCGCGTCGACCAGTCCCAGGGTGCCTACGATGTCAGCTACGATGCGTGGAACTACCTCTACACCGGCAAGTCGGCGAAGAAGGCGCCCGTCGCTGGCGGCCCGCTCCCCATGGAGTACAAGGAGCTGCCCGCCGACGAGTGCAAGGAGCTGCTCAAGACCAAGAACAAGAAGCTCGCCCTCAGCGCGTCCAACAGCATGAACTTCCTCGCCAGCTGCCTCGACCAGCCGGACAGCTGGGTGGCCAAGAACTTCGCGCTCTACAACACGCT
The DNA here is from genome assembly GCA_001625285.1 of Colletotrichum incanum. Taxonomy (NCBI): domain Eukaryota; kingdom Fungi; phylum Ascomycota; class Sordariomycetes; order Glomerellales; family Glomerellaceae; genus Colletotrichum; species Colletotrichum incanum. The sequence goes on from LFIW01000652.1 coordinate 28,355, forward strand.
CGACTCGATATGTTCCTGGGGATATGACGAAGAGTGCGAGCTCGACTGGCCAGCGGCGAACCAGCCTACGTGCAAGCACTCGCTGGGCATGCCGGTCGAGTTGAAGGACGCCCCAGTCTATAACGTCCAGTACCCTTCCGGAGAGGTTGTCGTCGCCTCCACTGGCGAAAAGGTCTCTACTCCTGGCGACAGCACAAGCTTAGCTGCGCCCACTCCGACCCAGAATGGTGCACCGGGACGCGGGATGATGATGCTGTTGATGGCTGGGTCCTTTCTCTGGACATGTCTGATGCTAGGTTCATGCTGAAGCGAGTCGAGGCCAAGGGAAGGAGATTTTATACCATACGAGATACCATGTATACCCCACGTCTTATGACAATAATGTCAAATATTACTATTGGAACTATCCGTCTCCGCATACCACGGCTCAGCCCGAATATCTCGCACCGTTGACTAGGGACCAACCGTTGTGTCTTGGAAAAGCATTGCACATTAACTGAGACAGATTCGTTTCGCTCATTTCGCAGAGACATGCTCACGTCAGCTTTCCATGGTTCACACCCCAGGTCTACTACTCGAAAGCAGCTCAGTGAGTCATTGAGCCACGAAGCCAAGGAGGTTGCAGCGCCGTCCCTTTGAACCCGAGCCAGGAACTTGGTCTATCCCCAGCCTTGCTGCTTTGTGGCTTATGATATGATCTCAGCCCTCAGGGAAAACACCGTGGAGGATGCTGAACACTTTTGCAATATGAATGCTTATAAGATACCAGGTCACCACGTGCTTCATCGCTCGATTTTGAGCCCCAGAGGGCTTCTTGCTCCTTTGTCTAATGCTTCTAAATGCTCCTACAGTTTTCCTAAAACAACGCTTTCGCCATGTATGTGATGAAATTCTAGAACCAATGGCAGCATACGCTCAAGCACCCGGATCAGAAGTGATGCACTTTTTGGTTCAGACTCAAGCACAGTAGCCCGTTCGACACTAAGCTCCGCCCCACGTCCTACTTGGTCTTGTAGCCGCGGAACTTCTCCCGGATCTCATTCTCGTCGAACTTCCTCGTGTGTCGCCGCAGCATTGTCGCCCGCTCCTCAATCGTCATCCCAATCTGCTCACCCACCGGCACGAGGCATTTGGCCAGGTGCAGGTAGTCCTTCTGCAGCAGCTTGACCGTCACCATGAGGTAGTCGATGTTGTGGAACACCAGCGCCTTCTCCCGGATGTACGTCTTCTTCTGCTGGAGGAACGACGTCGGGTGGTCACGCCAGTGACGGCGCGGGTTGAGGTGATGCGACGTGTGGTAACCGTCGTTGTAGCAGTAGCGGTTGCTCTGTTGGACGTGTATCAGCTATCAAATTCTTGGCGGGCGGGTTCTTTGGAACCCCGAGGGTCTTGGCAAATGCTTACCGGCACATCAATCAAGGTGATGCTGGAGCGGAAGTCCGAGTCTGGTTCGTCGGCATCGACAAAGGCGTGTTGGCCCCAGTTGCCGACCATCAGACCTAGGCGGAGCAGCAGTAACGGGCCGAGGAAGACGAAGGTGGTCGCCTTGCTGTTGAGGCGGTAGAGCGTGAAGAGAAACGTGTAGTTGCCCAGCTCCCAGAAGCCTGTTTTCAAGGCGTTCTTGAGCTGCCCTTTCCCGAAGAAATATCTCGGCAGGTCAAACCACACGAGGAAGAAGAAGCGGCCGACGTAGTGAAGGAAGTGCAAGAGGTCATCTCGCTGGTATCGGATGGTTGACGACAAGTCGTTGGGACCGTTGCCCTCGACGTGGTGGTGCTTGACGTGATGGTAGAAATACGTGTTCCACGTGTGTCCCATGAGGGGATCGGTGATGTAAGGAAACACCGCGTCGAACAGGCGCAGAACAGCCCATTCTTTTGACAGGATTCCGTTCATGTGAATGTGCTGATGCATCATCAGAGTGTAGGTTCCCATGTAGTGGAACTGCAACGCCATGTGCAGAACGCCATGCAAGTAGTTGAAGTTGCGGAACAGCATGATGGCGCTTGGCACTGATGTGGAGAAATAGAGGCCAAGATGCGTCAGCATCAGGACGTCAGTCTCATGGCGCACGATCTTCCGTGCCCATGCAACGTACGGCAGGACGACATGCCGATGGAGAGCAGCAGGAATCTTGGACGGCAAGTCTCTCCAGTCCACGGATGACAGGACACTTGGCTCGAAATCTTGGCTTGCCGCGTCGTTGAGCCCTTTCAACTTGCGGATATCCTTGGCGTCCCTTTGGGATGAGACTCCACGGCAGGCTATTTTTATTTGTTAACTGGCGTGTTCCTACTACAATGAATGGCCTGGCCCATAATTGGGACTAGACTTACGTTCGTCGTCCTTATTAGACTTCTCATCTAAAGATTCCTGACTGGCATACCCCTCGTCGCCATCGGCCGGCGCTAGGTGCTTATCGTCGTATCGTTTGATGTCGTCGATAAGGTTCAGGAGGACTATAGTATCGTGAACCGTCAGGTTGGGACTGACAGTGAGACTACTCATTGCATGTGGTGAAGTCTCGGTTTGCGCCAAGCCACGGGAAAAGGAACGGTGAGGAGGTAGGAGAAGAAAACGGTCGTCAATCAATCAATGCGATTTAGGGTTCCCATTTGAGGAGGCTCGTGGCAAACGGGTAAATGAAATTTTTAGGGGTCAATGGGATAAAAGTGGAAAGACACGACGACGTTAAAGGAGGTGACCAGTGCTTTATTACGGGTACCCAATCTCGTTACCCATGTCGCGTCTCTGTTTCGCTTCGTGGAAACCGGCAGTTCAAGGTCACGGACTACCATAAAACCGCCCATCATGCCAGGGATCATGACCACCTGTTTCGGTAGGCTGGTTCAGGGTCTGTAGCGCATGCTGTCATGGCAGGCGGTTGTGAACACAGAGCGATATTCCGTACCTCTCAGCATCTCCCAAAGACGACTTTCCAAAGATGGCGATGTAGGATGGGGTTTGAAGTCCCTGATTGGCTCGGCAACGACTCCGAGACAGCTTTTAACCTCTCGCCAGGGGAAAGCTCCTCTAACATTAAATTATGGTTGACCATGTCCTCCCTGACTTCGTGCCCCTTCAAATGGCTTGATTTCAACGGTGATGGAATCCTGATTGATATGGTCATTTTGAGACTTCCACAGACAGAAAAGAGCAGGGAAGTGAGAAGCTGTGCCAAATGGCACGCCTGGAATAGTTAGTGAGAGACTTGGAAGGCGGAACCCTTCTCACGTCATCCGTCACATCATGCAACCAAAGCGTAATACAACCACCTAAGGGTAATTGGCTCAGACTGTTCAGCTCATCTGATTCTATTTAGCTAGTAATGTTTAGTTATCTCTTAATCCTCCTGTGCAGTAATCCTTCTCTGCATAAAATCCCGACCAGTGAGTTCTAGAACACCACTAGCTTGGGACCCTAGGGGGGCGGTAAAAGCTTGCGTTGACAGCACGTGTGGATACTTGCGCTCTGAACTGATACCCTGAAGGTGAAACGATGCGGAAATAGAAGCTACATACGTAACCATGTACAGGGGTGTAAGTGGGTTGCGTTCAAAAATTCCATGGCACAGAACCGCAATCTGGCCGACCTACCTAGCAGTTTTGGTAATCTCGCCCATCCAAATGATGGCCCAAGCACTCACCAACCGATTGATATTCGTGCTTTGGAGCTCTTGGGCATGAGCTTATCCCAGCCGATGCCTTTGAGTCACTAGTCTTCAAACTGAGCACACCGCAGTTCCAGCTCTTCGACCTCTCGTCGAAGACAGGGAAATCTCCCTTCTCCGCTTAGTCGCAGTAGAACGGGGTAGGGTCGCAGACGGGGGGGCGCGATACCCTTCTCGCACCTCTCATCTGTGTGGTTTTCAGACGCAAGAACAGAGATGGAGCCTTCGCGCCAGCTGTGTAGCCCCGCAATGTGCAAGCCGAGGCTCTGCGAGCTCTCCGCCCTCAGCACCATCTCACGTTGTGAATATGACGATAAATCGCTAATGCACGGGTCGTGGAATTGTTAGCATCCCCCAACAAAGCACACATCCCAGGTGCCCTTACCTACGTCGTACTCGCGCTTGTTGGTCTCTATGATGTGGTCGACTGACAGCAAAAACAGAGATATGCTGACTCATTGCGATACTGGCTCTATCGTACTTCATTGAGACAAGATCGAAAGCCGAGGTCTTATACCGTAATGAATTTGTCGAAATGGCGTAGTCGCAGACAGCCAAGCAACGAAGCTGCCATGAATGCGCCAGCATATTCCTCGTGTCAGACATTCTTTGTTGGCCGCTTCGAAAATAACACCTTATATTGTACTTGAAAAATCGGTGCAGTCACCAAACAAACATTTCTAACTTGGCTGTAAGCACCGAATTCACGTTTTTAGGAGCGATAAGACTCAGCCAATCAAGCAATTGGTGCCATAAGAACTTGACGGTGATCTTGCGGCCAACACTTGCTTTAATTCAATGACTACAACAACTGCTGATTCTTGAGTCGTACGCAACTTTCCGACTAGAGCTGGCTTTTATCACCCTTTGGCAGCTTGCTTGAGTAGCGAGGGTGAGACCCTGATCGAACTCCTAAACTAGTTTTATCAATCAGTCATTAAGAATACATTACTGAAAGCATCACGGATGACAATTCGGAGAGTACTCTCCCTCTTTCAATGGCATATCACAGGTTTGACCAGGGCTGGTTGGTTGGGTGAAACGTTAAAAGTTCTTATCTTGGAGACTATTCAAGGCTTGGAGTTCCGGCCAGTCACAGGGTTTTAGGAAGTCAGCATCCCTTTGTTGTATTTTGCGCTAATAACAAACGGCAAAAGTCGATTACCTTGAATGAAACTGACTGAGAGATATTCAGCCTGGCAAAATAGATTCCACCATTAAATTCAACACCGCATTAGTTGCTGACGTGATTTCGGTTGTGCACGGAGAAATGGGGATTGAGCATTATGATCACCTGAGCTTAGGTGGCGATAAGGGGCTGCCAGGACGATTTTTCTTTACCGCATGTTCCCAGCAGGATGGATGCAGTGAGTGTTTGGAGTTCCAAAACATGGGCACAAATCATACAAGGCAAATAGGAAAGGCCATTATTGATCAATAGGTGACTGAAAAAGATGTGATATTTTAAGGTGAAGAGCACGACACTGCCGCCACTTGATCAAGCGGAAGTATCATGGAAAACCCCTGACATCTGTAGTGTTGCTGTTGAAGCAACTTGAATCTGATCCGATATGTTGAGATAGGGACCATCCTCACTGTGTGGATGATATAGAAGCGAAGTGACAAGCATCGAGGACTTGAGGCCGCACACGGCGCACAGTAATCTCTTTTTGCTCGATACAGGGTATTTTTTCAGGTCCATCTATGACGAATTTCAATATCATGCGACTGGCCAGCCACCAATCAATCTTTACCCAGCTCCAACCAGAGGCGAAACTGGTGTTGACTTATCTTAACTACGTATAATCTTCGTGACAAGGGGGAATGACAGAATGAGAACCGAAAATGATGCCTTGTCTTCGGCTGTCCGGCCGCAACAAGGCCTTCACTAGTTTCATGACTTGGATCGCTCGACTTGGGCGGCCTCGATGTTGGCCTCGAACTTTTCATCTGTGATGGAAGGAGATCTGGCACGATCAGGGGCTACAATGGCCCTGCCTCTCATTTGAGCCCACACGGTCTTGTGGGTGGGGTTCATGAAGAGGGCATCCATGTCCTCAAGAGTCAAGCCTGGTATGGGTTAGTGTATGAACATTAGCGCAGGTCGAATTGAGAAACATACCCTTAGTCTCAGGAACGAAGAAGAAAGCCCAGATGCCCATGAGCATGAGGATACTGCTGAAAAAGAAGTATGCCCCGTATCCGAGGTCGGAGATCATATAAGGCGTGGACCGGGCGATGATGAAGCTACCCAGCCAGGTGGTGGCGGTCGTGATAGAAACTGCCAGCATTCTAATTTCGAGCGTCTGCACTTCGGAAGCGTAGAGCCAGGTGATTCCCTGCCATGTAGCGCAAATGATAACCTTTGATAGGCAAGTTAGCAAGCAAACACTTTTTCACAGGTTGAGTTTCAACTCACCCCATTGATGTACACGCAAGCCATAGCAAGGTAACCCCAACCATCTCGGTTGACAAGTCCAGCAGCAGCAGCTCCAGCCGGGTCAGCCTTCATGACGTACCCTCCAATGTACCACATTGGGATACAACCAAGGGCAGAGCCCCATAGAAGGCCCTTTCGGCGACCGACTCTCTCAGCAACCCAGAAGGTGAAGAGGAACATGCCGAAAGTCTTCGCAATGCCGTAGAATCCAGTGGAAAAGAGCTTTGTGGACGTGCCAGAGATACCAAGACTCTCAAAGATTCTTGGGGCATAATAAGTGATAATGTTGACGCCTGGTACACTTATTAGGGTAATAATAGGAAGAGGGTGCCGAACGTCTTACCGGTGAAACTCTGGAGGAACATGAGAGCCATGCCTAGACCCATGCGGTTGCGGATGCCCTTCTGGAAGAGCTTCTGGAACATCTGCTTCCTGGACATCCGGTTCGAGGTACGCTCCTCAACCTGGGTGCGGATATCGTTCATCTCACGGCGGACGTACTCGTGATCGGCGGGCAGACCACGAATCTGGACAAGAATTCTCTCGGCGGCGTCAAAGTGATCTCCACGAGCAAGCCAACGCGGAGACTCGGGACACCAGATCATCCCCAAGGCAAGGCCTAAGCCAGGGACAAGTTGCAGGCCAAGGGGTACAATCCATTGGGCCTCGGACTTCACGTCGATTGTCCGGTCAGTAGCGTAGTTGATCCAAAAGCCCAGCATGCCACCGCCCTGAGATGCGATCTCGAAGATGCCAACTAGTCGACCGCGAATTGAAGGCGGAGCTGTCTCGGCGATGTAAACGGGAACTGTTAGGGAAGACGCGCCAATTCCCAGGCCAGCAATAGCACGGCCAGCGTAGATCAGATTCAACTTGCCGCTTGCTGCGGTCATGAGGGTGCCGCCGACGAGGAAAACTATACCAGCCATCATGACTGTTTTTCTACGACCAAATTTCTCGGCAATGGGGAAAGTAAGCAGAGCGCCAAAGAAGCAACCAGCCTGTGTTCACACAAAGTTAGCCCGGGAATAGTGGAGAACTAGCAGGGCAGCATACCTGGAATGTTGAAACAATGTTGCCCTGAATCGTATCACGAGTCGTAGAGCTGACTTCGTCGAGATGGAAATCCCGTCGGAAGGAGTCCAAGGCCATTGTGCCACCAATGACCGCAGTATCATAACCCACTGATGGAATAGGTCAGTCAGTACTCTGTCAATCGGACGTCCATGCGATGGGGTCGCGCTCCATTTTCCGCCGGGCATGCGCTGGAAAATGAGCGGCTGGGCACTCGATCACTTCTTTGGCAGACACCAGACACCAATTGGTACCGCTGAGGTGACGAGGGGATGCCATGTAGGTAGCAGAAAGATGTCTAAATTCATGAAAACCACGTACTGGCCAAGGCAGACATGCTGGCGACGAGCGCAATCAAGTGGATGCGCCAATTCCGCACCTCTGGGGGATCAAGCGTCCCCGACGCGTGGGTACTGAAGAAGCCCATGTTGGGCAAGCAATAAAAGAATACTTGACTAAGGTGGCGAAGCGACTATCGCGGGGTCTGAGTGTAATACGTGGGAAGACGGAGGAAAAGTTGGCAAACCCCAGAGGTTGCGTAAGTGAGCAAGAGGAACTAAGCAAATTGAAGAGGATCCGGCGGGGAGGCAAGCTTTATCTAGGCCGCCATGACGTCCCACCGACCATGAGCTTGAAATACACTTCGTCGAATGGAGTGTCAGTGTTTGGAACAGATTCTGTGGAAGGGTCATGGATCGGCGGTTTCTACCCCGCGATAACCCCCATGGGGAAAAATGGGTGGCCATCGTCAAAACTTGCCTCAGTTCAGATGAAGGGTAGGGTCCCTCCCACAGAGGCAACAAAATAAGTCACACGTTCAGACTGTCCGGCCATTCAACATCGTTGATCTCTTGTTGATAACATTGAGCCCCTACACAATTGGACGGGCTGGGCAGCAAACACTTGGCGTCAGCAGATGTGTGGATCAGCCAAGAAAGACGCCGGGGAGGGGAAACGAGGAAATTTTCGTCTGATGCCACGGCGGAAAGAGATTGCACTCTTCTGCCCGCCATCTTCCGCTCTACTAGACTGAATATCATGCATCTTCCTTGGAAATCTAGCTCCGCGGGCGAGTTCTTCGCTGCCAAAATACAGAGCGCCAAGTCCCTTTTCCGTTACAACTAGATGCACAGCCCTGTACTACGAACCTTTCTGAGAGGGGTACCGCCTCCCATGATCAGTCAAGTGGGAATGAGACGTTTACAAGCAACGCCGCGCAAATTCGGACGTAGATTTTGTTGATAGTTTTAGGGGTACTAAGCTTGTTTTTAAGCTATGTTTTGTCTTTAAGTGAGTAAAATCTCCTCTGGCATGCCAATTCAACTTTGCTGTTGACTTGAATTAATTAAGATATTCTTCTTCACAACAAACCAAGCTTTCTGTGCTGGAGGGTCTTTCAGAAGCTTGAATAGAACTGCTAGTCTTGAGACTACACTACGATACGCCCTGTGCATGCAAGCTGATAATGGCGCTAGCTTTGAGGGATTGCCGAGACGAAAATAAGCGGGGAGAACCGGAGGCCAGAGGCTCGACGTGCATTTAATTTGATATAGCGAGCTTAAACCTGGAGGTAATTCTGTGAAAGCGACTCAGTACCAAAGGTCTGGGCCGGTGCAAAGGGCGGTCCTGCTCTGAGGTTGGATCAAGGTGTGGGTGACGAGCCATGACAGGACGGGTGCTTCCCTCGGCTGGTGGTTCATCTGTGCCCGGAGCGGGCCTGGATCTACCCCCAACCTCCTCATCGGTAGTCAAGTTTGAGTTCCGAGACCACGGGAGCCGCTGCGCTATCAAGAAGCGGCTCCATGACGAACCACTCATAACCCCCGACAGCTTCGGCGAAACGCCCTAAAACTGCTGATGGCTCCTTGGTTTTGCTTGGCTCTTGTCCATCTCGTATGCAGCGTTTCGCCTCAGATCTTGTTGGTATGCATAGCTCGTTCCGCAAGAACCGTAACGAATTGCTGCTCCGTCCAGTTGTACAGAGTACAGCCAACCGAGTCTGCATGTCCATTTTATTAACCGCCAACAGCTCATGTGATCCTGCGGCGTATGCGAAATCCTTGCATCAAAACAACCATCTCTTTTTCGGTCGCCGGGACCCCATTATTTGGCTGTCCTTTGAACCACGGCCTCGACAACTATGTTGCATCGGTTATACTTGCCAGCACGTCGGTCCACTAGATATCACATAATCCCACATTTTTAGCTGTGCTCAGCCACCCCCGGCCTGGGGTTTACTTAAGCTGGAGATGGAGAACCCCCCAGAGCTTGGCGCAAAGTTCAAGGATTGTGGGGGCGCTTTCCCGTCGACTTTCCGTGTCTTTACCTTTCTTCTCCCACAAAATACCAGACATGTGGATTCGTAGTTCTTCGATATGCTTTCTCCTGTATCGACATCATGCAATGAGTCATACAAGGGTTGGGTCGCGGAACATGCGTCTTTGTCGAAGCATACGGAGCGAGCTCCACGTTGGGCGTGGAAGCTCACTACTTGAATGCAAGTCCACTAATCAAACTTACGCAGCATCATCACAGAATTTTCATTGCAAGATTGAGAAATGACTTGACTATCTCATTTGATACGTCCTAATTGACTCGAAGGGAGTCTCTTGCAGCTTACAGCATTCTCACAACAGGTTGATGTTACAATGTCTTCTGTCTACATATTGCTTGCGGTGTTGCAGGCTTTGCCTTTCATTGCACTCAACAAATGGATTTCAACGTGTCCGTTAGCCGCTGAACCATCAGACCAACCATTGCGGCTCCCGAACTTCTTGTCGGCTTGGGATGCAAGCTGTCACTAGCGCATCCTAATGGATGGCACACGCCGGGGTCTAACATGATCTACGGCTGCACGTCTCCTAATGAAGCCAGAGAACCCGTTGGTGTTCATATATTTTCGGACAACTTCCGTAAGGGACCGCGATCACTGGTCTGGTTGCAACGTTCAACTTCACTCTATTGTCTGATACCTGCCAAGTGATCACTCCACAGTACGTGGGCTCGCGTATTTTGGCTCAATCGTGACCCGGCTATTTTGCGCCCGCTTGCATTAGTCGTTTGCTGCGCCTCAATTAACCTCAGCCAACGGTGACATTCCCTTCGAAAACCACGTTCCCACATACCGAACCAGCAACGAGAGCAAGAGATGCGCCGCTGAATTGGATTGCGAGGAGAAAGGTGCCATATTCTCCACGTTTGAATATTTGACTGAGAGATGAATCCTACGACTTCAAAAATCCAAAGAATACGTCCGTGTTTACGCAACGTTCATAGGCTGCCCAAGTTACCTAGTGGCGACATTCGAGGTAATGAATCCCTAAAGGTTCCCGTGCTTCTAGCTTGATTTTACCATTGGCTCGGGTTCTGCCATAGCCCAAAGGAACTAGTAAACCGGATACATACCGAAGGATTATCCTCGGATCAGTGGTGATAGTGATGTTCAACAGCCTCGATCTCAAACGTAGTAGATTGTAACAGAAAAGCCAGCCGTGCGGGGAGTTCCAAGAATGTAGACTATCACCACGATAATCAGTTGAATTTTATAGGCATATCAATTTCGTTCCTATTCAATTTGAAGTTAATTCGATGTTGATGTTAAAGTCAAAGTTGAGTTGACGAATATGAGCCACGCTCGAACCTCCAAACTGTGGCTTGTAGCGGTGTAACCCACTGCCAAGTAAAGTGCTTGATCGTTTCCAGAACTACTCCCGACGTTCAAAAAGCTCCGCTGTTTACTCTCCACAGCCGGGCGAGTTGGCATTACTAACATACGGCCAGGAGCTGGCTCCAAGAAAACAGCCTAAGCAACCGCGTGAGTCAGGTCAGTGCACGCAACGCAGAAAATTCTCATGGGGGTTTTCACCCCATCCGCAACCTCCCCACATCGTGGAGTGGAAAAGGGGGGATAGGTATCGAACCCACCCTCCCCCGCGCGCGCTTTTCCCCAGCTTTGGGTAAACACACGCGCTCATCCACCATATGGCCAGCACAGCAGCGGCCCCAGACCAGCACGAGCCGGCAGGAAGACAGAGAGAGTCTTGAGGAAAGGGACAAAGAGAGGATGCCCGTCATTGCCAACAAGCCCGCACGCGACTCATACCGCAAGCATGCAGGAGAATAGTGGGACATCAGCTCTGCCAAGTTACTCCCGAGCACCGAGGAGATCGGTGAGGTCCAGGGGAGGGTGTTTGACCTGCAAGTGAGTACTACGTGCGCTGCTTCAGGCACTCTTTCGCCGCCGACGAAAGGCCGCCGGGCAATCTCCCGACTCCCGACGTTGCAGTCCCTCCGACCGGACCGCCCACAAAGCCTATGCTAACATAGACGTGAATGCGAGTAAGCATCTTGCTGACCTTGACCCACAGACGCCGCAAAGTCAAATGCGATGAGTACAGGCCTAGATGCAGCCATTGCGAACGACTGAACCTAGAATGCAAGTGGCGGCCGCAGAGCAGTACCACCGCCTACTCAATTCTGGCGGCCGCAGTCCCTTCCGGGTCTGGTCGTAGCCCTACCATACCATCACATGCCACTGATGCATCCATGTCGCCGGCTGCGTCTGCATTCCAGCCTATGCAAGCCGTCGATGAGATATTCGACTATGCCCGCTTCATGTGGGATGCCGGTGATGCCTGGCAACAGGTCAGCCCTGGAGCAGGCCAACAGATGAGAACCGATGGACAGGTCTTAGTATGTTGTCCCGACATGGTTGTTAAGCTTTCAAGTTCGATAAACAGCTGACATCACATAGCGAAGTCAATATGGTAGTCAGCCTCTCGGAGGCCGGCAACCACCACTCACGAGCAGTCCACCGGATCTCAGCTTCTCAGACCGAACCGTCATGGATGGGCTGCCGGACCCGTTACCAGTACCCGACGCAAGCAGTCAGTCAGAGCCGGCCGTGACTCTGCACGTACCGACAGAAGATGATCGACTGATGGACTATTTCAGTCGTGTCGTTGTTCCACCGATTCTTGCCGAGGTCGAGACGCAAAAGAAATGGCTGGCGATCCGACAGGCTGTCGTGGAAATGGCTGGCGCGTCCCAGATGGTTAAGTGGTCGGCCCTTGCCTTCTCTAACCTGATGCTATCTCGTCGTGAGGGAGCCTGGGTCGCCAGCCCAGAGGACCATTACCAAAAAGCTGTGTCGGAAGTAGCAGCGTGCGACGATGAATCATCGCCTGCGACCAACAACCCTGGCTCCCGCAGAGAGTACTTACTCGCGACCCTGTTCTTCTTGAGTTATGTCGACATCCTCAGGGGGCACATCAAGGCCGCAGACTTGTTCCTAAAACGGGCTTATGGGCTATTCCAACAAGGAGAGAAGAACAGCTTTGCTGCTATCGAAAAGCAGTTCCTGCAATGGATACGACTTCTTGATGCTCGTGCTGTCTCTGCCGGTGGACAAGGGCTGCTCTTATCCAAAGACGATGAATTGCTACTTGTCGAAGCATCACCGGCGAGTTTTGACGGAGGCGTTACCGATCCAACGAGAGAAGACCTCGCTGACGGCGACATCGAAGATGTCTTGTTTCAGGTTCTATACCAACCAGGGATCGTCTTCTTCCAAAAGGTGCAAAGCTTTATGGGGCGGATATCAAAGATAGACCGTTGGCACCGATCACGTGGCACGGTCGAAGATGAAACGGAGGTCATGAACATCGGGGCCGCCATCGCAGCTGATCTTCGGACCCTATACGAACAGCGGCCCCCGCTAATGGATTACGCCGTGGCGGGGAAGCTGACGGAGCCTCACGTCTCACCTCATCTTGCCTCCGTTATAACACGCGCCTTCCGCACCTACCTCGCCAACTACCATGCGAGCAAAGTCCATCTACACAGGGTGGCATACAAGTCTTTCCCGTTGACGCAAGAGGCAAACGATGCTCTCAACCAGATCCGACGTTTGGCAAGACTTCTTGTCGATTCCCTCGATGCAGACAATTCGTTGCCAGTCAACATGCTTTGGCCTTTGTTGATGCTAGGCTCCGAAGAGCAAGACCCCCAAGAGAGAACATGGATCAAAACGCAGATTCTTCGGATGGAAAGAGTCGCTGGCAATGCCAAGATCACGGCTCAAGTGCTAGAGGAGGTCCAGGCCAGGCAGGATGCTGAGACATCTCGGGTTGACATTCGGTCTGTCATGCACGCTATCTTTAACTCGTGCTTCGCCATAGTCTGAAGCTCAATGCGGCATGAAGTACTGATGAGACTCAATGAATACGCGGACTAGCCCGCGTCGTTGGACCCATACTTTAACGATAACACATCAGGAGAAGCAAAATCCAGTTGACTTGCTGCTTAGGAATGGCACTTGACAAGTGGCTGGAGGGTGAGGAGCATTTCTTCTTGTGGTTAAGGCTTCATTTCGGAAGCCTCGGGGTCATATTTCGCTTCAGGCTAGGCCAACCACGCGTCAGCAGAGCGATGAAGATACCCGATCCATTTACTGTGCAAGATCAGCAACGAAGTTCTTACCATTCAATGTACCACCCACCCGAGGCCAAATGACGAACAAATTTCAACACCTCAAAGGCCCTTACCTCCCCCCCTTTCCCCCGTTCACTCACACGAAAGAGCCATCAGCTACAACCGACAGGCCCGACGCTAGCGTACCCGACACTGGTGGGTCCCGATCGGATGACCCACTTGCGGCCACCCGACTGACACCTCCGATCGGGAACTCTCTATGTGCATGCTTCTGGGCCGCATCCGACTCCCTTTACTGGATCTTTCCAAACTTCTCAGGCTAGATGGCCATGGAAACGGGGACCATGGGAGATGCGGAACGGGCATTACATGAGTCGTTCGACCCCGTTCGTCTCTCGAGATACCCCACAGCATGACGGACTCTTCACTTGGTTGGATTTATGCCCATAGGAAAGGTCGGCTTGTCGGAAACATGCCTCCCTGAAGAGCCCCGCGCTACAACATCCGCCGCGGGGTCGAAAGCTCTGAGCCACAAAGCTCAGGAGATACTTCTATCGACCACTTCCATCATTCCTGCGCACATGTTTCCTGGCCAAACTCATTGATACCCCATTGCTGTTTCCTCAGCTGTCAAATCACAGCTTTCGTTTTCGTCAACCTCCCACTTTTCCATCACTCCCTCTTCATTATCGTCACAATGGCGCCCACCAAGTCTTTCCCCGCCGGTATTCACGTTCCGAGTTTAACCTGGTTTGGTGACGATGCCAGCCAGGAGATCGACTGGAACGTTCAAACCAAGCACATTGAGTTCCTAATCAAGTCAGGGCTTCATGGTGGTAAGTGACTATCTTAACTGTGACCTCTCGAAAGCTCTGGCTCTAACGGATTTCATCTCAGTCGTTCTTGCTGGAACCAACGGCGAGGCCGTCACCCTGACCAACGATGAGAAGTCCAAACTTGTCCAGACTACAAGAGAGATCGCCGTTAAGGCCGGCCGTCCCGATCTGACAATCACGATGGGCTGCGGCGGCCAGTCCACCCGCGCCGTTATCGACGAAACCAAGCTTGCCAAAGAGGCCGGCGCCGACTATGCCCTCGTTCTCGTTCCTAGTTACTTTCACTTTGCCATGAACGAGGAGGCTATCGTCGGCTTCTTCGAGGAGCTCGCTTCCGCCAGCCCTATTCCCGTCATCATCTACAACTTCCCTGGCGTCGTCGCCGGCTTGGACGTCAACTCGGACATGCTCTCTCGTCTGGGAAGGCACCCCAACATTGTCGGCGTCAAGCTGACCTGCGGCGGCATTGCCAAGGTTGCCCGTGTCCGTGCCGAGTTCGACCCCTCAGAGTTCTTCGCCCTCGCCGGCCAGAGTGATTGGCTTGTGCCTGCCCTGTCTGTCGGCAGCAACGGTACCATCACGGGCGTTGCCAACTTGTACCCCAAGTACTGCATCGAGATTTTCGACCTGTACAACGCCGGCAAGTTGCTAGAGGCTTCTGCTGCTCAGCTCAAGCTGGCGCAAATGGAGTGGGCTTTTGGTAAGGGCGGTATCAACGGCACCAAGTGGGTTGTCGCTAAGTCGCATGGTTACCCCTTGACTAGCTGCCACTGCAGACGTCCTTACCCTCAGTATACCGACGCGGCGAAGCAAGCTTGGATCTCTGACTTGGTGGCACCTCTGGCCGGGGAGGAGGCTAAGCTGAACCAGCGTGCTTAATTACATGTGCATGGGCTTCTTTGAATGAGATATTAGAATCATTTGATAGCATTTGCTGGCGTTTTGGGGGATGGAAATATTGAATGGCAGTTGGAAAAGAACACAACGAATCGACACCATAATTACTATTTATGAGCATCTCATTCCAGTGAGCAGCATGCCCAGTCTACCATCATTTGGGTAGACTGTCTATTATGGTGCATGCATCCTGTGCGTACAACACGTTCTCACCGCATTCATCGTCTGCTTTTATATGAAAGAATAATTGGCGGGACTTGGGCTTACTGAGAAATTTTCTTTTATCGAATAATCACTGGTTTGTACTTGGAAAAGCCATTTGAGATCCGGAATACTTAGGTAAGACTTCAAAGATTGCCAATGTCCTCATGCAAGCATCAATCTTCTTCCGGCCGCAGCATAGCAAGTCAATTTCTGGCGATCACTTTCCATTGAGCAGCTATTCTCATCGATGATGTGCGATGGAGGGAGAACGACACAGCCGGAAGGATGAAATATAACTATTGAGATGTTTGTTTCCATCATTAAAGGCTGCAAATGGCAATGGGATTTTCCCCTCGATCCCCTTGATTGATCCTGCTGCCAAAAAGCTGTTTGACCTCTTCATTCTGGGCAAATTGATGTTGGCTTTTCGAGGCCACAACGATTAGGTGTGCTACAAAATTGATCCCTTCAACTATCCAAGGACCCATTCATCGACGTCCGTCTTCTTCCTTTTCCTTCGAGGCTGCTTTAGACGGCTTCAGTGTGCTCACTTGACTTTGCCTTGTTATCATCGAAAGTTGTCTCAACAAATTTGGCAGAGGGCTCTGGACGGGCATCGTGGGCGTAACCGCTGTAAGAAAAGAGTCAGTAGCTGCACAATACGACATAGGGTTGGAGGCAGAACCACATACAAGATAACATCCATCTGGCCCATGGTGAGGCCCTTGGTCTCGGGCAAGAAAAAGAAGGCCCACAAGGTCGCGACAATCATCCAACCGGCGAAGAAGAACCAGGTACCGTAGCCGAAAGAGCTAAACATATAAGGCATGGCCTTGGTGATGGCGAACTGAGTAGCCCTGGAAGAGTGTAAGTGTATGTAGAACAAACCAAGCCGCAACGGATTTTGACTAACCAGACGACAAGGGCTGCGTAAGTCCCTGTGAAGTTGCGGAGAGCACCGGGGAAGATCTCGGCACTAACGATCCATGGAATACCGTTCAAGCCGAAGGACCAGCTGCAAAGATCGTTAGATTGGATCAGATCAGAAACAGCGACAGAGGGGCGTACCAGATAGAGTAAATCATAATCATGCCGGTTGCGGCCTTACCACCTGCTGCAGTTGAGGCGGACAGCTCTTTACCAGCTGCGATGACGTCGGCGGGCTTCGCTAGCCCGACGTACCCCCCGACGATCCAAAGGCACAGCGAGCAAATGAAGGAGGACAAGATCGCGGGCCAACGTCTCCCGAGAAGGTCGATCAGGAAGATGAAGTATATGATGGACGCGATAGCTAGGGTCCAGTCAGTGAAGACCCCCTGTGCATGTGAGGTTCAATGATGCTCACCCTTAATCAAGCCGTAAATCCCAGTATAGAGAGAAACATCCGTGATACCAATCGATTTGAAGAGAGTCGGGGAGTAGTAGTTGATGGCTAGCGAAGCAAATTAGCTACAACGGCATCTCGGTTTTCAATCGATTTGAATGGCATACCGGCAGCACCAGAGAGGTTGTTGAGAGCAAAGGCGCAGAAGACAAGGACCAGACGGTTCCACATGCCTTTACGGCACAACATGTTTGCAACGCCGCGCAGATATGCCCACTGTCCGCTACCGTATTGTGCGGAAACAGCTCGCTCCTCATCGATTTTCTTCTGGAACATGTCGAGCTCCTCTTGCATGTCTGTGCATCTGAGGTCAATATCTGCTGCAAATTGAGCGCGCCAGTTGTCTTTCAAGGCATTACTCACATTTGTGGTCAATGGGTAGACCCCTGAGACCCTCGAGAACCTTGTGCGCCTTCTCCGTCTTGTTTTTGCGCAGAAGCCATAGAGGACTCTCGTGGATGAAAAAGCAGCCGGCAAAGAGGATTCCGGCAGGAACTAGCTGGAAGGCCATCGGGATTCTCCAGCTGACGGGCAAATCCGGGTTTATGGTCTGCGTGATACCATAATTAATCCAGAAACCGATCACGGATCCGATTTGATATGCAACTTCGAATAGACCGGTGAGAATGCCGCGGATCGAGGGGATCGAGAGCTCGCCGATGTACGAGGGGACTGTGGCCGTGATTCCACCGCATCCGACTCCCGTCAGAGCGCGGCCGGCATCTGCGTGGATTAAGTTAATCGTGATATCCTCTAATCAACCGGTCTTGGGGATTGTCTTACAGATGAATGATAGTTGGTCTGTTGCGGCAGTCATCAAAATGGCGCCCACAAGGAAGATGACGACGTTAGCCTGCAGAGTCCATTTTCTACCCAGACGCTCGGTGACTGGTAATAAGTTAGCCTCTCTGCTTTCGATTTGAGGTTGAAAGATCCATACTGAAAAAGCAAAGAACTGCACCGCCCAAAGCTCCGGCCTGAAAGGCTGAGGTGATATTGCTCGAGATGTTGTTGGAGTTCTCGGCGTTGATGCCAAAGTCCCTCTTGAAACTATTGCGGGCAATAGTGGTTCCGATAAATGCCGAGTCGTATCCGAAACTGGTAACAAGAATTAGCCATCGTTATGTTTTGATTAGTCTTGATCAACTGACAGGAACGAGCCAGTTGCGATAATCGCGGCCTCAATGTAGAGCTTCCAGTTGTACACTTCCTTCGGCGTCGGACGATCCTCGACAGCCTTAAAGCCACCCATGCTTACGATACTGTGCTTATCGAGACTGCCGAGTAGCGGTTGTTGTTGATGGAGTTGTGGGTTTGCTGGCACGCACACGCACTTCACAGTCACATTTTGCAAGGAGTTCTGGGTGTTAAAGAGTATTTATCCTGCCCTGCCTTACCACCACGTCGGATGGCGCATCCCCACGGGGTACAGGGTGGAGAAAACATGGAGGGTTTTGGAGTTTGGCTCACTCGCGTCGCTTGTCACTGCGCGTCTCTTTGAGGGGGTGGGTGGGAAGATGGGGGAATGCTTGCTAGTTTGACTCGCGCTTCCTGGCGCTCATCGGAAGTCGTCCGTGGACGATGTCATTTACGGTTTCCTCACCCGAGCAAGTGGATTGACGTCTTCACGCTAGTAAGCCACAAAAAAGTCTTCATCGAGAGCAGTGAATGTTAGTGATCTGCTAGTGCTTCCTGCTTGATCCTCCCCGGCTTTCATCAGCTGCTGTAAAACGCGGAGTATCCGAGCGAGAGATCAGGTGGTCTCTTCAACGTCCGATCAGGAACCGTTCCTTTGCCGGCCCCACCACTTTGGACGGGCGATGGTGCATGCCATGGATCCCAATAATATGCGAGCCGAGAAGCGACCCGACGCAGAGCACCCGAGATCGACTCCACACGACACGTAAAAATGCGACGAGCGTCGGTACAGAACCAAGTTTACGGGCCTGGGTAACATGAGTGTGATTACGCAAGCAGCCAGTGGGAGATCAGACGAGCCGAAGAGTGCCAAGTAAGGCCCGCTAGAGAGTGGGCTCCCGAGGTCACTAGCATCTATTGGCAAGTCGTCAGCTTTAAAAGTTTTAACCAGGGTTCCGCCTTCTTGTGAATCAATACATGAGAAACCTGCGAAAGAAGAAGATCGAGCAATGATGTCGTGGGTTTTGGGTCGTGCGAGAGCTTGCAGGTTTTCTCCTCTCAAGTTGTCGTTGTCAGGCTTGCGGCAAGCCAGATTCTAGTGGTACATTTGACTTCTCATAACAAGGCCAAAATCACTTCCATATACTGCCTTCATGTAGATTGAGCAATAGCATGCTACCAAGAGCACGTCGGCATATGTCGCTTGTTGAGTCACTGTAGACGTTGTTGGAGTGTCTGGGGAAGGGAGATACACAGGTAGGTGGCTGCATCCATCAATCTCCAGAATCTTCAAACATCCTGGCCTGTCCTACGCGAGTATCAATCAAAAGCATAAATCAAGAGAAGACATCAGCATTAGAACACGACGATTCACATGTCAAAGATCAGTGTTAGACCTTGTCTGTTTTGCGTCCGATCTCAACCGGCGTCTGGATATTAAATGTACAGTTTATGTGTTGAAATATGCTCTGACATCATTCAAGGTTCCAACGGCAAGGTCGGATCATTATTAGGTATGACTGATATCCATACGGTGAAGGGCTACTCCCAAATCCAGCTGACAAAGCGGATGGGGCCAGTCTTCTTGACATCAGGTTCTTCGGGGTACGAGTCAGCCTGCTCAAATGCATCGTGGAGCGGGATGTTATCAAGCGAGACGGCCTTGGTCTTTTTGACGAACTTCCAGATGAGGAAAGCCAGCGTGACAAGCGGGATGTCCCTGCGCGCTGGTTAGTAAAGACGGCTACCAGCATTGCAACGTAAGTGGATGACGAGGCTTACAAATAAGACGAGACGAAGCCGCTGGCACTCCAATTGCCCTTAGTAAAGACCTCGAAACCACTGGTTAAAAGGATAAGGATGCACATGAACAGCGCTGCATGTGAGCTATAGACTACAGTTTCTTTTCGTTAGCAAAAGTTCTCAGGTGGCTGGGGCCTGCGATGCTTACAGGTCCATGAGTTGTTCCACGGCAATCTGCTAAAGGCAATACCCTGCTTCTTCATCGCCCTCTTGAGGCGGATATGATTGAATAGGATGGCGGACCACGACACCAACACACCAGCTGCGGTCAAGTCCACGAGCCACCAGAAAACGGTCAATGCGCCGTTGGATAAGCTCATGAAGCTGAGTAACATGAAGACCGTGAAGAGCAAGACGCAGACATATGGCGTGCCCCACGCGGTGGTGCGGAGGAAGATTTTGGGGGCTTGTCCTTTGAGCGCAAGGCCAAACAGCACACGGGTACCGGCGAGCAGGCTCTGGTTGGACGCAGACCAAGCGGAGGTAATAACGACGGCGTTGACGACACTGGGGATTGCCGGGATGCCGGCGGCCGAGGCGGCGATGACGAAGGGACTCTGGGCGGCGGTGCCGGAAGCATCGTTCAGGCGGGGGTCATTGCTCGCGACCAACATACCGACAACGAGGACGGCAAGCATGTAGAACAGCACGATACGCGCAAAGACGCGCTTGCAGGCGCGGGGAATGGCGCGACGGGGGTTCTGCGTCTCGGCAGCGGCCATGGCGAGGGACTCAACACCAGCAAAGGAGAAGACGGCGCTCGTCATGACGCCCCAGTAGCCCAGGAACTTGCCCCAGTCACCAGTGGCGATGTGCTCAACAAACGGGCCCGGGCTCTGCCAGTACCGGAATCCGATGCGGGACGTGCCGGGGATACCACCGAGGTCGATGACGAGACCAAGGATGATGAGAAAGATGACGAGCAGGATCTTGAGCAGTGCGAAGATGAACTCGACTTCACCAAAGACGCGCACAAAGGCAATGCCGACGACGAACGTCAGCACGATGAAGACAACGATGAAGACAGACGGGTTGATGTCGGTCCAGAACTGGAAGAGCACGCAGATGGCCGTGATCTCGGAGGGGATCGAAAGGATGTTGCCGTAGACCAGATTCCAGCCGATGGCGAAGCCCCAGGCCGGGTCGACCAGGAACTCGGCGTGGCGGACGAAGGATCCGGTGACGGGCAGCAGAGCCGAGACCTCTCCGAGCGCAAACTGCACGGAGCAGACGATGAGGCCGACGGTGGCGTAGCCGAGCAGCGCGCCAAGGGGACCGCCGGTCTGGATGGCACCGCCGAGGCCGAGGAACAGACCGGTGCCAATGGCGCCGGCGATACCCAGCATGGACAGGTGGCGCTGCTCCAGGCCGCGCTTCAGGTCGCGGTCCTCGGTGGTGGTGACGAAGTCGCCGTTGTGATCGTCGTGAGGCTCAAACGGGCCGCGCCGAGGGGTCTCGGGGGCCTCAGCGGCCTCGACATCCTCGGACGTGATCCAGGCGTGGCGGGTGACATTGGCGATGCCCGGCGACTTGGCGCCCGGGAATGCAATGGTTTCGGTGCTCATCGTTTCCGCTACTTTCCCACTCTCTCCCTTTTCTTGTTCGGCTGCGTCCTTCGCCGAGGTCGGGCTGGCGGTGCAAGGTGAGAGCAAAAGCTGACCCCGAAAAGATGAATGCAAACGGTGCCTCTTGTCCCCAGGGTTCGTTGCGAGACAATATTATGTAATATTTTCACCGGTGTCGCAATTGCACGAGGAGATAACGATGAGGCAACCAAAATATCTTCACCTCAACAGACAATGTCGACTACCGTCTGCTACGCCGAGTCCTGGTTCATGCGGCTCTGGCCCATGGCTGGCTTGCAAAAGAATCGCAAAAAGGTCGGACAGGCAATCGGGGGAGGACGGAGGAAACCACGAAGAAATTTTGTCGCCTTATCGCGAACTCCATTTCGGAAGGTGAGATTTCTCATTTGATGATGCCATTGCGCCAAGCGGGGCCGGTCCACCTGCACTGCGAGCACGTTCCTGGTGGCCGTACGAACAACCACAGCGTCAATACGTTATCATTATCTAAATCCGCGGCTCTCGTTGTGTCTTTGGATGACTGACTCGCACGACCGAAGCTGATGTTCTGATCCTATTTTTCCCATGCCCATACTTTGTCAACAACTGTTCATTCAGCTGAATTACGATTTCGGTTCGCAGTCACTGAGCGATTGTGAAGGCCTCGACGCTCAAGTGTGGTCGCGAAACGCGATCCGCCTAGTCTTACTTGCATGCGGTTTAGCCGAATAGAGTTCTCAACCCCTGTCTCTACATCAAGCCATTTCCTTCCACTCAACAAATCTGACTGGAGAATTGCATCTTGACAACAAGGTTGTTAACTTGAGGGGAAATGCGCTGCCGATGTTGACATGTATCTCGGAGGGTTCGGTTGGCTGTATACATGTCGTTACTGTTCGGCCGTGGCTAGTTGCAGCAGTAGACGGACTATCAAGGCTCATGGTATGTAGACTTCATGAACAGTTTTCACAATGAATATTGAGCTATAAGATACAGACAGTCGTTTCCTCTGAAAGTTCCCCCAATTCGATCAAGGCAGTCTGACTTGCCAAATATATGCAAATGGCTTACTTAGGTCCGGTAACCAAGTGTGCTTTCAGTAGCCAAAAACAGGATGATCCTTCATTTCCTAGGGGCTTTCGTATTTTCTAGCACTCATGATGGATTTTTGATACTAACGTCTGTGGTACCATGGGGCCACTTCTCCATCTATCAGTAATGGCCTTTGCTACTCCTACTTTTCTCGGTGGTCCCTGTACTATCATCGCCAAGACTAGCGTTGATCTCAATGGAGATGTCTGGTCGCGACTTAACGACAACGTCCCCAAGTCTGACCCGGTCATTGATAATGTATCCTTCTGTGTGTCTCTCAGCCACATCTCAGGCGGGTATCGACGCGCCCAGCACCACAATGTTTCAAAAATCTGCGCGAGGTAGGTCCTTCTCTTTCATTTCAATGAGCCACAGTGCCGATAGTGCGTTCGCCGCTACAGGCACTCCCCAGCTCGAGCACAACATTCATGTATCTGGAGTCCACCGCGTTCATGAATAACTTACGTTGCTTCCAGGCTGCGGCTGACTCTGTTTCGGTAACATGATGAGCTAGGCTTTTGATACGTTGGTATGCACGTGTTTACCGTTTTTGGCAGCACTGTCTTACTTCAACTCGAGTATACGCTCTCAAGAAGAGATATTAATGACGTGACCACCCTGTATCGAGGGCAGTGGCTCTCGAATTAGAATCAGAGGACCTAAAACATCACGTTACGGGCAGTGATGAAGTCCGAGTATGGAATGACTGAAAGAGCCTGTACCCAAGGATAAAGTTTTGGTGGTTCGAAAATCGGCAAATCAAGCATTAAGGCGTAGAGAGATTGATTGTCAGCAGGTAATGAGTTTTCGGCAAGGCCAGGGGCATTGCTGGCCATTTCATGACAAACATCCATCGAATCGCCGCTGACGTTAGGTGCGTAGCTCTGACTGCAGCTGGTCGAGCGACACGTGGTAGATGTATTAGCATGGGGTCACTGCATTCCCTCGACCTAGTGATTGAACACAGCAAAGAACAAGAATGGAGTAAGATGCATATGTGATGGCCAACCCTTAGACCTAGGATGTTGGAGTTGGCGCCCGTTTTGTGAGAGAGCTATTCTTCGGGCCCCAACGTTGGATCGTGAGTGCCCTTTGATTCACTGTATTGAGAAGACGCAGTACTTCAGTCCGCAAAGAGGACTGTCGTCAAATGAAGGGCTATCTCGCAGCCAGGGTTTATATGGCGCTTGTGTAAATGATAAGTCTTACTTTAAAATACCAGTCTATGCGTGTTTCATGGGCTTCAGGGTGCCGCTTAACGTGGTACGACGGCTTAGGGCCTGCCCCTTCATCATTCTATCAAGGAACCAACGTTGGGCACAAAACGCATGATGAGATATCGAGGCGGCACGGCTGAGCAGATAGTGATGAAAGAGCGGCCGAGTGCATGCAGATGGAGCCATCGTGATTAAAGGTGGATGTGCAGAGTTCTTTTGGCTCTGTGAGGACTCCCCTCTCCTGCCTTGATGTTGGTCCAACGTTTCCCAGGCCGTCATTATGTTCACTGGCACCAATGTTCATGATGACTGCGCCGCAAAAACCCTTGTCTCTTCTCGAACTCAGGCACCGACAACTTCCAAGTCATAGTTGTTATTAGGTCGCTGAATTATTGGTTTACGTATCCTTTTTTTCCAGTAGAAACATACAAGTATGGCTTCCGCTTTCTGTACAACAGAACCCTGGTGTGTACGTTCCGTTCATAGTCTTTCCACTCATTCAAACACCGCGTGAAGACTGGAGATTTAAAAACCACTTCCACAATAGGTAATTCCGTTGAAGCCAAGACCGACGCCAGTCTATCGTCGCAAGACGAGACCAATGCTGCTCCACCACCGTACACGGCGTACGATGCCGGGGTAGCTTCGTCGAGCTCCACCGCCTAGCACGCCAGCACGAGCCCGGGAGTTCCTGATTTCCCCTAGGTTGCCATGGCCCTGTCCGTCTCCCCGTACCGCCCGATTCCGGCTGCCTTGAGCTCGTCCACACAACAGAAGATCACCCGCACCAATCACCTCGGCGACAGCTCTGACCGCAAGCTGTGTGCGAATTCGTGGTATACTGGCGTGGACAGCAGAAACCCTGGCATCGTCCCCCACGACGGACTCAGCTACAAAGACGCCGTTCAGGCCACGGTCGGCGAAGAGGCGAACTGGAAAATGCAGTTGACGACCAGCATCATCACGCTATCGCCGTCAGGGCACCGCCCGGTCTCGCAAACCCAGGCAAGAAAGGCCACAGAGGTTATGCGCTACCAACAACCAGACAAGCGTTGTGTTTCGCTTCTCCATTGAGGTCAGACAGACCAAAGATGGCACGGGTCTCGTTCGCGAGGACTTTGAGTGGCTGAAGACGATTGACGCCGAACTTGAACAGTACAAAGACTATGACAAGTCTTGCGTTCAGGTTCTAGAGCAAACCCGCACTGCGAAGATGCAGCGAGGGGATGAAAAGGCTGAGAGAGAGGAGCGAAAACAAAAACGGCAAGGCAGAAGCTGATGTGCTTGCTATCGTCAGACTCAGGGGCGCCCTTGGCTGGAAGAAACCATTCAGAACCAAGTTTTTAGAGATGGATAAGGGCTTGGGAGATCGATGGGCCGTCATGGCAATCATTAGGAGTCTGAGAATTGTAGTGGCTTAAGGTCCAAGGTAGAGCCGGTTGAGAAGAAGGCAGTGGACTACATGTGAAAAATGTGATTTGTTGGCACTGCTAGTAAGTGTAGTCGGTTTTGGACCAGAAACTATTTAGTATAAACCAATGAATGCATTGAACGTCAATCTGGAGTTGACGTTGACGGAAGAGGTTGTCAGTCTAGTATGCGCTATCGTTCCCGAGACTTCATAATACACTTTTAGTGCATCTTCTGAAGGCTTTACTGACAAAGACCAACAAGCCACATGGCCATGCTCGAAACCCCAGACTCATCGGTAGTCCCGACATTTAAGACATGATCCAGAGATCCTGGGCTCAGTTCACCCATGTAGCAAAAGGAATACGAAGCAAAATTGAAATGTTCCGAAACCGAGAATCGAACTCGGGGCTATGCCTAACCTCTCAACGAGATGAGAGGGCATCATGTTGGCCACTACACCATATCGGACGTGATTAATGACATGACGACTGAAATTGGTTTGTATTATGCTGTGGGCTAAAGTGGAGATGGAGCCCGGCCCTACCATAGCCCCATCGCAGCTGTTCCGTTTGTACTCTGTAAGCTTGGACTGGATTGACAGTGCATCCGCACATTAGGCATGATCCCAGTTTGTACGACGTTCATCATCTCGCGACAAGAGGCCATCGCGATCTACTCAACTCACTCTGGGGGAAGCATGGTGGTTGAGGATGTGACTCCTTGTTCGGTGACTACGACGAGTCATAGGAACAACAACGCCCAGCGAGTCTGTCAACGTCGAGAGAAATTTTTCGTTTTGACTATTCCGCACTGCTAATGATGCGAGACGAGTAAGACTCAGGATTGCTGGCTCCTGATACTCAATGAACTATGCGGCTAGGCAAAATACCATGCGAGGTCAGACATTTCTTGGACTCCCGGCGAACGGGCCTTTTCCACATGACTTTTTAGCTCCAGCTTGACATCACCAACGCATAAACATCAGATGGCCAAGTCTAGCCGTGCTGCTCTGCAGGTGCCAGACTTTGTAGACATCGGATGGCTCGCCCAGCACAAGCAACGACACGTCGTTGAGGGACACCCATGGGGAGCTGCGATGTTCGCATCGGAGTTCTTAGTCGGCGGTCTCCGGCTGATGTTGTCCCCGTGCATATCCGGGTCATGCTTGGTGTCATCAGAGGCTGGTCACTAGGCAAATAAAACAAACTGCCGGTGGGACATCTAGCCACATCGTCTACGACACGGGCACTGCAAAGCCGCAGAGGCAATGGTTGTTATCATGCTTGTATTATGCTGGATGGGCAGCATCACAGATGCCTTGCGGCCATCACTTGAGAGACAAGAATCCGCCCGGAGCCCGGCGAGCATCGGGTCCACTATGCAAGTAACCTCCCCACAACCGGCGCGTGTCCTCCAGCTGGAACGACATAGCTGCATGCCCATGTGGTAGGAGATGGCTGTGTTGAGATCGCATCGCTTCCGCAATCCTCTGAGTTCCTAATCATGCCCGAATCTCCAAGTTGAGACCGTGATCTGAGCGGAAAGGAACCTCATAGACCATGACGTCGTGATGTCCTCAACCTTTCTCGTCAACGGCTGAATGAAAAGTGTCCAGGACGCAACGCCATGCTCGCAAATATGCTTGACCAAATCAAGTCGTCGAGAGAAATAGTCATCCCTTCGAATAGGTGAAAGAGAGTTTCCAATCCGACAGATTCCCGATAAAGAAAAAACTATAGCCACCGATTAATCCCCTCATCCGCGTAGAAATGCAGCCAGAGTGCGGGTTTTGAGACCAACAGGGCCCCTTTTACGGGGCGGCGCTCGTCGACTACCGGCGTTCTGGCTCAAAGGGGTTCTCGCGCTGGTGTGGTTGACGGTCGGCTTCGAACGGGTTGTCGTCTCCTCGCTGGCCGTGCGGCTGCCACGCGCGCGGCGGCTTGCCCATGGTCGGGTGATCGTCAACGTCTCCGTCAATCTCCAGATCGATCCCGTCCTCCTTGCGCTCGAAGCGCTGTCTTCTCATATGAAGGAAGGTGAGAAGGGCGAGAGATCCGAGAATGAGGACAGCGCTGTAAACATGTGTTAGTTTGTGCCTGCCGTTAGAGAGTGATCGGAGATGTGATGATAGCTATGCGAAAGACGTGGGGAGCAAAAGAGTGACCGAGGCAACGGGTCGGTGACTGGTGAAACATAGTGGACCTACGCTGTGATGCCGCAAGTGATGCCAATGATCTTGGGCGAGTTGAAGGGCTTCTCGCAGCGGGAGCTGTTGTCACCAGCTTCGCATTCGCGCGTGACGATACGGTGAACTGCGCGAGCGATGGGGGCCAGAAGGCTCGTGGTGGTAGAGGAGGAATATGAGGAACTCATGGCGAAGGTTCTGTGTGTTGAGATATGATGTAATGCGATTCGATGGGTGTTTATTATTGTTCGATTTGTGTCGTGACTGCGGCCTTAGTCGGTTCCAACTCGAAGCAAATGGTGCCCGTCGCGTCGCGTCAATGTTATTGATCGACCCCGTCCTTTTCTTGCACGTTGCAACTGTGTATCGTATTGGGATCGCGACCTCTTCCTATGTTCAAATTGCTCGGTCCGGCTGCGGTGGGCGTGTAGTGGCGGGCTCGTTTGCAGTAAGTGGATTCCCCCTGTGTCGCTTGTGGTGAAACCGGATTCCGTGCCCCTGCTATCGCATTCTCTCGTGTTCAACGGGTTTTCTTATGCAAGGAGTGACGTCGACGGTGAGTAAAAAAAGACGCCGAATAAATATTTGGCAAAAGAACAAAAAGTGGCGAGGGCCAAGAGGGGGTTAGAGAGTGACGCAGAAAGGAGAGCAATGGATGAGCGAAGGATTTGAGTTCGTCTGAGATGCAGGAAAGAACGAGGTTAAGGGAAGGTAGGAAGGGGAGGGAAGGAAGGAAGGACTGGAAGGGGATGGAGGGAGTATCAAGGAAGGAACGGATGGATGAGATGGATGGAATTTCGGGAAAGAAAGCCAGGAAGGGGCTCAGCACCTCGAAAACACGGGGAAGGTGGAAGGCAGGAAGGTGAGGCAATCTGCCACTCTGCCTATTCAGGAGAGGGGCGCGGTCGTCTCAGGGTCCAGGGGGGTAGGTGGCAGGGCAGGCACGACGGATACGATAGATGCAGGTACGGACGGCAGCGGCAGGAACACGCCCTCACGCGTGCGACACCTGGCCCGCCCGCCATTCACTCACTGACGGACACTCAAACCACCCACTCATACACTCGCTCGCTCTCGCTCGCTCACTCACTCATTCACTCACGGAGCATTGTCAGGAAATGCGCGAGACAACGGGGGGAATGTGGCTGTGTTTCACTCCGCTTCGTTTTCACTCACGACGCCGACCGAGCCGGGATTGGCGGACATGATTGGTGCCAGGTCCCCTGAATTCCCCTTTTAAACGGCCCTTGGGCTACTGACCTTAGCAGATGTGATCCGGGCCCAGAGAAGGGGGATTGGCGGGATGGTGCTGCGATCCGAGGTTACCCGCGCGGCCAATGAACGACCAACATCGCCTCTGGGCTTAATTTCCCCAACTTTAGACACACCGAGCAGTGCTCTCCTATCTGCCGCGTGCAACTGACGGCAGCGACACGAAAGGGACCAAGAGGGGTGGCATGGAGGGGCTCTGGAGTCTATCGTGGGTTATCGTGGGCATCTGCCACCATGATAAAGTGGGAGCGACGGGAATGAAATTGAAAGTGGCCTGCCAGAGAAAGGGCTTGCGGGGGAAATGCTTGTCTCATGTTTCACATTGCCAACACCTTTGTCGCCGTGTCCGGTGAGGAGCGAGGAATGCGATGCTCTCTCTCTCTCTTTCCCCTCTCGAAGCCCTCATGCTAAATACCTTTTCCTTCCCATGCCCGCAAACACTAATAAGAGGGTGTTCGTCCCGCCAGAAAACTTGCATGACATAGATAACAGAACGACCAACCACCATTTAGGGTTCATGACGACGGCAACGTCAATTGCTTCCTGACTCTGAACGGCGATGATGGATTGATGATGCACCCGTCTCCCTTTCCGCACAACATATCTTCCGGAATCACGGCAATTCCAACGTCTCCTCACCGAGGCACAGCGACTCAGAGACAGGTCATTTTGTGACATGCTTCACCGCATGTATGTCACAAGTTCGCCCCCGGACATAAGGCCGACGGGAAGCCAACCAACCGCTTGCACCTTTCATTTCGCCTACGGGGGCCTGTGTGCCACTGTTCCCACTCTATCTCAGCGACACGAGCGACGGGAAGACGCACTGACCAGGAAAAGCAAGACCACTGAAAGTCTGTTAATAATAGACCGAGACTCCCCTGAACCCCCCATTCTTCTTGTCTCTCTTATTTCCTTCCCGGATTTTCCTGAATCCCATCGCCTAGGGCCGCGTTGCCGCTGGCGATGAAAAAAAAAAAAACCCCCTGGTCCTTCTTCATCGGTGGAGCTTCGCCGTACGGAGGCCGCGCAGGACACCGAGGATGGACGGTCATGGCCCGCATATGAGCGGCAGGTTGTCTTGATAGCTACTTGACTCGCCTTGTGTAACTGCCTCAAGAGGAATAGCGGGCAGGTGGATGTGAATTGAAGTCTGCAGGGCAATGGCTCCAGAATCATATTTTCGGATCCAGGGACATGGCACAGGAATGCAACTATCTAGAGCCAGGCCGATCGTTGCCGTCAACTGGGTTTCCTCAGTCAAGTACAGCTTTCTCGGCCCGAGGCATCTCGGCCGAAGGTGGATCACGGCTCCGAAGGCGTGCAGCCGACCGTAGAATCACCGAGTATTACTATGGGACCATCCGACTCCGATCCTTCGGCCATAGGTGGAGAATGTAACGGGACAATGCCTTTCCGTTCCGTGACTATTGCCCCATATATCCCGTCCCGATCCCGGTGGTCCCGGGAGCCCGGAACCCAGAAGTCACGAAGAATCTCAAGTGATTGATGGGACAATGGATGAGTGGATCGAGATGCCCCCTTTGGAATGACATAGCCTCAGATTCCCAATCTCTTGGCCGAGGTAACTTCAAGGTGAATAACGAAGAAGCTTCGACTCTCAAAACGCCCAGCAATGTCCGAGCTGAGCCGGAACACATTCCCACTGACTGCCCTGGCTTGAGATCAGACGGATCCGCAACGCACCACACGGACGGGAGGCAAAGATGGAAGGGAAGAAGAAAGTCTTGTCCTGTTCGAAGATTGAGACGACAAGAACTCTTCACTGCGGATGTTCTCCCTATTGGTGATCTGACCAGGCATTGTCGTCGCTCTGAACTCGAAGACCAAGACAAATTGCCACGCTCTCGCGCAGAACGCGAGGAGGCAGAAACCCATCTTCCAACACGATGCCTCCATACCCGTACCCGTGGAGTGTTTCGTTTCAATCTCGACAAAGCCAAGACCCGCGAGAGGCTCAATCTGCACGAAAAAGCGGTCTTACGGGGGGTCGAACTTCGGGATTTGCCCTCGCTCGAGCCAACTCCTATGCGCGATTGAATAGCAGGCAGTCTGCATATGGCATTGTCGCGCCTTGAGAGACAGCACTTCGGTTATTCACCCTCTTCTCTTGTCCCTCACTTTCTCCGCTGCTCCCCTTTCTCCATGGAGATGCGGTCGCTCGCCGAGGCTGGTGGTCAGCAATTTGCACAAACAGCAACGCGCTAGGTTGCCAGCTAGCAGAGATTTTGCTTGCGGCTGCGGCTCTACCCCTCCCACCCCAAGCCGCGGGTTGATCGAATAGAGCACAATGACCCAGCACGCCATACCCTGTCTCGGCCTCCAATTTCGATGCCATTATGTAACAACAACGTAGTTGTTTGGTGCGTCCCGACGCTTGACAGGCACACGAGTGTTCTAGACTCTCGAAGCTTACTGGTGTTAAGCGAAGGAGGCTCTTTGCGGATTCCAGACGACGATGAGACTGTATGGACTCTCTGTGCGACCGTGGAGGGGTGGTCGCGGAAGAGGGAAGGGGGTTCCCGCTGTCGTGCAAACAACGAAGTTCCACCCCGGGGGAGCTTCGAGAGCCAAGAGAGAGGGCGCACGACGCTAGGAATGACAACATTGGTGGCACGTATTGTGCTACGTTCCTCAATGACATTGTATAGGACATCTCCGAGGGAAAGGGGGAGGGGGGAAGGGACCGAACGCTCCCAGGAGTCAGCCGCCGGGCGGCGCCGCAGCCGGGTAAAGGGGGGCAAGTCAATGAAAGAGAGCTGGGAAACTGGGACCTGCTTGGTCGATCCGGGGAACAGACCACCAAACAAAGCAATTTTGTCCTTTTCCCTTTGGAGTGGCCTGGGCGTGGTTTTCGTCCTATTCGTGACTCCTCCCAAAGGTAACCTCCCAGGCTTTGCAGCTTCTTGGCAAGCCGCCTGATTATGACGACTACCCTCATTTATTCCCCGTGTTTTTGGCCGTGCTTCATTTATTTGATCGTCTGGGGCTGGGGAGACGTCGTGACGACTGGAGCTAACAAAACACCACGTGAGTCGGCTCACATGATGCGACGTCTCATTCCGCGGAGATCCAGAGATCTCGAAAGCGGTGATGCATGTCGTAATGATCTGCGGCACGTCTTGCGCGCCACGATACGATGCGATGGAAAAAGGTGAGGCTGCTGTAGCTAGCTTAATTGTCCCGTTCGCCTCAAGATGCTACTATGGATAGAATGCGGGGGGGGGCTCGGGACCTGAAAACCTGGGGAAAGGAGGGGGGGAAATCGCGTTGGATTGGGAAATGGGAGGAGCTCGAGCCGTCGAGATGGTCTTGGTCCTGTCCGCGCGAGGTTTCACTTGGTTGTTGCGCTGCTGTGCAAGTGAGGGAGCCAAGGACGATCAACCGTCGTAAATTCGGATGTGAGACTGGATTGGACTGGGTGAGGTGTGCGTTGGATCTCCTCAACCCTTACGTCAGTCCGTTCTGGAGCGCCAACCCGCGTCGTGATCGCAGTCCTTGTTTCTGCTGACTCTGCTTCGGAGCCCAAGACCTAGCCAGAAACAAAGGGTATGCCAGAGGCAAATTTAGAGTTAACGAACGAGCAGCCCACCCGTGAGCTTGCGGCGGTTTGAGATGGTATCCAAGCCCCGTCTCGTTGTTTTTACCTGCCAAGACGAGGTGGAAAAAAAACATCCGGGAGCAAAAAATGGGACAACCTCTTGACTGGTTGAACTCGCGCCTCATGCCAGGTTGCCGTTCCCGTGCCATTCTGACAGCAACCCCCCGAGCTTGCCCAGAAGACACGTGTTGAGGCCTTCAGAGGGATAGCCTTGCCCAGGATTTAACTTGCCGTGGTCATTGGCGTGTTTGACCACGGGCTTGGGTGATGCTCAAGTCAGTCCATTTAAGGTTTTCCAGAGTCGCCAAGAAAAGTTCGGACTGGCGCTTGTCGACGTTTCAAAAGCATGCCCTGCCGTTGCCCGCCCGCAGGCGGCTTCCCTCGAGAGCATGGGATGACTCTTTCTCTGCGATTGGGCGGGTTGGCTCCCAGGATGCATGTGGCTTTGGCTATTCTGCTGGGCTTCTAAAACGGTCCGTGGAACGGCGTGTCCGTCCCGTCGATACTGTTTACCGTGGTACGTGCCGTTGTCGGGACCAAAAAAGGTTGGAAGTCAAACGGCAGAGTTTTTCTTCTTCTTATCCTTCTTCTTCTTGCATGTGGGGAACGGTGACAAGAATTGAAGGCCAGTGGATTCTAAAGCTTCATGACAAGTCCGGCAAAGGCGTACGGCAAGCCAGTTGAGTATGACTCCCCTCGCGGCGAAGTCGGCGATGTGGCGGGGCGGGCTCGGGATGCCTCCCGGATCACCGAGAAGGACCCTGAACCGGTCCAGGGTCCCGGCTTCGGCGTGATGGCGACGGTCCCGGATGAACATCGCCGGACCAGCCAGCCAGCCAGCCAGCCAGCAGGGCAGGGCAGGCCAGCGGTGACGACACTGCTCAGGGTTCTGCGGCAGTAATTTCTCCTGAGAATCACGTCTCTGATCATCGGCAAAGGACCACGGAGGGGAAAACACTAATCAGCGGAGAAGGACGATCACGAAACACGCTCATGGAGAAGCTCAACCAAGGCACAAAGGAGGCCAGGAGCAAAATCCCCATAGAAAAGAACCCCCCAGAAGGAGGAGACGGTCGCCAAGGACTTCGGTGTTGACATCATGTTGACTACCACCACCCTACGATGCGCGCTGCTAGCTGCAAGTATCCGTACCTACAAAAGAGTTACATATGGTACACCCCCCATTGTAGCAGGGCTGCAGGAACTGTGGTTCTTTGCCCAAATGCAGAATAGCGCCGAGATCGGGGGTCTGGACAGAGGCTCTGGATCGTGATGGAACGGTTGGATCTCATTCCATTGACCAAAGACTTTTTGTTTCTGTTCTTAGAAAACGGGGGTCAGAAAATTCTCCAGCTCGACCTTCCTGCTCCAGCTTTTGCTCCAGTCTGCAGCCGTGGCAGTGACATGTGTGGACACCGGTGGATATCACCAACTAGTCGACCAGGGGCGATCTTTACCCACGGGGTTTGGAAGAAAATTTTCGGCTTCTAAAGTATGAGCTTTCCTCCCTTTGGGAGATGCGGCGGCAGCGGCATGATGCTTTGAGAGATGACTCTACCTAGTAGAGCTCCACTCCAGAAGCTCCTCGGAGCCTTGGAGTCCCTTTCTGCGCTGGAAAGGGACCCAGGATGAACTGAGCGCCGCCAGAGCGCGGCTGCGGGTAGGGAACCAGGTACCCCCAGGCCTGGTTGAAGAGGTTGTGGTCTTCAAAATCGAAGTCGTTGGACTGAGAATTCGAACAAAACCGCAGCTGGAAAAAATTCCGTCGAAAATGGATGAGCAGATGACCTTGTTTATACGTAAGAGAAATGCCGTGAGTGGCCAGATGGCCTTGGAAGCGGGGACGACTCGTGACCCCGTCACCTTGTTTCCCGTCCCGTTCAGTTGGGGTTTTCCCCGTTTTGGTTTTTTTCTTTTCTTCTCCTAGCAGGGTGGAAGAAGGCGGGCAAGCCACATACACGCCCACGATGGGTTCGCTGGCGGAGAGCACGTTCTCCTGGCAAAGAACGACATTCGCACGCCATCGATGGGAGGGGAGGGTCAGGAAATTTTCAGAAGAGCCCCTCCCCCCATCGTGAAAGACGACGGCTCCGTCTTGGCAGGCCAACGGCCAAAAAAGAGAAGCGTGACGACCGGGATCTCAATCCGTTACGGGGACGGGAGATGGGAATGCACTTTTGATGGTGGGGAATGGCACGGGTCACTGCAGTCTGCTGAGAACCGGGCCAGCGCAGGAGGAGAACGGTGTGCTCCGTCGGTCAAGCAGGCGCTGGACTAACCACGGGAGCCTGGAACTTTGTGCGAAGGAGAGAAATGCGCCCCGATTCGGGCAATGTTCTCGACGATTTGTGTGTTGCGGCGGCGGCGGCGGCGGTATGGCCCGGGACGCAGATGCAATGGTATGATGGATGCGGGATCTCAGATCTTGTCCACCCTTGGTGATTTGCAACACAAAAGGTTCAAACGGCCGAGATGTGTACGATACTGGGACGGCGATGGCCGTTGAATGATGGCCGAGAGATGCGACGAGTTGCCGTAGCCTCGTCCTCTTTGCACCTTGGCGTCAGTGTTGGCTTGGACTTACACCTCCTGCGCCGGCAATGACAACGGGCCCCGCGCCACCATGCAAGTCATTCACAGACAACAACAAGACCCAAGGAACTACTGACTGATGCCAGTTTACAAGCGCATAAACCAAGTCTTAAACAACCGGTCCATCTCTGTTCCTTGGTATTTGTGTCGCTCTGCCTATTCATCGCATGAGTCTGTCGTCGTTGAGTGCCATGATGGATATGTCACCGGCTGGGCACCCGGGGGAAATGCCCCGTGGGCCGTGTGCAGGCTCCCCCCCCCCCAAGATTAACACGCTGGTGGTTCGTCCACCTGCTTTTGCCGATAGATGCATCGATATGGCGTTACTCTACAAGTCAGCTGCAGTCTGACGGCTCCTTGCTGCTACTACCAGCGTGGAGTGCCCCGTGTCTTGGAAAATCTTCAGAAGTCTCCGCATCGCAGTGAGATTCCTTGGGCAGACGGTGCGGTGGAAACAGAATCGTACCATATGGCATTTTGCGACTGCACTGGAGGAGCCAGAATGCGGTTTTGAGACACCGGGCTTTGGGGGGATTTGCCCATCGGCCAACCTCATACCTAGGGCCCATGGTGTCATTTCCAGGGCGCTGCCGGCGGCGGCTAATAGCAGTCAGTCGCCGCTGTATCTGTACTTCCTCGTCTCCGCCGGTACACGTGTGCGCGCGTGTATGTGTGTGTGTGTGTTTTGGTCTCAGGGTACCGGCCGATCTGAAGTTGCTAGAAGGCCATGGTAGGCCTAGGAGATGCTGGCATCATCTCGGGCCTCGATTTGATTGCCTTATTAGACTGCCGCTGGACATTACCAGAAACAACCCGGATGGTATGGGCGGTTCCCTGCGCGTGAACCCGACCTCGTCGACCTTGACGCAACGGCACACCAAACACCCAAACAAACATGAAGCCGTCCATATACTCCGCCCGAATGCGGGAACTCGCTGTAATTACGTGAACCCTTTTGGCCTCCATGCCATGCGTTTCCAGTCGTCTGCTACACGTGTCCCGTCTCCAGCCAGTTGAGAACGGTTCAGTCACAGAGTTGAGTTTCTGTCAGCGAGAGAGTTTCCCCTCCGTTCCATCATCCATTGCGACGCCGTGCCCCTGGCGTTGCGCAATTGTGGGCGACCGGGCACTAGTTTTAGAGTCGTCAATCGCGATGGCGGCGTGACGGCAGAGGCTGGCTGTTCCCTGGAGACCGTCAGGTACAGTCTCCCCAAGTACCACCTCGCGGTCTTGGGGGCCCTTCTTCTCGAGTGGGACATTGCTGGCAGTGATCCAGCCATGGGATACGTACCAGGTTTTACCTGACCGCCGCGAGCATCCCCAAAACCAGCGCTGTCTTGCTGGACACTGGGACACCAAAGTACGTACACGTGGGCCGCCAGTGCACAGTTTGCGGTGTCATGGCTCAGGCGGGACTCGAAAGAGAAGAGCGAGTCCTCAAGCAAGGCCAGGGAAGGGTCAGGCGGCCCAGCAGCTCGACCCATGGACAGGCAGGCGTGCCGGGCTCGCATAGTACGCCATGCCTTGCAAGAGGTGCAACAGCGAAGCCCAGCTCGGCCCAGTACCCGTGCCTCTCAGCCAGTCGAACTGAGCCCTTGTGGGCACCTGGGCTCAGTTCTTGCTGGTTGGCGTTGGTCATGTTCATGGTTGACGAGTCCAGGGAAAAGCGTCAGTTGCTGGCGCGCAAACGCAATGTACAGCTACGCCTGGTACGAATGGAGCTTGTATGTAACTCGACTTGGCAAAGGGACCCGTTCTAGTGGAGATGGTCCAGGCTCTTGTTTTTTTTTTCATACTTTTTTTCCCCCTTCCAAACTCACTCTGGTTCATTCACTCCCACACACACCTCCCTGTTGCTGGGTCCCGGGCGTGTACACGCACCATGTACTCTGTCACTCTGTCACTCCTCTGTCAGGCCGGTCACAGTTGGAGTGATGAATGGCTGATGTGCTCGACGCCGCCGCTGGGCTGGGCCGTGTCAAAACGCTGGAGCGGAGCATGTGTCGCCAGGTACCCTCAAATTCATGACACATAATTACCCTATGAAAAGCTTGACCATCACGAGCTGGCAAGACATAATAACGCGACAGTCCTGCTTGAGTCTTGTTGCGAAGAAAGAGAGCTGGTATTACAAAACCGAGCCGGGACCACATCATCC
Source organism: Colletotrichum incanum (assembly GCA_001625285.1). Classification (NCBI taxonomy): domain Eukaryota; kingdom Fungi; phylum Ascomycota; class Sordariomycetes; order Glomerellales; family Glomerellaceae; genus Colletotrichum; species Colletotrichum incanum. The sequence continues at coordinate 65,348 of LFIW01000652.1, forward strand.
TCTTTTTCTGATCTTGTTGACTTCCCCAACTTGACGATCGCTTCGACGAACTCTGACGAACTTCCATCCTCATACGGATCTAACACGAAGAAGGCTTTCCCGCATCTTCTGGAGAACCCCAGTCACATCCACAACTCGGCTGCATCTCATCTCACCTCGAAAGCCCGCCGTTAAGCGCGCCGCTGCAGCTGCACCTCACAGTAGCACATTTTCCCTGTTGCCTTGCCTCTGACCCCCCGGTTTCGACAACCGACTTACACGAGGGAAAACGGAAGCCCAAACACGGCAAGCAAGCAAAGGAGTCATCGCAATCGCAAACCTGCATTTCATCATTGCCCTCTTTCGAACCTCGACCTCGATTTCGATCGACCGAGTTCTCATACACTTCGTTTTCTCATAAAGAAACCCAATTCGCCTCCCTGCGAACGAGAGAACGACGAAAGGAAGACGGCATCATTTGTCCAACCCGCCACACACGCCCACACACACACACACTCGCACTCATCCCACCACACCAAAACCAAACCGCATCTGGCTGGCATTGGCTGAACACCACCAACAGCAACAAAAAAAACCAGAGCACGCAAAGAAAAGAACGCCCAAAGCCACCCCGCATCTTTGCTCCCGTCGCTTTGACCCTGTCGCAGTCGCAGTCGGGTCTCGCTCATCTCGTCTCTTCTGCTCTTCCCCTCAGCGCACATAGCGGAAGCAGATCCCGTCCAGCACCACTACAACCCAGCCAAAACAAGCTTCGTTCTTGGCTGCTCGACGCCAACAAAACCCCAAACGGGCAAAGGACAAAAACACAACACTGGACTGGACCTTGTGCCCCTACCACTACATCACCTGGACGGCTTGCAAGGGTTCGAGAATAGCTCTTTCTTGAACGCAAGCCCCCTTCTCTCCCCACACTCTTCTCTCATCAGTCCAAGTACAAAGAGAAGAGAGGGCCCCGGGCATCATCGTCTCTTACCATCAGACCTATCCACTACATTACTCTCATCAGTCATCAGCCAAGGAACATCAGCAGACCTCTGCCGTATTCCGTACATCAGCTCATCACTTGCACTTACACATCCCACATTCACCGCCCCCTAGCCCTGTCGGCCTCGCCTTTTCTACGGCCCCTCCGCCAAAAGGCCCTGCGCGTGCCCGCATCAAGCTCGCCCATCCTTCGGGATCCGGCGAATCGACTCATTTTGTCCTTTTCCTCCTGGCGGAGCCCATATTTCCCTCGGGCGACCCTGCGCCCTGAAAAAAGAAGAACGTCACACCACCCTACTTATTTTGCGGTTCATCCGCCCCCCCCTCCCTTTCCCCCCCTGTCTAAGGTGTCGCCCATCTTAGCCAAGGTTCAAAAAAGAAGAAGACTGCAACCGAAAACCCCAGCAGATTCAGCTCGCCCTCGAAATCCGGGGAAGAAGCCCGCATACAACCATGCCCCACCGCGTAGCAAACTTCCTGCGCAATTCGACTGAGAACTTCAGTGTGTCTGCCATTGCAAACCTGAAGACCATCCGTCATCAGTCACAACACCAGCACCAGCATCACAACAAGAACAACAACGCCAACGTCCAAGACCAGGGGCTGCTGCGCAGGCTACCACTCGACCGTCACTCGTCCTACTCATCCGATGACGGCGAGCACATCCCTTACCACATCATGTTCGCAGCAGAGCCCGTAGAGCACCTGAAGGAGAAGAAGCACCACCACCACCGCCTCTCTTTGCCTTTCGGCCGCTCCAGCAAGGACTCGCATGACAACTCCCACGCCAGTCTCGACTGGAAGATCGAGAGCCCGCCCATTGTCTTCTTTGGCGATGCAGAGACCTCCACCGGCGCCCTGGTGTCGGGCCAGATGCAGCTCGACGTCAAGGACGAGCAGCTCCAGGTCGAGGCCTTTGAGGCCAAGCTCAACATCCACGTCCAGCACAAGCGCCCCTTCACCAACCACTGCAACGAGTGCGCCAACCAGTACACCGAGCTCAAGCGCTGGACGTTTCTCACCCACCCCACGACGCTGAAGAAGGGCGTCCACCAATTTCCCTTCTCCATCCTCCTCGAGGGCCACCTCCCCGCCTCCATGGACACTCCCGTTACGTCCATCGCCTACGAGTTCAAGGCCGAGGCCACCCTCGTCAAGGGCACGCCCGGCTCGCAGACGCCCATCAAGTTCGAGCAGAACTTCGACGTCAAGCGCTCCCTGCCGCAGCCCGAGTTCCCCCACCACTCGGTCCGCGTCTTCCCCCCAACCAACATCAAGGCTAGCGCCCACTACAGCCAGGTTATCCATCCGGCCGGCACCCACAACGTTTCGTTCCGCCTGGACGGCCTGACGAGCGCAAACACCACCAACAAGACGATCGAGTTCTGGAAGCTCAAGAAGGTGACGTGGAAGCTCGAGGAGACCATCAAGACGGTCGCGCCCGCGTGCGACAAGCACACGCCCGCCGGCACCCAGACGAACCAGCAAAAGGGCGTCCCCCGCACCGAGACCCGCGTCCTCGGCGAGAAGTACATGCACGACGGCTGGAAGTCGGACTACAACAGCACCGACGGCCACGTCGAGTTCGAGTTCGACTACGGCGTCGTCGCCAGCAAGCACAGCCACGGCCCGCGCTACGCATGCGACATGAAGTCCCTCGACGGCACCGAGGTCACCCACGCCCTCATGATCGAGATGGTCGTCTCCAAGGAATGGGCGCCCGTCGGCAAGCCACACCTCGCGACCCAGACGGGCACCGGACGCATCCTGAGGATGCACTACCACGTCATGCTCACCGAGTGCCCTGGCCTCGGCGTTAGCTGGGACAACGAGGCGCCGCCCGTTTACCAGGACGTCCCTCCCTCGCCGCCCGCCTACCCCGACGAGGCGGCGCCGGTCGACTACGTCAGCCTCGAGCACCTCGACGGACAGGCGCACAACGGCACTGCGCATAGCAGAGAGGGATCCATCACATCACCTTGAGTACAAGGGCGGAGAACGAAAAAAGCTTAATCGAAATTTACAGTAATTGGCAAGAGAAGAGACGAAAGGGAACACAAAAGTTTTGGTTTTTTTGAGGGGACTTTGGAATTATGAGCATTATACCCCCTGGTTTACGAACCGGGCGCCTTTATTTTTATTTTTATTTTTATTTTTATTATTGGCGGGAAAGGCTTGTTGTCTCAACTCATTATTTTGGAATTTTGAAACTTGGTGACGAAGAGGAACATGGCATTCTGAGTGAAATGACCATGGGAAAGAGAACTGGATTTGCATTGCGAGGCGTTTTTTTCCGGAGATTCGTAAAAAGCTGACGGATGGATGACAATGAAACGCCACTTCCCGTCGCATTGGCTTCTCAGTAGCTAGCTCATTGACGAGGATACAATTCAAACGCAAAGATTAATCATCTGCTCAACTTCTCACTCTTACTTCGCCGGTTGACTTTTGGATTTTTGCCGTGGCTTCTAATCCGCACCTCGCTCACAACAAAATAAGAATAAAAACAGTGGACTTTCCATGCATGAGCGAATCTAAGCTCTCCGTTGAGGCGCATCAGCTGCAGAATATTAAGTGATGTATGTTGGCGATGGAGACAACAACTCCAAAACCAACCGTCACATATTGCCCCTCACCAAAACGCCCGCGCCAGAACAGGCGCGGGATGACATGTGAAATCTCGAGTCACGGCCCTTGATGTACAAAGGGGGTAGGTACTTCACCTCTGCGTACCTTGCGGCTCATCCCACGTTTTGGGTAGCCGGGCGGTAAGCAGGCATGCTGTAGGGTTTTTTTTTCTTTGGGACGGGAAAGTCCCGAAGGGCTAAACGGTTCATGGGTTCCGATGAGGCTATTGAGTTAATCTTAGCCAACAATTACATGATGAAAACCTCAAGTTGGGGGTGGTGCTTGGAGAAGTTGGAGACTTTTGCCCGCGGGATTGAAAGACGTGGAGGAGGGTTAGAGGTCTAGAACGTCCACTTCGGTGGCGGGTCCCCTGGTGGACTTGGGTTTGAGGCTGGGACGAATCTTCAAGGTGAAGGAGATTCACATTTGGGGGATCCGGTGTACGAGTTCATTTGAGTTGAGTTACCGAGTATAGAATGGGTGCGCGATGGCAGCATTCTGGCCAGGGCAACTGCCGTTGAGACGGTAGAAAATGCCTCGCTGGTAGGTTCTTAGAGGCACAGTATTCCGGCAAAACTTAGACGGCGCCATCATTTCAAAATGGATAACGCCGAAATTCTTCACGATAGTGCGCGGTGAGTAAGCCACAAGCGGTGCCAGCGGTCGTAGAAGTGTGTGACTGGGCGCACCGGCCCGGTCTGCGTTGCGGCCCAGCCGCCACAACACACACTGCACCATGCCTTCGGATGTCATTCCGGGAGGGCGGGCATCCCTTAGGTAAGAGGATCGGGCCTTGGGAAATCAAGAGGTCGGTTAGGCACTCCTCGAGTCACGTCAGGCCGAAGTCATGCCAGGAGCCGTGTCAGAAATCTGGAACGCCAGCGTCTAGGCCAGACCACCAAGACTGGGGGACCGTCATTCGGTCTGGTCTGCATCGGAGCCGGCCGTTTTGGATGGTTCTCGCAGATGTACGAGGCCTTCGATGGTTCGCAAGCGCAAATCGAGAAAGCTGGGTTCGGGATCGGTGGCTGCCGGTACTGGGGGGGCGTGTCGAGCATCCGGGGGTGCTGCGCGCAGTCGTGGACGGAAGATGGTTTTCGTTACGTGATTCTATGGGGCGGTCGACCGGAGGCGCTGCCGGGAGGCGGCATAACTCTCTCCAAGAGCTTGCAGACGGACGCAAAGGGCGGGATTGAGGAGGCGTACTGGGCGGCTACACACCATCGGCACAACAGCTTCGGGGCGTGCCCAGCCTCAGCGGAGCTCCGAGTCTGTACAGTACTGTACTTGCGAGTTCTTGGTCGACAAAGTCCTGGAATGGCTGACTCCGTGTGAGACGGAAGAGCGGAGAGCTCCGCACGGGTTCGGTGTCTTGTATCCGTACTTGTCATCCCTTGCTTCGCTTGATTGGAACTTTCTGGGGCTCTGAAGAAGGAGAAATTTTCTGAAGAATTTTCTTTCCTTTCTTTTCTCGGTTCCTTGACCGACACCCACATGGAACCCGCTCGGCCCCATTGTCTAGCTCCGACTCATTTGTTCCAAGCCTGATGGACCACGCCCGGGTTTTAGGGGGGTTTTCTTGGTCAAAGCTGCATATCCGCAGCACAAGGGAAGGGGAAAAAAAAGAAAAAAAAAAGGGTTTGGGCACTCGACAACACGAATGATCCTAGCAACGAATCATTGCGTCAGGAACCCCACGAATAGCAAGTGTTACCTGGAATTCTCGTGTTTTTTCACCAGATGGGTACGGTAAGCCAGTAGGATCCTGACTGGCCCAGCGTCAGGCAAACATAATTGCATTTCCGTCGCTCGCCGTCAACTCCACTTGAGAGATGATCATGTCTTCCCAACATCTGGCCGGCTGGCGCAATGGTAGCGCGTCAGACTTCTACCATCTCATTAGGAGTCGTGGTTATCTGAAGGCTGCGGGTTCGAGCCCCGCGCTGGTCAATCTTTTGCTTTTCGATGTAACGATCATGTCTCTAACGTCGAAATCTCTTTTGCTCTACAGAAAGAAGGGTATTGGCGATGACATAGGTACATACGTCTTGCACTTAGCGGCAGGGTAAACACAAATGCTTTGTTTTGTTTGTTTGCGAGCTTGAATCGTGGATAGACATACGTGTAAGCTGCGCCGTCGTCTTCGCAGGCAGACACACTGTGGCCGAATTATAGGCTGGTGGTTCCATTTTGTCTTATTTTAACTCTATTATGACCCCTATTTGTATGGTATTGTGTTGCACAGTTGCTCATGTAACAACGCCACTTTTGCTCATGATAAACTCAGAGTGGCCCAGGCTCAGGTCAGGTTCGGCTCACTTGGACTTACCCTGCTCCGCCCACGCTCGCTATTTGCTTAACCTTGCCCATACATCGTTCACGCTCAGTCCCGTATCATCTAGCCAAGTTTTCGGAAGCCCGAGATTGGTCCCGCAACAAACCGATGTCATAAGACTAGGGCCTCTCAATGATACACACGTGTGTCCAGCTTATCTCTACTGCAGCAGACTTGATCTTCCAGAAGGTAAGTGACAGTGGGATATAGTTTTAGATATTGAGTTGGGAGCGAAACCCCCAGAAACTCCAAGCTGATAGCTACAAATATCTAGCATCGTGGGCGATGTTCTTTAAATACAAACCAGTTCATAGGAAGTAAACTTGGGGAATATTGTGGAAGGCCTGCCTCCAGAGAACTCCAGCGCACCGCCACCGACGCCGTCGCCCGAGACGAAGGGGACATGGTCTACATCGCCGGCACATGCAACGGCAAGAGCGTCGCTTTTCTTCTGCCGCCCAAATTGTCACTCACCGGTGTCACTCTGTTGGTCATCCGCCTGAAGGCTTTTCAGGCGACATCCTTGAGCGCTTCCGCCGCGCCGGTGTTACCGCCCGCATCTAGGAGGCCGGACATGCCGACCCGATCCTCAAGACCATCAACATCATCATAGTCAGTTCTGAGCGGCTCGGCCACCCGTCCTAGGAGGCCCTCGCCAACTGCCTCGACCAGGCGTTCAAGATCGACCTTGTTGTCGTTGACGAGGCCTACCTGGCCCTGGGCGTCAACCTGGACTCCCGCTTTCTCCTCCTCGATCTCGGCGCCGGGACCAGGTCCGCCTGCTATCGCCGCCTATTTATTACCGCGACGCTGCCCCACCCGCCCTCGACGGAGCCTTCCAAGAGCTGTATAGATTGTCGCTGGACGCCGCTGTCATCCCCGCCACGACTGGCTGCCCGCGCATCTCTCCCGGCAACTTTGCTCTCCCTAGCCAGAAGGCGATACGGCAGCAGATCGCCAGCCTATTCATCGGTCTCCGCAGGGCAAACGCCGCCGAGCCCCTGCGCCTGGCCATTGTTTACGCCCGGTCGATCTCGGGCGTCGAGCAGCTCGCCAGTCTCCTCGACGCCCAGGTTTATACGTCCAGGTTGTCCAACGAGGACCGCGACAAGACCGTCTAGGCCTTTCTTACCGAGTATCCCGTTATATGCGCTGCCTCTTGGAAAGCCGTGGGCAGAAGCATGGGGCTAGGGCTAGCCGTTGTCTTGGTCGCCGACCTCGCCAACGACTTTGTCAGTCATGCAAGCTTGACCGCTAAAACCCCCAGCCCAGAACATATATGAATTACATGAGGCCCTTGGAATGCGTGTTTTTCTTGTTACCCTGCCACTTGTATCACTTGTCGAGCGCACCGACATGGTCACTTGCCCCAAGCAAATCCAGAGCTGATTATGCCTGTCATAGGCATAGCCCACGCTCACGTTTTGTTCACCCCCATCCACACTCAACTCTATGTAGTCTGGCGAAGAAGTTACAAGTCCAAAGACTCGCACCTCAACAGACCGAGTACGCAGAAGTAGGACATCTTGTTTAAGTACGCCCATCTCTAGACTTGTTGAAGTGAAGCGCGGATACACTTGCTTGCTAGCTGTCTGTTAAGGTTGGATATCCACCAGTAGGGTTTCTGTTGATAAAAAGTTGAGGTTAATATTTAATAGCAGCAACTGATCGCTAGAGGCATTAAGAGTTTTAACGTTCAGAATATACACGGATCTGTCGTATATCAACAAGGGTTGAGTATTGTATTGTTACTTTTGAAGGGTGCGGAAAGAAAATATCACCAGTCGATGTCCCAACTGCCACAGAAACTCTATGAGATTCGGCTCACCCGCAGTTTAGTTACATGCCCTGTTTCTTGGAAGTGGTCATTGAACATCGCTCCACGGCTCGAGGGAGCGATTTCTGAACCTCGTTCAGTTTCTCATTGGCCAGTAGTCACGTGAGATGCCCATAGTTCTTCCGTCCCGAGGAGTACCAAACCGAGTACGTAGGCATACATGCATGCCTGTGCCTCTCTTGTCGTAACACCCGGTTGAATGAATAGCGTGGGGCATTTCCCACAATATCCACCCCGTTCCTTACGGCGGCTATCCAACATCACGCAATCTAACTTACTTCACATTTACTCACTGTATCCACCATTACCATTGGCTCCCACTAGGCGATCGACCAGACTTCCAGGATGGATTGGCTATCATATATCTTCTTAGCATTTGCCATTTTCATGATCGGACGCGTAAGTAACATTCGTGAGGCCATCGGTTCATCCGTCCCAAGCCTCGACGCCTCTGTCTAATTCCTGATGTGGCGTGGATGATGAAATCCGTCAGGGCCGGGTTTCGCCATGTCGTCTGACTATTTGCTGACGATTCTGTCTCAAGGCGTTGCTTGCAGACCGCTCGCCCATCCCTGAGACCTCGGGCAAGGTCTACAAGCTATCCAGCGCTGCCGAGCTAGATGCTCTTCTGGCCTCGACCACCCACGTGGTGGTCGACTTTTACGCGGACTGGTGCCCTCCTTGCCGCGCCATCGCGCCCGTCTTCTCCGAGCTGGCTGACAAGCACGCCTCCGACGGTCGCCTGGCTTTTGCCAAGGTTAATGTCGACCACGTCAACGCGGTCGCCGGGCGGTACAACGTCTCTGCTATGCCAACTTTCGTCTTTTTCCATGACGGCAAGCCCCAAGGTGTTAAAGTCCAGGGCCTCAAGCCCCGGCAGTCTGTTAGCTTTACTGGTGAAGGGCTGGTGGACAGGGTGAGGGGTGCAGACAGGGCGGCCCTGCAAGCTGTTGTGCAGGCCTTGGCCGGCCAGGGAGGGGAAGACGCGAAGAAAGAATAACGAAGTGCCCATGTTCAGGAAGACAGATCAGCCCCACTTGCAGCTAGTTCTAGTATAGATAAGTCACACCTTTGGGGCGTTGTGAGGCTTCTCAATGTTCTTAAGTCATGGTCAAGAAGAAGTGAGGAAGCGTCTTTGCGAGTATAGAATATCACGAGCGAATACGCATCAGACGTCGAGTCAAAGGGTGCTTACTGGCCTTTCAGCCGCCGCATTTTCATCTACTTGAGGGATAAGAGGATAATAGGACACTGTGACAGCTTTCAGAAGCCCATCAATTGTTTGGAAGCATCTTAAGTTAAATTCTATAGTTAGTAATCGCAACAAAACGAATATTCCTGAGGCAGTCGACACGTTATTACCAGAGACGTCTTTCGACCCTCCTGATAGCGAGCTCTTGCGAACACAGTGTTGTTTTCTCTATCTTTCTCTCCTTTGTCTAGTTTTAGACCTTCTTCTCCCCGGTCTTGATTCCTAAGAGGTAATGGGGTACATGAACAGAAAGACCACACGAGAAAATTTACCAAAGAAACCCGCTGCCATATTTAGACATTCTCGGACGCAGACGGTCTTTCTGGTCATAGAGACTACAAAATCAATTTTCTTAAATCCCAGGAGATTTAATGAAAAAGGTGGAGAGGAAAAGCATCGACAAAGTCGTTGCAAATAGAAAAGCAACGTACATTCTGCTGCTTCGCGCCTAGTTCAGGCTTAAGACGCTGTTATTCTTCGGTCCATGCCATAAACGGAGGCAAGCAGAGCCAAATTCTTGCTTTTGATCATGAGTTCAGCGCGGAAAGTTATCAGCTCAGGCTCAAGCATGGAAGGGGAAATTGTGGACGTCGGTTTTGAGGACAATCACGTATTGGCTGTTTGCAAGCAAGCAACCGAAGTTACCGTCCCCACCCTACGATTTAGAAATTTGTTTACCCGGTGGGGTAAACAACTTAAAATCCGATATGGTGTAGTGGCCAACATGATGCCCTCTCATCTTGTGAGAGGTTAGGCATAGCCCCGAGTTCGATTCTCGGTTTCGGAACAGAACGTATCCTGGAGATGTCAGTTTTTGTTTTTGGGTCATCGTGCACGTCAGGATGATTGTCAGACGCCAGGCACTGTATTCACTACTTACTGCCTTGCGTTCCCGGCACACCAGCCACCGAATGTAATCGTCATACTGACTGAACGCAAAACCACTGAGATGAGCAAGGAGGGTCCAATCTGCTCTGCAGCCACATAGAGAACAATCTCGGTTGGTATGAACAAATTCATACCCCATCGAGTCGTGCACCGTGGGTGGTGGCCAACTGTAGTTCAGGCTCGATGGCACAGTGGCGGGGCTTAAAAAAAGCGCCAGTAATTGAGACCAAGAAGTACGGGCACTCCACTCGGCGATTGGTCGGAATGTATTAACCATCCGGGCCGGTAGCAAATCGGGTCGCGGAATGTCGGCGATTTGAAATCAAGCCCCGCAATGGGTGCCGACCCGAGAATGCGTCTCCGACGCTGGCAGAAACGGCTTAGAAATGCTGAATGACTAATGGCCACTGGCCCGGTGGTGATGCAATCATCCAATGGTGTTATTCGCGCCCTCCAAGTCTGCTTTAAAGCCCCTTCTCCTCGACCACCCCGCACCGAACCAAAGATCTCACCATCAGCCCTGCATTTGACGTGAGTCTGCACTATTATGAGCACAATCCTACGACGAACCCCAATTCTTGCATCAACTCTCAAACCGAGCATCAGAAACAGCGGCGTTCCCCGTATCACTCACAGTAGACCCCTGGCGACAATGACGACCGGCAACTTCCGCTACCTGGACCCGGCGACCCTTGGCGGTGCAGGCAGCAAGCCCTGGGCGAAAGTCGATACGGACGTCACCTCCTTCAGCCGCACTGAGCGCCGGCGATCCGTCGCCAATATCCGCGACGCGGGCGAGGACTTTGGTACCGACGTGTCCGGGTTTGCCGTGTATAATTCCCCAGCAAAAGAGAAGGACTTCACAGACGACACGGCGGTGCGGAGCGGGTACTATGCCGAGGTCGAGGCGCTGCTGCGGGAGAAGCTGCCCGGCGTGAAGAAGGTGGTCATCTTTGACCACACGATCCGAAGGAGGGTCAAGGACAGCCCGAGGCAGCCGGTGCAGCAGGTGCATGTCGACCAAACGCCAGGCGCGGCTGAGGTGCGCGTGCGAAGACACGTTCCTGGGGACGAGGCGGAGGAGCTGTTGAAGGGGAGGTATCAAATCATTAATGTGTGGAGGCCTATCGGACACCCGGCGAGTGACTTCCCGTTGGCAGTGATTGACTGGCGGACGACGGAGCCAAAGGACCTCATTGCGGTGGATTTGTTGTATCCTAAGAGGACGGATGCAGATGATGATGATCGGGGCAAGGAGGTGCTTCCGGATCCAAGTTTGGCGCAGTCAACGGAGGGCTATGAAGTAAAGGGTAAGTTGAGCCAGTTCATGCAATATGCGCGTATGTGGACTCTTGCTGACAGTGTTCCAGGCGAGACCTTTTCTGTTGCGCCGAGCGACAAGCATAAACTTTACTACGCCAAGGATATGACACCTGACGAGGCCATGTTCATCAAGTGCTTCGACTCAAGGAGCCAAGGACGACCCGGAGGAAAGCCAGGGCTTGCGGATTACACACCCCACACTGCTTTTATTGACCCCAATACTCCTGTAGACGCCAAAGGACGGCAGAGTATTGAGGTCAGATGCTTGGTGTTCTATGACTAGATACCTAGGACCGAGGTAGTTGAATGTATATCACCCATCATGAGCATTATGATCTGAGACGAACGAAAAAGAGAACAAATAATCAGCACTTTGGTCAATGGCCTATTAGGACCTATGAAGCTGCTTCATGTGTCTTAGCCCGGCGATGTCTATGTCCTCATTCAGTGAGTGATTGTTCGTAGGCGATGTAGTCGACAAGGGGTATCTAAGTATGCTCAAGACATATATACAGCGAACGACGTAGTTGCAAGAGCAACAACAGGCAATATCCCGAAGAATCATCCAAAAGTAAGGGTACGCCTCTCTACTGAGATTGGTAGACAGCGACGTAGGCTGTCTCCATCATGCTACCCCATCCGCCAATGGTGGCACCGTCTGGGTTTCCGGGCTACAACTCGTTAGCGCAGTTTCTCTCCAATAGCTGACTTGTATACACTCACCCAGTTGCCGCCGACAGCGACGTTCAAGATGAAAAACAAAGGAGCGCGAGCCAATGTGTTCCAGATCCCCTCGCTTCCGATCCTCGCGCCGCTGATCTGGTGAAACTGCTGCCCATCACGATACCAAGTGATCGTCTCTGTCTGCCAGTTGTTTGACCGTCGGTCCCACTGAATGCGCCAGTTATGCCACCCTTGGTCCGGGATGCCGATTGCGCCGCCGATACCGTTGGGCTCGTTGCATGCACCGCCAGGAAGGATGTCACAGTGCACCGTGCCGTACCCGATCAACTGCCCGTTGACCGTCTCGAGGATGTCCAGCTCGCCGCAGCGGGGCCAGTTGACACCGTTGCGTATCGAGTTGCCGAGGATCCAGAAGGCGGGCCAGATGCCCTTCTTGTTGGCGATCGCGTTGTCGCCGAAGCGGATCTGGCCCTCGGCGACGGTGATCCGGCCGGCGGCTGGGGTGAAAGTGTACCTGGACTCGATGCGCCCGGAGGTCCAGCGCCCGCTGGCGTCCTTTTGCGGGACGATCTGGACGGTGCCGCCGCCCGAGATCTGGAGGTTCGAGCGCGAGGTCGTGTAGTCCTGGATCTCGTTGTTAACCCGCAAGTTGGTGATGATGTTCCAGTTGCCTTCGTTGACGCCCGTACCCGAGGCGCCAGCGAAGTTGTCCTGCCAGAGGCGGGTAAAGCCCGAGTAGTCGGGGGAGTCCCAGGCTAAGGTAGCCGGGAGAAGAGAGAGGAGAGTGCAAATGAGTGACTTAGGGTGCATGATTGCGATGGTGGGCTTGATACTAAGCTTCAAGAGCTAAGAAATGTGTGGTATTGTATGCCCTGACTGCTTGAAGAGACTCAAGGAGTGGATAGGTTTGGGTGTAAGGGATCCCGACTGACAAGGGAAGGACTGTGATGAAGAGAGTTTATAATGAAAGTATGATGTTTGATGTTATTGTCGAAGGAACGGCATGTCTTGGGGCCACAAGATCACGATGCTGGATGCTTTCGAGGAGGTTGCACAAGGTTGAGATGGATAGACCATGGGAGCAGGACGAGAGAATCCATCACGGGACCTACCCTATATATACCGAAACGTATTGAGAAAGGGATTGCGGATGTAACGATGAATGCCGTGTTGGGCAAGAGTTTCGCTCCGCCCTTGTCACTAAGATGTTCACATCTGCGGAACAACCAACGGACCTGCATGCCGAATCTAAACTTGCCTGTTCAAGGCAGGATGAGTTTTCGCCGACCAGGGGGGGGGGGAGAACTGTTCGTCCCTTCCATCTTTTAAGATTGTTAAGAACCCCAAGTCTTGGAGCTGCGTCCAATCTTCAGCATGGAAGACGAGCCTCATGGAGGGTAGACGGTATTCTGGTTCATGTAGCCTGTCCCCTGTCCTCTTGTCATCTAGTGTCACGCAAGACGCGGAGTTGGTGTCCTGGACATCAGATGGCATATTGCTGAAGAGAGACAAATAACTTCGAGTCCACAGGAATATTGTAGCACGCGGCCGGTAAGCGACTGCGTGCTTTTGTGAGACAGCCTACGCCCCCATCGCGTGGGCCAGCTGGGGGCGATGCGACGTGAATCCAATATGTCGGACCCCTTGCACTGTGATCATGGCCCCGCCAATCTGGACATTGGGGTTGACACTGCGAATAATGCGAAGCGAGGCGGTCGGGTAACCGGATGGAATAACCCTGGCTGGCTTGAAAAATGGCCATGGTATGAAGAAAAGAAAGATTAAGGCTCACTAAGGATAGCCAATCGATGGCCAGCATCGCCAGTCGTCCCAATTCGGCCCCGTCTGAGGAGATATTCGGAGGCTTGGAGGCGTCCACCCCCTCGAGAAACGTATCGGCAGAGGGTTTATTTCATCTCAAGCATCTACCAATCGGGACAAGAGATGGCGGGCCCTTTTCAAGGGCCCCGCGACTGCGAAAAGGAGGCACGGGGCGATATTGAGTGCTCGGTACCAGTGGCACGACCCAAGGCGTTTTCCTCGGCTCTGGTTGGCGGGTTTGGATTATCGTCATCCTCGACCCTTGAATTGCCACGCGGGAAGTGGCACTCGGCACCCCCTTGATCCTTGAGAGAACCTCAAGAAACTTCAGGTGATCCCAAGGTCTAGGCTCTCGCTGGAGTTAAGAGGGATGATGAACCTCCCGTCTTACCCATTTTTGCTAAGCGAGGACTATGGTTTCCGTGACGTCCAGTGGTTTTTCAGAACCTTCCCAAGACTTGTCGAGAGACATCAGGCGAGATGTATTGGTGACCTTGTGCGACAGGGCGGCAGAGACCGGGAACGCGGTAACTATCTGGACGCCACCGCGCTAGCGGCAGTTGTGCAATTGATTCTGGCAGCTGCAGGATCTAGACACCTACACTGCGTACGCTATTCGTCTTTCCTTTGATGAAGAAGAGTTGCAGTCAGGGAGGAGACAGCGAACAACACATACTGTAAATTGCACGAGGTAGCAATCGTGGCCAGCTGCGTCTTTGACAGGTGTCTTGTTAGTCATTTTCCCTCGGGAAAAGGGGGTTCGTTTGAGAGCCTTGGGGCAAACCACTTGGCAGGTGATGATGGCTCTGCCCAAGCAAAGCGAGTTTCAGAGAACCCATGAACCAGTGGTCTAGATAACTGTTCTCTAGCTGTCTATTCGTCCACGAGGGGAAGGGAAAGGGCAGGTGGAAAAACTCGACGGCACCTTGCCAACACGGATTTAGTGCGGGTTGAGAGGCGCCTAAACCAACCCGGGCAACTCCCTAGGTTGGTCCCGTATCGAAGCCTGATTGGCTGGGAGTGAAAGTGCAAGGGGTCCGTAATCCTGAAAGGGAAGATTTTGTGTGTGTGTGTGTGTGCGTGTGGATGTGTTGCGGGTTGGGCTAGATGCGCGCAGCGTGCCGTGGCATCTGGGTTACAATGGAGAAAAGGGATGAGAAGGACAGATGGGACAAGTCTAGACAATGCGCATCATGAGGTTTTCTCATGATTCATGTAGTACATTCCATTAGTAAAGAGCTTTGTTGCATCATGACGGCGCCAGTCAGCAGCCCCCGGTCACTGGGCCGGCACCTGGTGGCCCCCTCCGACCGGTAAGCCGGTGCTAACCCCACAATCCCCCGCGATCTTTGGATTCGGCGCTATCGGTGTCACTTCGCGGTGATCGTCGCATCGCGCTGGTCAGGCGACACACGTCACGGCTCGGAACGCCCTGTCAGCGAATACTCTCTCAGGAGAACGTGGTGCAATTTTTCTCAGGTTCCTGTATATCTTCATTTGGTGGTAAGGACGGCGTGACGTTGCAGAGGCCGAGGTAATAGAAGAAGCGAACCTTTTGGCAGAGGCGGATCGACAGCCTGCAAGCGAAAGATCAAGGAACAAGGACAAATGACTACTAGTCAAGCGAACCGGAGAATGAGGAGAAACGCAACTGTTCGGAAAGCCCGAAAATGCCCGACATGTACCATTTGAAGAAGCTACTTTCCTACCACATGCAAACTGGCTATCTTGCCCGCCAAAGAGTTGATCAAGAGTTGGATTAAAAGAACGCAGAGTTGGGTATGGTCTCAGTTACCGATTGTTGATATGGGGAGGCTGATACAGCAATGAAGCCGGAGCAAATGTCACGGTATGACTGTAAATTTTCGTAACTTCGCGAGGAATGAAAGATACCAGATGATCGAGATTCTTCCGTGCGGAATGTTGGCAACTCGCCCTGTAAAAGTTGGCTCTTGAGGAGAAAATTACAGAGTTTGTAACCCGTGCGCGCTTTGGAAGCGAAGTAGAACACTTTCATTGTGGTGCAAAAGCTCTGTGACCATTGGGCGGCGGTCTATGAAAGGCCCAGAAACACTATCACGCGCAAAATTATGTTCATGTCAGAATAATAAGCAATGTTACTGAAACTCCAACTTTCCTCCCTTCATCGACACGCCTGAAAGGTACATGAGAAGTTCCATGGCTTAACGACGAGCGATGGACTCCTCGGAAGTGTTGGTTGCTGGCGCAACATTGCCATTGGCCGTCTTGCCGGTCTCATATTCATGGGGGTTATTTTGAATGTAGCTTCCGTCGTGGTCGCTTCCGTTCTCAATTTGTGCAAGCTTCGCTGCCCTGTTGTTTCTGGTTTAGTATTGCGACCATACTTAGAAGAAGAGTAGACTTACTCCTTGCGTTTGATGTAGATGTTAAGAACATGGGTTGCGACAATGAGTGCTAATGCACAGCCCAGACAGAAAGAGAAACCCTTGGGGTAGCTCGGAGATTCGACAGTCGGGAAGGTCAATAGAGGTGTCCATGCTGTTGATGACTGGGCAATGATGGTGATCATGACCAATGTGAACGATCGCTGCTCAGGAGAGTCTCGGAGAATGGTGTTGACCCAGCCGTGCAGCACACTCGAGAGCGCGTTGGACCAGTACATCGTCGCAAAGGCGAACCACTTGCCGCCTTCCGGCACATCCCAGACCACGAGCATAATCAGACCTGTTACGTTCCAGAGCGAAGAGAAGGTGATGGCCCAAGCCGGTCCTAAGACGAGGTCGGACAAGAAGCATGCCACGATGTTGTACAATATACCCAATGCCGGCGCAATAGTCCCCATCTCGTTGACCTGCGCCGGGCTGTAGCGCCCCAAGCTCTTGATCCACAACAGAAAGCTGCCCGTGCTCTTATGGATGCCGGCGTTCCAGAAGAGCACATCAACAAGTACGACGGTCCAGAATTGCGGGCTGAGAAAGATCTGCTTGAGATGTCCGAGCTTAAACTTGCCGCGCGTGACGTGGCCACCGCGCTCGAGGCGAGATTTGGCAATCTTGATGTCGTGTTCGTTAAGGATCCAGCGGTTCGGCTGCTCGACGGTGCCAGGCAGGAGAAAGTAACCGAGAATGCCGACGGGGATGGTGATAATGGCGCAGATGATGTACATCCAGCGCCAACCAGACATTCCGTTGACGCCTTCAAGGCGGTGCGAGGCGCCTGCTGCAATGAGACCTGCTGTGAGAGTTCCGAGATTGAGACCGGTGTAGAAGATGCCGCCTCTGCGTGCGATTTCGTGACCTCGGTACCAAGAGCCTGGAGTTAAGTCAGGATGAGAGATCTCCATGTGGAGAGCCTGCGACGGCTTGAAGACGAATTGTGCTTACCAAAGACGTAGTGCATGGCCGGAAAGAAAGCAGCCTGCGATAGTTTGTCAGCAAAAGCTCTGCAAAAATCAACGCTAGAGCAAAGCGTACTTCGAAGAAGCCGACCATGAAGCGATACGCTGCCAACTCTGCGAACGAATGGGCGCGGTATTGCAACAGGGTGAACAGGCCCCAAAGGATATCCATGGCGGGGATCGTCCAGTACATCGGGATGTACGTGAACAAAAACATGAAGGGGACCATGCCGACAACGGCGCCAACAGTGTACATAGTCTGGAGCTCGACAAGCTCGTTGCCTTCGAAACCGAGCTCTTCCTTCATTCCTCCGACATATGCATTGTCTGTGTGGGTTAGGATTTTGTTCCCAAGCGGTGAATATAGGAGCATAGGACCTACTCAAATTTGCTTGGTCTTTGGTAAGAGGTTAGTTGATGATTCATAGTCTCTGAGAGGTTGACCCAGGACATACCAATATACTTGACCCAATAGGCCAGAACAGCGTAAGGAACTACGATGAGGTCCAACTTGATGATGAACTTGCGCTCCTCGGGGGTGTCATCGTCGGAGTACCATTGGATCTTCCACCACTTTTTCCTCGGAACCGTATTATCAGCCATCTTTGGCCCGATGCAAGCAGGCTGTGCTGCTTGAGAGGCTTGGATGTCTTGCTGGAAGGGATTTCAAGGCACAGCTCGCGAAGTTGTGAGATGGAGCGGTCAGCCTCTCACCATCTCTGCCAGATACCCGGGGCATGGCCCAACTGATATCTGTAGGAGAATTCCCGGTCATCGGCCGTGAACCCCTGTCCGGCAGAAAATCCTCACACATTATCGATTGCGCCAGAGCATCTCGGGTTTGTGCCATGCGAATCGTTCATAAGCCAAACCAGTAAATGTGGGAACAGTCCCGCCTGCCGAGCAAAACCACAAGTCGGGAAGTTCCCGACAACGCCAAAACGGCCCTCTTCCGCGGGGAGACCTCATAGCGAGAGTGACCAGCGACAAACTCGATGTGCAGGACCCTGACGGGACTTGACCGACATCCCGCGCGCTCAAGTTGCAATGACAACAAGCTTCGTCCAGAAACGGAGTGCGAGTGGAGTGTGTGGCTGCAAGAAAAGCATGGTTCGGCTTTGATAAGATAGGATCAACGGGGGTTGACGCGTTAGTTTTGCTGACAGAGACATGTTTAAAGGCGGGAGCAAGTGTAGAATTGAGTGGCATTTGCGGAGTGCCCGCTGCACGATGTTGGGGTTGTCGGCTGGTAGAGTGGGAGGCTGGCAATGACGTGCTTCACGGTCGTGATGATGTTTACTACATGCAGCCTGCGCTAAACCTCAATTGTGGTCAACCGTTGACTCGTACAAAGGGTCAACCTCACTTTTTCGAATTATTCACATTGGCGAGTCCTTCAACGGGGACTGATGTCAAGGCGAAAAGAAAAAAACAGAACAAAAAGTCAAGTAAAATAGATTGAGACCAAAGTGAAATGGGCAACAGAGGGGTGTCTCGTTGGCGCTTGGTGCCTTGGCTTATCAGCAGGTGATTACTGGCTCTCGATATCTAGGACCCATGTCGAGAATTCGCACACATCCTCTGGAGGTGTATGACCGGTGATTCATCTGGCTTTCCTTTCAAAGCTGTTTCATAGAGAATATAGTTTGGAATCTTCGGAATCCATCGCGTGAATTGTGCTTTACACAAAAAAGCACCCTGCTCAAAGCATTGTAGTACTGGGACTTGGCCATTCAGCTATACTAGCCACCAATGACATGCTCATTTTCCCCGCAGAGAGTCTCACTTGCTGCCATCTCAAATTTACTTAAAGTTGGAGTTGAAAGGACTAATTAAAGGAGTGGTTGGTTGCCTTAAAGTTTAGTGTATGGCTGTCAAAATGCTAGTTAGGTTCATCGCTGATTTGAATCTCCTGCGATGCCGGCTCGCCGAGAGCGCAGTAACACAGGAATGTTTTCACCTAATCGAGAACCGTCGTAGCATCAGGTTTTTGGGCCCGAGCAATGTTTCCTTGTTGGGTAATGTATCAACTGCCTGACGCCTGTTTGAAGCTATTCACGTCTATCATATAAAGCTGAATACTATTTAGAAGTGAGTTGATATATGCACGCTATCATTACCGGTGCTCCGGCTTTGTTAATCTGCCGCGACACGCACAGACTTCTGGCAGTAGACTGCCTCCATTTCTCGCCCGAGAGCTGAAGCATATCCGTCTTCTTACGTCTCCGCCCGGGACGGATCCAACGGTTGCCGCATTCGTTCTAACTCCTCTGAGTGGAAGGCCGCATCCCGTTTTCGCGTGGATGTTTCTGATTGCGGATGTGGATCACTTTGTAGGGTCTCAGGCTTTACGTCTGAGCTCTAAACCTTGTACATCGGACGACTCCGGTTGTTCGCCCGTGGCCACAGCTTCAATCAAAGTTCAACCTAACTGGTCCATTCGGCATCCCAAAGTTGCCAGAGAATCACACATCTCACGTCGGTATGGTTTCAAGCTGTACAAATGAGCCATTGCTGACCAATTAAGCTCCGCAGTTGAGTTGGGGGATTCCGCTAACTTCAAATGGAGTCATGTAACTTTCGCGACGTATAAAATGAATGATTTTCTTGTTGCACAGTTGTGAAATTATGTGTCATCGTTAGTCAATACGTACAACTGAGCTTAGCATGGATATCTTAAAGACGAACCCTTTCTACTTCGGCGGCACCATTCTGTGCATCGCACTGGCTGCGGTATGTAACTGATAGGTACAAACGTTTAGATATCGTCCGGACTAACAGGATGCGATACAGTACATTTATGCCGGAATTACGAATCCGCTGTCAAATATTCCAGGGCCATGGTATACTCGATTCACGACACTGCCCTCAATTTTCAAGGTTATCACTGCTCACCATCCTGATTGGATCCATGACTTGCACGCGAAATATGGCCCAGTGGTGCGATATAGCCCACACGAAGTCGACATATCCGACCCGCCAACATGCCAACGCATCCACAGCGTGAAGACGGGCTTCCTCAAATCCCCTTTCTACTCACTGCTTATCACCGACTCCTCGAGCGTCTTCAACGAGATCCGTCCCGAGATCCATCGCAAGTACAAGCGACTACTATCTAATCCCATGTCAGAGACTGGCCTGAAAACGTTTCTACCCCGCATCGACAGCAAAGTACGCCTTGCCATTGAGCGCATCCGTGATGAGAACAAGGCTCGTAGTGCAGCCGATATCGCCAAGTGGTTCATGTTTCTGTCCTTCGACGTCATTGGCGACCTGGCTTTCGGCGAGTCATTCGGAAATCTGGAGAGTGGCAAGGTATGTTGTGTTAGATTTCAGGGACTTTGAGTGGTGGGCTAATCACCTATGCTTAATTTAGAAAAATCGTTCTGTCAATGACTTTATCAGCTTGGGCTTTGTTGGCGGTCTTCGGTCTATGTTTCCCACAATCGCCAAAATCTCGCTTTATCTACCCATTCCCGTCTTCAAAGAGGCCACTGCGATCCAATATCGAACCTTTGATTATGCTCAGGGCGCGCTAGATCGTCACGCCAAGCGCGTGGAAGAGACTGGCTCTGACCCCCACCCGACTGTGTTCTCAAAGCTCTACAACGCAGGAGAGGAAGAGACGTGGACGCCGATCGAGATTCGTGACAACGCTCAGGTCTTCATTGTAGGTGGCAGCGACACCACTGCCAACTCCATGATTTACCTTGTTTGGGCTGTCTGCAAAATTCCCGAGATTAAGGCCAAATTGTTGAAGGAACTAGACACACTTCCGGAGAACTATAGCTATGACGAGCTGAAGGAGTTGACTTACGTTAACTGGATCGTTAACGAGACTCTACGGCTCTACACAGCTCTGCCCTGTGGTCTCCCTCGTCTGATTCCTCCCGGTGGTGCCGAGCTTGCCGGAAAATTTATCCCCGGCGGTTTCACCGTCACGACACAAGCCTACAGTCTGCATCGCGACGAGCATGCTTTCCCTGATCCATACCGCTTCTACCCCGAAAGGTGGGAACACACCACGCAGGAGATGAAAGACTGCACCATGCCGTTTGGAGGAGGTGCCAGAAGTAAGTTGACCGGCCATATGACTATGTGACTTCGGCTTGATACATTGCTAACCTCCCGCAAAAGCCTGTTTGGGGCGACACTTGGCGCGAATTGAGCTTCGTCTGATCACTGCGAGATTTTTCAAGGCTTTTCCGAACGCCATCGTGTCTGATATAGAGGGAATGTGCGATAAAGATATGGAACCTGCATTGCACTTCCTGATGGTCCCTAGTGGGCATCGCTGTCTCATCAAACTGGATGGATAATGTTATTGCATGGCTTTCATGAACTTCATACTTAGATTGTGTGCACGCGAGCATTGGGCGGAAGGCTGTTGTAATGTAGCCAAAAGGCCATTAGCTGATGAGGTGACAAGCCGAAATGATAGTCGTTGCCAACAATGTTTTCACAAGCACGATACAAGGCCATAGGCCCGTGGCACAGATATATCTTGAAGAACATTTCGAATTACAGAAAGCGTCATGCAATGCTAGAAATAGAGGTTTATTACAATTTGTACCTGGGTTTAAAGTGTGAGTTACTGCTGTTAACAATTATTAGGAGAACAATAATAGAAGAAGAAAAAGACATTTAGATACTATATCACCCCAAGGCCCACCTGAGAGCTAAGCCATCTCTTAAATCGGAGTAATTGATGGTGAATATATGTTGAAATAGGCATTGACACAGTTTCTGTACAGAGCCAGCCAGTCTTAGTGACGCTTCCCAATTTGTTAGGCTCTCCTACTCAAAACTTTTTGTTTCTGCTTTTATCTCAAGATCTTTCCCCCAAGATCCTCATGTATGAGATTGGCCACGCGTATATCATTGATTCGTTTCTATCCCAAATGCCAAAAACGACGACACAACTTTTCGCAGGAAGCGATGTCAACACGAGGACTGGTTCAAAGACTCCAACTCTGCCTAGCAGTGACTCTGTTAGGTTCCTGTTTAGCGTTTCCTTTTTTTTGTTCCTTTTTTTTGTGGCCATATGCAAGGTTCGCATCACTGAACCCAACACCATCTCCTGTAGCGTCCTTAGCAACGAGCACCAGATATCCAACGTCGACAGAGTCTTTGGCGTCCAACTGACCCGATGGCACCGCTTAGGTGCAGAGCGTCAAGTATCACTTGCTATTCTAAGCTACTAATGTCACCTTCCTCACTAACAGGAATCATACTTATTGCCTCCAGCAACGGTCTCAATATCATAAGCAGCGTGGTATCATCATAAGGCTCAGTTTCGGTTCGTCTACCAAATTCAGAAACCTAGCCAGCACATCCGCCACATTGTTTCTCACTGCATTGCCTGTTCAGTTGGCGAATGCTGGCTGGGTGGTCTCACAGCATATGGTGTGATTTTATTGTTGCACGGATATAGCTCTTACTGTTGCGTCAAGAAAGTAAAAAATTTTTTTTTTTAGAGAATTCGAAACCCTAATGTGATTACATCTTGATTTCATTTGATGGATATTGTAAACGTTGTTTCTATGTCAGGGTCCGGAGGGGGCACTGGGAGCGCCGAGGGGGCATCGATGTGAGCCCATCGGAGCGGAGCATTATTAATCCGGGGCAACACCTTAGGGGATCCGATCAGCCATAGCAGAATATAGAGGGGTAGGTTCGAATGCTAGTCGCAATTGACACCCAAGGGCAGCCTTCGTCAACTTCAGTACTCTGTACGATCCCAGCCTCTGAAATTCTAGCGTAGGATCATCATGAGGTAATGAATCTTACTCCACAGTACTGAACCCTATCCACTTAGCCGGTTTGATGGCAAGACTGCCGGAGCGGGCAAGTGGACGCGATGAGCCGGCATCATGACCCGCAAAGGAAGCAATAAAGTCGCCTTGATATCTCGCACGAACGTTAATCTTACATGCCGTGAGGCAACCAGCTGATGAACACGAGCATAAAAAGCTATGTTCTTCTTGATTCTTCGTTGACAAAAGGAGAAAACGAGGTTCGAATCAGGACTTGGGACACGTAGTAGAATAAAGTGGTGTGGTCCTGCCAAGGAGAAGTATGCATTACAGTAGTTGAGTTACTTCATGTTTCCTTGGTCTTTTGGCACGGAGGTGTATGTTACCTAAACTTTACTAAAACAAGCTTCATTGAATTATCTGATCCTTGTTATATGCTGGAATGAGGCACAGGTAGCTACAGGCAACGCTAATGCATCTATCAAAGCAAGCAAGTGATTTCGTCAAATAGTAGGAATGTAACAGACCATTTACAGACATGTAACCTTTGATTTATCGTATGAAATAGCTTTCGTTTTTCGGGATGCTTGGACCAGATTTAATTGTGATTAGCCCAAGAGGCTGTGCGTCAATATCCCGTCGACATACCCACTGGCCTTGGCGGAGTGTTACAACGGGCGGAGTCCGCGGATTTCGGAAATTCCATAACTGTGGACCTGCAGCATGTCTGAATACTGGCCAAAGCAACAAGGTTGGGAAGTGACTAAATTTCCTGTTTGCGGTTTCTCTCAGATCTCAAGAAGCTCAAGTCTAACTCGTTTCTTGGAGTGCCCTTGGTTAACAATGTTGCCTAGCTTGCTGGACATCTAAGCTGAGTTCTAAGCTGTTGTTGTTTCTATTGATATTGTGGTTCACTTTGTGCGAGTGATGTTGCTATTCACTGCTTTTATCAGGTCATTCATCTTTTAGGGTCTCGCACAGTGTTCTCTTCACAATAATGGACTTGAAGCTTAAAAAAAACAAAAGTGACTCAAGGATTGTAAAACTATTTACTACAGAAAGTGGAAGGGGACAGGTCCTGATCCAACGCCACGGATCAACGCTTTGGTAAGGAAATCCTGTGTTGCTTTGGGGGTTATTGTATTTGTGTGTACACGCACGCACCTCGCCACCGAAGTCCTGATCACCCTACACACTTTCAATATTCATAAAATGATTGAGGTTATTTATCATGACCTAAATTACCAGATTTATTCCAAGTCAAGTCTTTGATTCGATGCGCAGCTTTGACTAATCTAGTTGAGTGTATTGTTAGGATCATCACGCACTACAGCTTTATCAATTGTCAGTGAAGAGCTAACTTTTCTGAGTCAGACGCATGTTACCTTTGAAGCTCTCTCGCTGTACTTTCCTGCAAATCTCTGACTTTTCATGTGACTAGCAAGATGTGCTGGGTCTAGGAACGAAATTTGGAGTACCTCGTCGCCCTTCTTTCGTCTTAACAGTTTCCTGAAAAAGATGCTTGCTTCTCGGTCCCGATGCCAATGTCTCTGGTCATCCAAATCTTTTTGAAACGCCTCTCCTTGATCAGAGTCATTTGAACCCCTGAACACGAATACATCCTCATCGAAGACGGCCTTTGGCGATATGAGCATTTTTTCTCGATAGTTTGCGCTAATTTCCCTGGCAATAGCAAGGTGATGTTCCGAAGGCAGATTTGAGGGGTGATGGCTTGACCACTCAGGAGACGGAAAGACTTGGGTTGTGTATTTCGATATGTTAACGAGGGAGCTTATGACTGCGGCTAGTGTCGACATCCAAAAACCTTCAGGGCGGTCGTTTATAAGGTGGAGGAAGAGATTTGCAAACATGTCGAGATTGATGCCTGATTTTCGGTAAGTTGGGTGTATGACGGTCAAACCAGAGTGAAGCAGTGGCTTGCCCAGCGTCATGATAGGCAACCAGATGGTGGAGATGAAGGCAACGAGTTCCCCGTTACGTCGTGCCATTACGATGACCTTGTCATCCAAAGCGCTCGGAGATGTCCTGTCGAAAACCTGATACTTGGGGAGGGGGCTCAGGCATAAAGCTCCCAGTTTACATAAGGAATCCTGTAAAGCCGTCTTCTCCTCCTGGGTCATGGTAAGACCTGGGTGGTCGAGGACTTCTATGTTGTAAGCTCGATGCATCGTGAAATAGATATGATGTGTTGCTTGGTAGACGGTTCAAGTTCTGTCTCAAGCGGTCCAAAAGCGATTTATCATGCGAAGAAAATGTGGCTAGGGCTCATTTGTAAGCAAATGTTCAATTCGGGCTAGTCTTTGGTTATTTATATGGCCGTGTTTCCAAATCTCTACTGAAAAGAAATTCAGAGATACCGTGTACACGTGATCCACAAGCGAGCTTGATAAGCTAGACAAGTCTGCATCGCCCTTCAGGATTTTCTTCTTTTGTATTGCATGTCAACACCTAATTCACTCAACCTGGAGCCCGCCTACTCAAAGTAAATAGACGCTAAGCAGGATTTGGGGATTATATCACCAACCAAGAAACGTCAGCGGACCTATCAGCCCCAGTGATTAGTTCCTAGGGCCACCACTAGGCCTGACTTGGCCTTGTAAGCACAGAGACCGTGATAACCCTTTTCCACTGTTCCCGTGCTGCACCAACGAGAAGCGACAACCATGGATAAACCTCCAGATCCTCACTTGTTGCTTAAATTTGATATCTTGTATCTGTTCATGGTAAAGTATACAGGATTCTCTGCGACGTTCCCATACTACCCCCTCGTATTATCGCTGACCACATTATCTGCGACATCAGAAACGGCTGCAGAAGAAATGTGTGACATACCATGGTCTGAAGAGTCATTTAGATAACCCCTGATTTGTTATTTCCACACATGCGTATCCACTAGCTGGCATAAAACAGGATGGATCTTTTGATCTGGATGTGAGTATTGGAGTGGGACAGTGAACCTGGTAAGGGGCATTTGATTCTGGCCTGATTGTCAGGGGGCTCGGTACGAAGTGAGAAGGTCAACGGCAAGATAGGTGTAAACTGATGACTGCATTTATCTCTGGCCTTCTCCTAGTTGACTGCTGGGGAGATGGCCTTCTTATAGGTGGCCACTGGTGTGCTAATCTATCCCTTAGATCACTAGTCCATTCCAGTCTATCCCTTAGATGACCTTTTGGCTCGTGACACGTTCCCCCTCTCCAGCCCGGCCTGTCCTCAGTGCCGGGTTAGAACCGGTGCCCATCCGTGATTCCTTTGCTACGTAGATTGCCAATCGCCATGCTAAGGGTCTTCGCAACTCCCGCATCTCCGGCGATACAGTTCCTGCTCCCAACCGGTTAGGTAGCCTGGGCGCTTTAGCGAGGGTGGCTCCGGAATAACAATTCCTCCACCCCGCTCCGGCCGCCGTTGCTCCACACCTATCCCGGGAGGGTGACTTTGTTAGGCAAGCTCCTTACTTGCCTCCCAGCCGGTGCCCAGCTGCTGCTCTGTCTGTTAAAAAGGGTTTTTGTAGGGCCTGTATTTCCCTTCTGTTATGTTACTGGCTGTTGCTCCGCTGCCTCTGCTGCTCCCTTACTAGCCTGCTTTGCAGTCTTCGTAAGCTATCAGCCTCGTTGCTCTGCCTCAGCCAGTCATCCCCCCTCCTCTGCTAGCCTTGTCCTCAAGGCTTCTCAGCAGCTATCCAGCCTATCCCTCAGAGGCGGCACGGCTGCCCACGCGTCCCTCAGCGGCGGCGCGGCTGCCCACTCGTCCCTCAGCGGCAACGGCGGTCCGGCTCATCCCTTCGGCAGCGGTGGTCCGGCTTATCCCTTCGGCAGCGGTAGTCCGGCTTATCCCTTCGGTAGCGGCAGCAGTGCTTGGTAGCGATCTTCTTACGTTGCCTTAACGGTCCGTACCCCTATTAAAAGGTTAGAGAGATAAATATGTCAGGGGGCTCGGTACGAAGTGAGAAGGTCAACGGCAAGATAGGTGTAAACTGATGACTGCATTTATCTCTGGCCTTCTCCTAGTTGACTGCTGGGGAGATGGCCTTCTTATAGGTGGCCACTGGTGTGCTAATCTATCCCTTAGATCACTAGTCCATTCCAGTCTATCCCTTAGATGACCTTTTGGCTCGTGACACTGATACCATAGACATGCCGCGCCCTGACCACCATATTCTTCGAGTTTCGCATACGAGCCATGCTCCCCAGGGAACATTTCTACGTCATTAACAACAAGGTTGTCAGGTTTTCCTACGGATCCTCTTGGCTTGCCGCTTTACGTACTAATTTCATTCGAATTAGGAAAAGCGTCTTCCTCTATGAATATCGAAAAGCTCGTATTTGCAAGCGTTTGCCAAAGGGAGTAAGGGCGTGAATGAGTATCCAATCTTAGAGCATGTAAATAATTATGTGTATGGAAATCAAATTTACCATTTAAGGTATTCTGTGGTCCGCCATCAAGAATGATTTTCCCATCCGCCAAACAGTCTTTCCTCAGTTTCCACCAATAAGCTGCTCAAACCTTTTCATAAGATCAGGCTACTAAAAATGCGTTTCTTCTCTATCCTCTCCGCGGCCTCCGTCGCTGCTGCTATCCCCACCATTGCCACCTCCGATCCTCCTGAGGTCGAGATTACCAATGTTCATGCGAAAACGCTGGCAAACTACACGCTTGTCTTTGAGTTCGACGTTGTCGACAACAAAGATGGCCAGTTAGCGCACTGTACTGGCGAGTGGTAAGATGAAATGCTTATTTAAGGTCCAAAGGAAGACGCTGACAGTATTTCGAAAGGGATGAGGTGAACCGCTTCTTGTCTACCACACCCTGCTCCATCCCGTCTTACAACGCCACTATCTTTTTCCCGAACAGCGTCTCTGGAATTCAGTATTGGGCCGCCTTCGTTGGCATTCAGGACCACGCCAATCGATATCTGGCCATGGTGCAAACTGGCACACCCAGCTACACCTGTGGCCACTCGGGTACACAGGGCGTTCTCAGTGCTTGCTTCACTGAGACTGACTTCAAGATCGCTACTGTTGCGATTTGAGGTTTCGAGAAGATTTAGATCCCTCAGCCTCTAAAAAGTGCTTTTCTCCGCTAAGAGAAAACACTAGGATCGATTAGTTGTCTCGATAAGGCTATGATATAATATTAACCCAGTCTGCGAAAGATGATGGCTGTCCTGAGATATCCGTTCAATGCAAACAAGTTGATAATTACCTGATGCTGTCTTTTTTATCCTTTAAATTGTCATTACTCACTTTTCTGCGGCTACTCCATAAATTGTTTGCTTCGAGACTTGTCATTCTCGGTGAGCGAATACATGACTCATAAACATCAAGTTAAAGATCTGCTGCTAACGTGCTGAAATTTTAATGATGGGGAAGCCAGTCGCTGAAA
Source organism: Colletotrichum incanum (assembly GCA_001625285.1). NCBI lineage: Eukaryota > Fungi > Ascomycota > Sordariomycetes > Glomerellales > Glomerellaceae > Colletotrichum > Colletotrichum incanum. The sequence continues at coordinate 93,638 of LFIW01000652.1, forward strand.
ACATATAGTGCGAGACCTGCAATCCGCGGACGGCGATGTTAGTATCTGTCAATATCTAAGCAAGTCATGTCTTCTGGTCTGGTGATATGAATTATTTCAGCAGTGGGAGGCTAATACTTGGACCTCTGGTGACCGCGACATACTGGTCATAGAATGCCGTTGGGATGGCATTCATAGCTAACAAGAATGATATGTTGGTGGTAAAGTGTGCTTGATAGCGTTGTTAACATCTTTCGAGTCAAATTTGACTACATCTACGTACTTCATCTCTTACAAGCATCTGGGAGCAGCCAGCGTGATTCCAAACTACTCGAAAGAGATATACGATGCGGTGCACTTTAAGTATATCATGAGTCAGACCTTCCGGCCTGGTGGCAAAGAGTCCAAATTTGGAAGCCCAATACGGCGTGAACAAGAATCCAGTCCTCTTGGGCTTGAGGTGACCCTGGACCTGTGGATGTACGCCCCCTACAAAACATTGTATAACAAAAAGGGAAATTCAATCTTTTTGAGGGACCACCTAAAAAATCCCCTTTAAGACCAGGTCCTGATCACTAATCATCCCGTCCCTCAAAAATGTTCTCAACATTGTTTATGACTATTAGCAGCTTAGAATCTTGTCAAACTCAAATGCGGAGGCAGACCAAGGTCTCGCCTGGCCAATCCAGCTCACTTGAACCGAAAACAAGAGCTACATCATAAATTAAACAAAAGAATACTCTTGTTATCGCCGAATTATGAGTTTCATAAAGCAATCCCAAGTACTTTCAAAGAACTGTACATCTAAACCACCAGGGAAATTCTATTCCAATTGGAGTAGACATAAAGTTTACTACATGTAAATGACGTTTGCTGCTAGATGCACAAGGTTAGTAAGTTTGAGAATAATAGTAATATAATAACATAATATGTATAAGACCTCGAGACTTACATGGATGAGGGGACAGGCGTTAGCTTGAAACCTGGCAAGAAATCATTAGGGCAGGGGTGGGGGTACTTGAATATGCTTCTGTCAAGGACTTAGAATGCTCCTTTGTCTGATTTACTGCCAATCAGGTGTCAAATTGAGAACTTATTTATCACCTTTTTCATTTATTGACCGAATGATGCTTCGTTGTTATTGTCTTTGGTCTCAAAACTCTTATAGACATTGGTGCGGCCAGCATCCTGATACATATGGTTCCTCTCCAATTTGAGAAGGGGAGTACGGCGCGTATTGGCTAAGTATAGTCAAATCCTTTCTTAATTTAATAAGGTCATTGTCTGTCTAAATCTTCTTTCAAATTCTCCAGTAAATTGATATACTTACGGCCATCTTATCTGCCGGCGTTAAGCCACCGAATTCTCAGTTCTGCCAGGGAATGTGGGCAAACAATTTCTGTTAACAACTTCCTTTTTGATTAGAACACGCGGTGGGAACGTATTGATATTTCAGGAGAGCATTTCTGGGTACGAATTGCTGAATTTGCTCGGACGATTAGGAGGACCCGCCACCCACATGAACCACCTCTGCTCACCGTCGTCAACCCTGCCAGCCGGAGCTGATGCTTCTCTAACTAGTACTTATCACTAAGCTCACATTGGAATTAGTTCTATTGTCTGGCAGTCCATGTCTCACCACAGCTAGTCTCGACACAAGGTCTATGCAGAAAGCATATCGACCCAATTTGTGGCTGGCTTCTAGTTCACATGTTGACACCGAACAAGCAAACATTGTGGTTGTATCTGAAGTGGATGTAAGAATTCGAGAGAATCATATCACAAAGTTGGAGGCACAAACAAGATATGCGAAGATGGCGATGGGCCGTTGGCTAGGGAATCAAACGGACTTTGTTTCGCAACACAGGCTAACGACCAGTTGTGGCTTGCCGTGTCAGAAAGAAGCCAGACCTACCGTTTGTTTTGATGATTTCTAATTTAACAGATATTAAACCATTACACTGAAAATGGTCATTGTACACAAGTATTGTCGCGATGCTGGGCCAGTTACCCACCGCGTCAAACAGTGCTAGGTGGAGACACAAACCTGCAAAGGAACGGAGGACCGCGGACACCGGTGACTCTCCTCCACTTGAGTGGGCCGTTCCAGCCAAATCAAGATAAGTACCCATTATGATTGCAATACACGACATGCAAGTCCCCCACTAGTGTGGTCTATAATGTCATCACGACACGGATGCGGTACTAATGTTGACACTTGTGTCGCACTAACCTTCGGATGAATATACCAGTTTAAATGGTTCATCTATTGCTGAAGATGAAAGACAATAAGATTGCTATTCCGTTTCATTTTGCAGTACTGGGGACTCACTCGTTGTTTTTCTTCTTTTGTTTGTGAGAAGAATTACAAAGCTTCTAGCCTCGGACACAAGGGTATCGAGATCCCGTATACTCGACATTGGGCAATAATACTAGATTCTCGGATTTTTGCCAATAATGCAGTAGCTTCTTGATTCGAGAAGAAACCAATGACCATTTTGTTGCCAGCAAGCAATTTTGCGATCTTGACACGCGGTCATTTGGGCTCGTATCCATAATAGACCCTTCGCACCCATTCACACACGCGTCAGTTGCCCTCAGGGATTTAAGTTCGATACAAGCCAAGGTCTAGCTACAAGTATTGAAAATAATAAAGCTTGAATGGCGCCATTATTGAGTTTCGTATTGGAAGATTGACTAGAAGCCAAAATTCTAGATAATCAGGAGCAGTTTCAAAGAGTTCAAACGAGAGTGGATATTGATATAAAGACTACTTCTCGCCCGTGGTTCCACAGGCTGTCTGCGTTGTCAAACAAAATATGGTAGTGTAATTCTTCTTACCAATATCAGTCACTCATTCCGATTCAACGCTCAAGAGATGGACTATTTCCTGTGTGGTATAGCGCTTGCGGCTTTGGCACGCTCCGTTCAGGCTGTCCCGGGCACCTTCAGCCTTCCTGTTCAGCTCGAAGACCCACCGAAACTCATTCAAAGGGCTTTGGGACCCAAGAGAGTTACACTCATTAACAATCAGGAGGATATAGGTAACCGTTATTATGGCATTCAGGCCGAGGTTGGCACTCCACCTCAAAAGGTGACTCTGCAGTTGAATACTAGGTCATCGGATACTTGTAAGTACCAATGCAAGCTTCTGTCATACTCCGATGCTTAATGTACAAGGGTTTTCTAATTTCAAGCCCGAAAAATCGACGACCTTCATCAATGGATCCTTCGGATCTACTGATGTCACCCACGGCGACCCTACCACCTACCCACCAAGCAACGTGACGTATCACTTGGACTACTACGAAGACGTCTTCAGAATCTCCGGATCAACAATTGCCAACCAGCGGTTTGGAATGCCAGTTAGGGGATCTGATGGATACCCTGGCGGTGCACTTCTTAGCATTGACCCCAATCTGCAGCTTGGCTATGGAGCAGGCAAACCGTTCAACACCATACTTGATAGTCTAGCCGCCCAAGGCTTGATCGCAAGTCACACTTATAGCGTCGATTTACGGACCTTTGATGATAGGAAAGGTCAGTGATATCGTGTTGATGCTTGTAGCTATATTGTGCGTTAACCTTGTTGATAGGTGTTCTCCTTTTCGGTGGTGCTGACCTCGGTCGCTTCACAAGTTTGCCTGTGAAGCGTCCGCTCATAAAGGATGAACTTGGTACTTGGGCGTGAGTTATTAGAGTTTCTGCTCGCAAGACCTCCGCTTAGCGAGTTTTAGGATTGGAACTGACAGTTACAGGCCTTCCATTACTCTTACGGGCATGGGCCAGACAAGCTCGAACGGTTCAGTGCAGTCGTACCCCTTGAACGCTGCCGATTCTGTCTTCACGCTGGACACAGCCAATCAATATATGCGGCTCCGGCATTCATTTGTGGATGCTCTTTTGCGCGATCTAGGTGCCGTTAACGACGGAAACGACGCATACACGGCGCCATGCTCGAAACGACACGAGCCCGGTAGCTGGGACTTTCGGTTCGGCGACGCAACGATCAAGATCCCCTACAAGAATCTCATCATTGAAGCAGTGTTGGAAGAAAACAGCGACTATTGCATAGTCGCTATACTTTTTACATGGAAGGGACAGCTAGTCCTTGGAGGTAAACATAGGATATTTCTCCGTCAGTGTTCTAGTCAACAGCCGCTTACACCGTGATCAAACAGCACCCTTCTTCCAATCCGCCTACATCAGCTACGATTTGGACAACAAGATAGTTGGTCTGGCACAGCCGGCAGACTGCGGGGGTAAAGTCGTCGCTTTTGGCAGCGGCGCTGATGCCATTCCCAAGCTGACCGGTTGCAAGCAGAAGTAAGTGGCTTTGAGCCAATGCCTTTTGGGGGAGACAAGGAAAAGTGTGTGGATAACTATTGAAGGCAATCTTCGCCGTTCTCTTTTTCTTAAACAACGCAATAGACTACTGCGACTAGCAGGGCCTGACATCAGGTCGGCCCTGCGAATTTTAGTACCAATGAACTTGCAATCCGCAATGGCGCTCCCGGTATGACGACACTATATACTGTGGAACAAGACATCAACGTCGCCTGACTCCCCGATTGCTGCTAGGTTTGGACCGGGTTGTCTCTGCATGCTTTGTATAGCGAAAATCCCCCTGTTAATAGTAATTATCCGCTTGACAAAAGCTGTAGCATGTACAGAAACGATGTGATGAAGCTTCAAGCACGTAGAAGCAGCCGTCTGGTAGAATGTAAAGTTGATAATTCTTGTCTCATATACTGGGTATAGAATAGCAGTCCCATAACCGTAAGTCACATATGCTTCTTCAACCATAGATGGCGGGTGGCTTTCTGCACTTTCATGTCAAGCATCAAACGCGCCCCATTTTGCTATCATATTGTGCAAAATCGTTTCTTAAAAATAAAAAAAATTTAATCTAACAGCTTAAGCAGTCACCCTGCCTAATCTAACGTAACATTGTTTTGGTCTGGATGTAATGCCCTCGATATGTTCGTAGGATGAGATCTCCTTATCGCACGGTAGCAGCTCGAAGTTCCAGATGATCAAGCTCACCAGTAGCCTCATCTCTAAATACGCCAACTTGCGTCCAAAGCAGCCCCTCGTCCCTAGTCCAAACGGGATCGCCGGCCCAGCAGTGGCGTCGTAAGCTTCTTCGCCCGTCTCTTTGTCGAGCACCAGCCAACGTTCCGGCCGGAAGGCTTCCATATCGTCCACAGGCCACAATCGAATGCCCCGCTCCTTGGCCGCTAGCTGAGATGTCTCACTACGCAGCTTCTCATCGATTGCGATAGGAGGCGAGGTAAAGCTTGGGCCTGAGTTAGGCAAAAGTACTAGTGTACCCTCTGGAATGTGGTGGCCGAGAATTACTGTGTCTTGGGTACATTGTCGTTCTATGACTGAGACAGTATGGGCGAGCCTCAAGATTTCCTCTATGACGGCGTCAAGGTACGGGATCTTAGTCTTACTGATTTCGTTATGTGAGGGGGCCCGATTCTCAGCGTGCGCCTTAGCGTGGGCGGCCCATAGCTCCTGGCGGAGTCTGGTTTGTGCGTGTTCACAATCGGCCAAAAGCTTAACACCCCAGCAAAGCGTGGTACTAGTAGTATCATGACCAGCTGTGATGAAGCCAAGAAGCTTGGACCATCAGTTTGTGGTTTCTGAGAAAAAAGCAGAGGAAGGGAACTTACCTCGTCCTTCATGACTGGGGACCAGTAAACCGGATCACGGCCTTCCTTTCTAGCAAATTTGCGCTCCCGCTGGATTACAAGCTCGACTGCAGACTTGACCCAAGATTCGTTTTCCTCATCTGTATCTTTGTTAAGTTTGTTTATGGCAAGAGCGGCTTGCTCTTTAGCAAACTCAGCTCGCATCTTTACGAACTTCCTTTCCCGCGGCTGGAGGCCTTTCCACCACCACGCAAGTCTCACAAATCCCGAATCTGCAATATCTTGAATAGTATCCCCAGCCGCCAGTATGGCTTGAATAGACTCGTGAGGTTGGACAACGGCGAATTCGATCGGATCCACCAAGAGGTTACGAGCCGGCTGCACTGGCTGATCCTCTAACGCTCGGAGCAATTCAAGTTGTGGTTTCAGTGCCCGATGAGGGTAGCTGTCGCTAAAGCCAAAATCCAAAACCGCATCGAGTGCAGTGAAATAGATGTCTTGTTCGGCGGAGAAGGGTCGTCCGTCCGCAATGCGTGCTTTTGTTTTCCACAAGTCCACAAGATGAGTCGCGCTTGTGTAGATGTTTGGTGCTGCGACGCGGTTGAGGAACTGAGGCGTCATTAAGTCCTGTAATAGTCGTCGGTGGCCTTTCCACTCTGGTCCCGTTTTGAGATTGATGTGAAATTGTGGGATTTCGCCACCCAGAAGATCAATCGTCATATCGGAGCGGTCGAACTCCTTGCGACGCATGAGTATGTCTTGTGCTTCCCGAAAGTCGCTGACAACCACTGAGGGCTTCGAGAAAGGCATTACAAACAGTTGGAAAATGGGGCTGTTGCATCGCTGGCCTTGACTGGCCATCCAGCCTAAGGGAGTGCCATTGCAATTTTTGAGCATCGCCGGGATATCGCCAAAAATCGATTGAAGCGCTGATGCGTTGAAAGGGATTCCGGCAATGGGTTTAGGGAGGAGATATTGATAGAGAGCATACAGTGCAATGGCGATGGATGCAGCCACAATACCGAAAAGGCGATGCGTTGCACCTAGATTATCCAAAGTCCCCAGTTCGAACATCGCTGGCATCGCTGGCTGCGTGGTACCGACGGATGCCATCTTGATTGCAACGTTGGGGATAGGTTGATTTTCTTGTTACTTGTGTTGTCTGTGGCATCTTCCCACAATATTCATCGCATTTGGCTCTCGTGGTTTATATGTAATTGTACATCTATAAGGCAAAGTATAATCGGCAATCCGCGGATGCCCGCTGAGGCCCGCGTCGGTGCCGCGCCGCGTGCCGTGGGCCGCAAATCCCGTCCACGCGTACACGTTTATAGTTTTGTACCTTGCATTCATGTTTGTCGCCTTGTCGGGCTCCTCCGGTTTCTATACCGTTCGGTACCCGAAAAGTCCTTCGCTGATCACCATCTTACGACCTGAGCCTGGCTGATAACTAGTACAGCCTGAAGTAGGCTCATGCTCAAATATGCAGGTCTGCAGCATGAACCGGACTACAGAGCGGAACTTGGGAATGTTACATGATGAATCAATCATTAAGGATCTCTTAACCATTTGTCGCAGAATAACGTGAGGCTATTGAAAAGTATTCTGCCACGACTAACCGCCCTCCGGGCCGACATCGCTCCGGAGGACCGGTTATCCTACACGAAGCCGGTCACCCCACTTGAAGCTGGCCTATATTAATTAACTTCGTGTTAGAAATCTATTATAGATAGAACAAGCCACTTTCAACCTAAATGTCTTCCGCTAGTTAATCCTGCTTCGTGATACCATTTGATTCTTAGGCAGTGGAACTATGAGACAAGTGAACAAGTTGATGACTACGAAAGGAATGAATATGGGCGTGTCACTAGCTATCATAGCATCAATGATTTGAAACCGTTGACATGTGATTAATGTGACCGTGCTCGCATAGTGGTATTATATTCATTCCCCATTGTTGCATGCCTTTACCAGCAGAAGGTCAATCATGATAACCTACGAATAGCTAGACCTCTCTTTTGCCTGTCATTTGCAGTATCTGTTATGCTTCTCTGTCTATTTGTGTTCCTCCACGATGCCATAGTGCCATTCGCTCGGAATCTAGCGCAGCCCATCCTCTGTGTCAGGTCCGCATCGTCAGTGCAATTATCCTTCACCCATGCACTGCACAGCCTACCTCATTTAAGTATACATCCATTGACTGTATGCCCTAATGAACATAATTACTATCAAGCTAGCAAACCGTCAATCCGACCAGTACTATTCCCTTCAATCTTAGCTACCTGTTAGCAGAAAACACAGCTTTTACGAACCCAATTACACCATTATAGTCTTGGTAGTTAACTAGATTGGCAAGGTGCTAAAGTTACTCCGACAGACGTGTTGTTGTAGCTTAGACTGTGAATACCACAGAAAGTGGAAGTAGCTAAGATAAGTATTTTGAAGAACCTATGACTTGTTTCGAGAATTGGTGTCTTTTATCCCGAGAATAGAGTAGTGAGATGTAAAATTATTATCGTGAGTTGGGCGAGCAGCTTCCGTAGCCACTAGACAGTCTACGCACAACCTCCTGTGTTTATAAAACCTTTGAGTATAATTTGAAAAAAAAAAAAAAAATCTATCTAGACTTATTCTTGACCCCCAGAAGTTTACTTTTATACTCGAATCTTGCTTTTTCAACAGTTTCTTGACGCTAGCTCTGAAGTTTTAATGTTAGTTACCTTTTCCCTTACTTCTCTTATATGAATCCACAAACGAGATGAATCTTCTTTTACTTCAAGGGTTGCCATCCTGTAAGAACTTGGCCAAAAGAAATACCGACTTACGGTATGTGCTAACATCGTGGAACGATCTGCTGAACTTTGTGTCCGTGGGAAAAAAGACGATGGGAACATAGTGTATGATTGTTAGGTGAGTAATACGAAGATTTTGAGGACTCACTAATATCAGCGGGTTCTTGACATACCGAAAATCTTGACAGCCATGACGAGGGTTTTTCTCACCTTATCTTTATCCATGCAGTCCTACGCGCCCAGACCTGGCGCCCTCGTGACTCTTAATTAAATTGCGGCATCCCAAACGCTCATTCTTGTTGGCGGAGGTGATCAGTCACTTAAAAGAACCGGCTTGATTAGTATGAACTTTTGTTCCAGGGCGTATGTGGGCTGTCTACCGCTACTATGGCGCAAACCAACTTTTACACATCAGAGGCCACCGCATAGTTGAAACGCACAGCACCGGATCATTGGCCTAGGTAGTACCATGAGATCTTGGGGCTATGAAACTACGTGATCTGTTCAGTGGGTGAACAACAGAACACCAACGTTTTACGAAGTTCTAACTGTTAGATGAACCTTGATGATGTCCGCTGCTTCTGGCAGAGAATTGCTGTCGTTCCACCAACTTGAAGCCTTAGGCTAGCTCAGTTCAGGCTCTTGATCTATAAGTTGTGAAACCGCTTCGGAATATATTTTTTTTAATTTCTTTTTGATCTGAAATCTCGTCGTTCATCTTCGTCCACTTCAATAGCTCTTTGATTTGCGGAAGGCGGACTCCGGGTCAGCCGCTCATCGTAATGCCGTGCTCCCCCGCCATCGGCTGCAAGAGCCCCACTACCCCGCCGTCTTACCCCTGCCGGCAGAATGGTCCGAGCAAGCCCTATGACTTCATATTCAGCCGCCCGCTGTACTTAACGACTTGTAATTACCTCCATTCTCGGAACATCATACCACCATCTCCATCCCTTCAATCATCTCACCATCGCGTCAATCATTAACATTCCATCTCATCCCCAAAACAGCGACGCATCTCATAATGGCCGATACCCCAAGCGCAAAGCGTCAAAAGTCTTCCAAGGACGTCCCCTACGAGCTCATCTATTGGCCCGGTCTTCCCGGACGAGGCGAGCACGTCCGCCTCCTCCTCGAGGAAGCGGGCGCCGAGTACACCGACACCGCACAAATTGAGGACGGCGTCAAGACTGTGCTGGCCCAGATCGACGACAAGAATCTCGGCGACGAGCTCAACCCGCCACCGCTAGCGCCGCCGATCCTGAAGCACGGCGACCTTGTCATCAGCCAGACGCCAAACATCCTGTTGTACCTCGGTCCTCGATTAGGTCTGGCTCCCAAGATAACCGATGACGACGACGGCATTTACCGCGTGAACGCTCTTGCGTTGACGGCGCTGGATGGGCTAAGTAATGAGGCGCACGACACACACCACCCTATCGCGACGGGGTTGTATTACGAGGACCAGAAAGAGGAGAGCAAGCGCCGGGCGAAGGACTATATCGCCAACCGGCTGCCCAAGTTCTTTGGCTATTTTGAGCGGGTGCTGAAGAGCAGGGCCAGCGGCGAGGGTCCTTGGCTCTACGGAGGGTCGTTGACGTATGCAGACTTGGTGCTGTTCCAGGTGAGTCGTCCAATAAGCTTAGGTATGGTGAAGTCCAATGTTGACTTGCGCAGTGCGTCGATGGCCTCAAGTTCGCCTTTCCAAATGCCCTCAAGCGCCTCGAGGGAAGCGGCGACTACACGAGCCTCTTCGAGCTCTACAACGCCGTCAAGGAGCGCCCCAAGATCAAGGAGTATCTCGCCAGCGGCCGTAGGCAGAAGTACTCTGAGGGTGTCTACCGCCATTACCCGGAGCTGGATGAGGAATAGAAATTGTCGAAAGATAGACGGGATTAGCTCGTTCATGTCCAATGACAATCAAAAGGATTCTGTTATTGTTGCCTCTCTTTTGAATGGGATGTTTGGAAAACAGATCAGGACCTTCGAGGCGCGTACCTGCGTTGAAGTCCTTGGAGTCAGCTGAAGCTCTTCTGGTACTATCCTGTTCGTGCTACATCTTGCCGGGCTTGGATGCATGCCGGTAGTTCCATGTCTTTCTTCTTGTGCCATTCTGGGCCATCCTTGGTAACCGTTGCCGTTTTAGGTCCCTGTTTCCGAGCACCAGGAGTGCTAAGCGATGATGAGAGTTAATGCTCTAACCAAAGGGAGGCATATAGGCCAACCAAGGAAATCAGCAGACAACAGAAGCTTCTAGGTCCAGTGTTCCGCCATAATTAGCTGAGGCTCTGGGCTTGTGGCCGATGGAAATCGTGGATCATCTACAGGGTCTCTACTCACTCTACCAGAAAGAAAAGGTACGCTTTTGTCTTTAAACTTTCTCAGTTTTCGCCCCACGTTTCTGTTGGCCCGCTCTCGCCTTAAGACCTGTTTCGAAAAAACAACAACGGCAAAACGAAAGCTCTTCACTCATCCATGGCATAACTCCTTGCCGCCATTCATCCCGTCAACTCTAACAGTCAAGAGCCGGCCTTGATAAGTTCTCTTAAAAGGGGCAGGAACAAAGGCAATGAGGCCACAAGGGAAGGAACGCCCAAGCTGCTTCCAATTCGCCACCCTCTCCTATCCCTTTTGTTACCAGTTCCTTGGACCCTTTCACCTCTTAAACAAACCAACAATTGAACAACGCTCATAAAGTCCAAGAGTAATAACATCTGGGATTAAAACACAGTGATAAGCTCATTCACGCGTAGTTTCCCGGCTATCATCTGATAGCCACAGTTTGTGCAAATCCAATTAAAATAAACGATTGACTCGCACCAAAAATAGGCACATCATGGGTACCATAAAGAAGACTTCCGAGCAGCAGACCGGCGGCTTCTCAAAGGCTGTGAGTACCCTGTTGTTCTTCGTGACAAAAATGAAGTCTATGACAATACCCTCATCTCTAACATTGATCCAGGAAAACGCCACTCTGCGGTTCAGGTGCGGGCGGATCACCCGCCGCCCTTATGTCGCGCGATCGGGGTAAGTGGGGTGAGAAGGGTGAGCCTGTCAGATTTGTGAGGACCGCCCGCGGGCGTAAGGTTTAGGGGCGTTGATGCTATCAAATTAGTCACTGGTAATACGGTGGTAGTAGTAGGGTATATGGGCGGAATGAAGCCCGCACAGGTTTCTATACCTTTGAGATAAGTCTTAGTTCTTATACTGGGCGTCGGCCGGAAGGGTGGCTCTTGTCTTGGATTCGCTCTGAGAGGCCTAGTCTTGGGCAAAACCGGCTGCCCAAAGATTCTTAATAATCATCCCGAGCCCCATTATGCTAGGAGATATGTCCCTAAAAAGATGAGTCACCTATTGCGCATGGTAGGGGGGTGGTCGGTTGAAAGGCCCTAGCAGTAGCCGTCTTTCCTTATAGATATGGGTCCGTATGCCTAAATCTATACAAAGTGAAGAGCGATGACAATCAATTTAAAGGGAACTTAGAGCCTCTAGAGGTATTATTAAGTTCCTAGAGAGTAGTTTAGCTTTAACGCTATAGATAGATGTTTCGAACACTTCAGGTCGATAGCCATCTAGAAGGGGGCACAGATCTACCCAAGGCCCCAAAGCTTATTTCTGCGGGTTGCTTAGTTCCTATTTACGCTTTTAGCCCTTTGGCGAAGAAGAATTAACTAACTACTTCTACTATGTTTAACCTAGGCCCGCCGTTAGGGAAGCAAAGGTACTGATTCATATACTAGTACGTCTAATCAAGGCTAAGAAGATTTTAGTATTGATATTTGTTGGAACAGCACTATCACATGACCGCACGATACCCAGGAAAAGGGAGAGTGCACAGACTGGATACTTGGCACTCAGGGTGTTTCACCACAAGGAAGATATGAGTGCTCGGTCCGAACTGACTCATGGCGTACGAGCCAGATATATCTGCTCGTACGGAAGGCAAGTTAGTAGTTAGGAAAGACAGTCACAGAAATAATATCTTTGGTTCACCCTACATTTATCCCTGTACGATCGTACTAAGGGATTCTCTTGTGTACAGGAGAGTCCGTTCAACAATATTATCTTTTTAGTTGAGTATTATAAAGAGATGCTTTTACTTATTACTCTTCTTGCTAGGCAGCCAGTACTCTCTAAGGACGATATAGAACGTCCTCTAATCCTCTGGATATACTGAGATTTTTACTTCTTTTCTTCTATAAGCTTGCGGACGGTTCTGTCTATAGCCGTATGCTGTACGCTATTAAAGAGAGCATATATATTATAGACCTTTAGCAAAGAAGACTTAACTAACCTTTCATCCTCTATTTAACGTGGATTTGCGCGTTGGGGAAGTGAAGATGCCGCTATTCATGTACTGGCAACGGCTCTTGCTCATGCTATCCTTGCCGAGGCTAAGTATGCGTTCCATAAAAGTGTTAGTATCGACGTTGCCTTGTCATCTCGAGTATTGTGGAAAGATGATGCTGCTTCTTACCTCATTCCATGCCGGGCAGGTAGCGCCCTCCGAAGACAGCGCCAAATATCTGCCGATGTTCCCGACATCCTGGCATTTCTTCTTTTCTTCTGGCTTCATTTTGTTGCGCTTTTCTTGACGAGCTTTTTGATGGTCTGGCTGCGAACTGCACGCTCTTCAATAGAGGGTGAGAATAACGTTTGTGGTGGTTTTGAGTGATTAGGCTTCGAGGGAGGAATGGCGGAGAGGGAAGTGGGAGAGGAATGAATGGGAGAGCGGTCCGGTTATATAGCTATTAGGAATAAGGTTTTTTATTTTTGAAAGACAATTTGAAAATCTTTTGTGTGCCCATAGCCCGATGTGAAGTATTCAGAAAGGTTTTACTGCTAGCCAGCCTCCAGAACGTGGCGAGAGTCGTGGGCGCAGACGCGCCAACCTAGGCAACAACGCCATTGCTGTGTTCATCAAAGTGGTAAATATGGATGTTGGCTTTGTTCGTGGGTGACGGCCGAGGTAAAGAGACGAAGAACCAGTCTCTCAGGATGCAGGGCGACTGCCCGTCCGAGGACCTAGGCAGACTGCGCCGACGGACCACCCGCCTCCCTTTTCCAGTGTCACTGTTGCCCGACGAGGTTGACTGCAGCGACCAGATTCAGATCACCAAAAAGAGATATGCACTGGAGTACCATGGGTATTGGAGACTGCACACCCGCCAAGGGGAAAAAAGAGAGAACGAGGTGCCCGCCGTGAGGACGCCGAGTATGGAGGACACGGATCGTTCGCAGGGATCCCTTCCTCGGCCTCCTTGCTGCAGCGTTTGAACAACCCGGACCTGGATGCCCTCATTCCCGCCAACCGGCACCAGGTCCTTAGCTGGCACGTGTGATGTAATTCGAAATTAGCAGTAAAGAGAACGAGAGGCGGAACGAAGGTCCGGGTGTCACTCCGGGTATCGTGGGCATCGTTAAAATCGCCCCGGGCAATAGCTCCCTCCCTGTTCGGAGTGGGAGGGTGTCTCCTTCTTTCAGGGCGTCACTGGATGTCCTACTAGGAACATGATCCGCGTCTTGTCGACGCACGGCGTGGAAGGCATTCTCGAGGGGACGGCCAGGCCCTATCGTTGGGTCTTTGGCGAAGCGGCCGCCACCACCACCAAGGCCCGGATCTTGCGTTCCTGTGTGGGACTTGATGGCTTCGGGCAAAGCTTGGTGTGCTTTCCTTAGGATGGAAGGAGTTGGAGAGGCGGATTGCGCCCCCAGGAAAGGTCTCTGAGGCGGTTCTCAACGAAGAAGGAGGAAGCCCAAAGAGCGAGGCGTGGGAGCCTTCTGCCCCTAAAGCACGGGAAGAGCCCTGGAAAGGCCCATGAGAGTCACTGACAAATACCTCAGGTACCTAGGTACCGATCTTGATGTCCGTGTGTGTGTCCATCAAGACTGCTTACCTTGATGGACGAGGCCGTCTCTGTCGTTATTGATTTGTGGCCTGCGTGGGGCTTAAATGGTGGCTTGCGTTGGAAAGAAGGGCATGAAACGGTCCCCTGACTGTGAAGGGAAGGAGACGGGTGAAAGGGGTTAATGATACTTTGGAGACATAGCTACCTAGAAGGAATTTTGGTAAGAACGTCTTTGTTATGGAATGGCCCGTGTGCTTGCTCATGGCAGTCTCCCTCGGCCGAAGCAGGGGACCGAACCTTGCCGCCGATGAGAGATGCTGAAGGCTGACCTGCTCCTTCTGCTTGGTTCGCAATGCCCTGAATTCCCTTCTGTCTACCTAGTTGGGTAGTGTGTCTGTCGGAATGCACCATGAGCCCAGTTATGTCTCCTATACCTTCCTCCAACGTTGTCGAGACCATCGAAAACTCCCAGGATGCCCTATCAGTATGTCACTGAGCTTCTAGACCCGGTCGGTTGGGAGGCTGCTTTTGCATTGTATTGCCCCGTCTAGGTAGGTGCGTGAGGGACGAGATGTGAGTCGGCGTGACTGAGGTTGGTTGTTACTTAGAATTGATGCCAGCAGGAGGTATTACTTCCGTGAACGTTCTTATTGTTGTTTATCTTTGCGATGGAAGCCGAAGGGGCTCTCCGAGTGGTTAGATGTGAACGGGCGATGATAGGGAAAGAAGGAGACGCCCGGGTTTGGGTAGGGGGAGATGGAAGGTGAGGCTGTTCTAAGAATGCCCAGACGGCAACTCCAGAGTCTCTGAGAAACTGGTACGAAGACTAGAGAGAACGTACTGTTGAGTTGGCTCTTGGACGAAGAGACCCTAGACCTGGTCGAAATGCTTTCTCCATGTGTTCTGGGTGGGCTTTCAATCTGATCTACTCTGTACGCCTTTTCCTTCTCTGGCCTGAATGAGCTGCGGCGGTGTCGTGGCATCCTGCTCCCGAGTTCGTCTCCAGCAGCTTGTCGGCCGGTCAACCTTAGGTCCCTGAGGTATTCATTCCGTATGCGAGGAGTGCAAGAACGAAGGCCTGCACCTGAAGGACTGACGCGTGTTTCTGCGGCCGTCCTGCATACTTGCTGGGTTCCTGCTCGCTGCTTCCGCCGATGAGGTTCACCATGGTCCCGTATCTTGTTCTGGACCTTCCCTGAGGCTAGCTGTGCCTCCCTCGCGATACCTAAGGTTACGTCAATGTCGCCTCGTGAGCTTCTTTATCGTGGAAGCAGGTTCCTGCTTTTTGCTCTCCATACTGACCGGTTGTCGCCCCCCGCCCCCCGCCCCAGAAGGCTATAAATGTCTTCCAATCCTCCCGACATCCTGAATTTTCTTCTCTTCTCTTCAGCTTGATCTTGTTACGCTTCTCTTGTCGGTCTTCGACAAAGGTCGCGTGCCGCACGCTGTTCAAGAGAGCGTGGGCATAACGGACCTGGCGGTCCTATCGCTAACCCCGCCAGGCTTCGAAGGTAAGGCGGCCATAATTCTTGATTTTCGATTCGATCTGGTATTACACTACCTCCAGGTCGGATCCCCTTTTATCTTTTAATTGTCTTCACTGGCTGGTCCAGTGAGATGAAGAAGAGAGGTCGGCGTCTGGGGAGATGGCTGTGGTGGGCATGGCGTGCGAATCAGTCATGGTGCGGAGGAGGGGAGGGATGAAGGAGGGATGGACGAGGAAGAGGCGGGAGGGCGGCTGTTCGGCTTTTTGTAGGAAATCGAATTGATTCCATCAAGGTCATCTGCAGACTCTTTCACGGGGCCATCCATCATGTCAACGTGTGACTTGTTAAGGTTTTTAGTGCTGTTGTCAAGGTTGATGCACTGGATGATGGCGAAGTCATCAAAGCTGTTGCCAAGATGAAGATCTTCATAAGTGCCTGGGCAAAGATGGTCGACGAGATAGAGGAGCTGAAGCTTGCCAATGAAAAGTTATCAAGCTCCATAATGCCATTGAAGGCTTCAAAGACTCAGAAGTAGGCTCATTGTGTATTGTATGGGTTAGATTATTCAAGAACAAGGGAGTAATCAGATCTGCATGTCAAACTTATGATTCAGTGCATGCGTGGATGTGGATGAATTTATGTAGCCTGAACCTACTGATGAAGCCCCTTGGTGAAAGGCGTGTTATTTGTAATGGATCCAATAGTACCCACTCTCCCATTTACAGCTAGTTCTAGGAAGTCGAGACTAAAGATTCCGCCGCAGGAATTAGTTGACGACGCTGTGGATACAACGAGGTTGGAGGGCTGATTATAGCTAAGGGCATCATCAGATGCGCCAGTAGTTGCAACATCCAGAACCAAAGTAGAATCGAAATTGGGAGAGAAGTAATTCGGGAACCTTGAATGGAGCTTTCTAGCCTACGGTTCCCCCCGGATAACTGGGTGATTGGAGTGATATGCTTCGAGGAGTTGGGCGAAGTAACTTGTGACGCCAAATCATTACGGATTCCGCAGCCGAGAATCAGGCTTGCAGCAACCTCTTGGGGGTCGCCATCAATGCAGGGCGCTGTTTTTGGTTGGAAAAGCCCTCCAGAAGTGTGAATATTGTCTTTGCTAGAATCATCGTCTAGGAGCTACCAAGCAACCTGGGCGGCACTGGGGCGGTGAGTGAAGCGGCAAAAAAGCCCGTTCGATATCATACTTGCAAAGTATAAACACAAAGACTTCATCTCCGCTATTTCATCCTACCGTATCAGTCTAGCCGTAATGTTGTCGAATGCATGTATTACGGGAGATTAGTGAGTCGCAGCCATATGTTGTACAATCTCGATAAGCTGCAAGCACCAGAGTAACCCACAGTGCCGCCAGAACCAACCAACGGAAAGAATTGTGCATGGCGCAGATCACATGAACCAATCGTTGTCTCTGATGAAACGCCAGCCAGGTTGTAAAAGAGGCACAGCCTAACGTTTTGTTGGGACCGCGTCCGAATGTTATCGATAATTATCGACAATCTCTTCGTCTCCGCCCGATTCTTATCGACAGCACTTGTCCCGGATTTCAAACCGATACAGTCCCTTAAGGATTTGCCATGACTAACTGCATTCAATGTCGCCGACTCCAGATTACGGTCATAAGCGCCATAACCTTCGAAAACGGTGCCATTATCTTCGCTCGCCACTCTGCGCTCTATGAATTATTACTCAGCATATCTCCGCTGAAATAAGTCATTCAGATTAACTTGTTCTGCTCCACTTTACCATCGACGTCTACCGAGATGGACAAAAGCACAGTCGCAAATGAGGGCCACGATGCCCCGGCCCGGTTCGACAATGATGTCGAACGCTTGTCCTTGGAGAAAATCCCAGAACAAGAGAAGAGCGGTGAGAAAGGAGAAGGACCGCGGGACCCAAACATTGTGGAGTTTGACGGCCCCAACGACCCAGAGAACCCGCTGAACTGGTCGACGGCCAGGAAGACAACGTCAATCGTCATTGTGTCCCTGACCGCATTGCTCTCGTAAGTTTCCGGTGCAATCAGATCCATTTATTCTCTGGCAGGCTCGATCCAGGGCGCCAGATCTAATCCATCTACCCTCTGTCCCAGGCCCATCGGCTCAACCATCAGCGCGGCAGCGGCGGCCAGTATCATGGAGCACTTCGGCACGACAGACGAGACGTTGGGGACGTTCATGACAACCATATATCTGATCGGATATGCGTTCGGGCCCATTCTAATTGCGCCGTTGTCGGAGATGTACGGAAGGGCTATCATGTTCCGGTACTGCACTCTCCTGTTCGTCATCTTCAGCATCGCGTGCGCGATGGCGAACAGCTTCCGCTCCCTGGTGGTGTACCGCCTGCTGGCTGGCATCGCCGGGTCGTGCCCGGGTACCCTGGGCGCTAGCTCCATTGCAGACATGATCGTGCGCGAGAAGCGCGGGGCCGCTATGTCTGCGTACGTGATGGGCCCGGTCTTGGGACCGACCATCGGGCCCATTATCGGCGGCAATCTGACGCCGGCCGCGGGCTGGCGATGGGACTTCTGGCTCATGGCCATTGCCTCAGGCGTTATGACCGTCCTGATTGTCCTCTTCCTACACGAGTCGTATCCGTACGTGATTCTGAAGAAGAAGACGGCACGGCTGCGCAAGCAGACCGGGAACCAGAACCTGCGGTCGGCCCTGGACACAGGCAAGACTCCCAGCCAGCTGTTCGCGTTCTCTATATTTCGCCCTCTCAAGATGCTAATATCCCCCATCGTTTTCTTGATGTCCGCCTACGCCGCCACCGTCTTCAGTTATGCTTACCTCTGCTTCACCACTTTCCCCCCCATCTTCAAAGACCAGTACGGCTTCGGTAGCGGAGCGTCCGGACTGACCACCATCGGGCTTGGGGTTGGTTTTGTCATGGGCCTTCTATTTTGCGGTGCTGTCTCTGATCCCTGGTCCGCCTACCTGACAAAGAAAAGCGGCGGCGTGACCAAGCCTGAGTATCGACTGCCCACATTGGTTGTCGGCGCCGTTTTCGTCCCCATCGGCCTTTTCTGGTACGGATGGACGGCGGAGTACAGAACCCATTGGATTGTGCCCATCATCGGAACCGCCTTCATGGGTATTGGCATTGTTATTGCCTATGTAAGTTCTGCTAGGACAATATGGCTGGCACTTGTTCCCAGTAAAACTAACGAATGCCTTTATAGACTACCAGCGCTACGTATCTCGTCGATGCATACACCGTTTATTCCGCCTCTGTTATGGCCGCAAGTGCCATCTTCCGCTGTCTCTTCGGAGCTCTGTTGCCTCTTGCTGGTAGCGCCATGTTCGACGCCCTGGGAGTAGGCTGGGGTAATTCGGTCCTCGGATTCATTTCTCTTGCCTTTCTTCCCTTGCCGTTCATCTTTTACCGTTACGGCGAACGAATACGCAAATCCCGACATTTCAAGACGGAGTTTTGAAACGCTTTGGGTACTTAATCTTTTGCTTTTCTCAGCCCGAGGCTAGATTGTTGGAATCCAGGTAGTTTTTATTTAATTTATAGAATCATTGTAGCCTTACCTAAAACTGCGGCGTATGGTCAGCTAGATCTAATAATGCCAGGTTAAACGGAAATGAGCTATGGTCTCTACAGGAGATGGTTTACGTTAGCCTATGCCCTTTCGCCGGTATTCAAGGGAGAGGATACCCTGCCGCCACTGGAAAGTGGCTTGTTGGCGGCAGGATAGCAGGAGGTGTGTGATGGCAGGATGTCTTGTCCTTTAGGCAACCGTCTA
The DNA here is from genome assembly GCA_001625285.1 of Colletotrichum incanum. Classification (NCBI taxonomy): domain Eukaryota; kingdom Fungi; phylum Ascomycota; class Sordariomycetes; order Glomerellales; family Glomerellaceae; genus Colletotrichum; species Colletotrichum incanum. Next base: position 113,173 of record LFIW01000652.1, read on the forward strand.
CAACGCACAATGATCCCCAAGCTATCTTCACCTGCCCAACTGTCAATGTCGAGGGAACTTGTCCTGTCATTTTTGAGTTTCGAGAAGGACTCATTAGCTCTCTCCACGACGTCTTGACCGGCAGCGGGCGGGCCAGCCGGCCCAGTTACGTATCGACGCAGGAGAAAATGAGGATACAGAAGTAACCAAATCAATCATTTTCTAGCTACTCTAATACAGGTCAGCGCATCAGGGTCACTGTGGATTCGCAGCTTAATGTAGTTCAAGTTAGCAACGATGTACTTCTACTCCATTACTGCTATTCTCGCACTTGGCCTACAGGTGGCTAGTGTCTCAGCCATCGGCTGTCAATTTGAATTTGTTAAGGATACGGGCGGCTCTCCGTTCCGTAGCGGCTGTGTGACTGGTAGGACCTGTAGAGACCATGATCTTGGGGCTTTTGGAAACACTCGAATTTGCGCCACTTCGCAATGTGGATACTCCGTCAAGGGCGCGGCATCAAACGTTTCGATCCGCTCTCGAGGTGTCATCGCGAGATGCCTTCAGTAGTCTGTGAATAGACTAGGTAGCCTGATAAGACACGAAAACGACGCAGGAAGTAAACAAGACGAAGTCAATCGATGCTCCTGCAAGACGTCAGCAAAATGACCAGACTTGCAAGGTGTCGTACAACAAGGGTGTTGCGGTGTGGTGTCTGTGGCCCAGCGATGTGTCAAGAATGTCACATCTAGCACGACTCACGACAGCTCACAAGACTATATATTGCCAGGTTTTGCCTACTAAAGAGGTTCTATAATTCAAATCCTTTTACGCTTCACTTTTTGGTTACTTAGGTTTATTATAGCTATAAGCCCATCTCCTATGTAAGTCCTATATATTATACTGTCATGATGGTATAGTATTGTTGGGTACTTTGACTTAGAATATGTAGAGGTATTCGTCACAAGCCATTATGAGGTTCATAGGCCTCACAATGGCACAGCTGTTCTCCCATGCCCACGGAATATATAGTCATTTTTCAGCGTAACCTCTGCCAGACGCATTCAGTAGTTAAACTGCCGTTCTAAGGAGATTGTCTGCTAAGTAGGGCGGTTAGTAGTTAATCTGCAGGCAAATGTCAACATTCATATTGTGTTTATATCATGTTCCCATCTCTCTTGCCCCCGATTTAGACTTGAGGCTATCTCGGTAGAGCTCGATAGAGCATTGTTTTATGAGTTTGTCCTGCCTGTCGCGCACTTCCGAGCTTAGACTTAGACGTGGTCGTCAAGTTACGGCTCGCCTCTGTTCCATCTGTGACCTTTGCCCCTGGTGCGCGCTCAGCACCATGACGAAGTTGACAGACTGCGACGCAACCTAGAACAAGTCGAAAATGGACAACATAAAGATCTAAGGTCGCCGTGTCCGACCGTAGCACTCGCGAAGCACTTGTTTTCCGAGTAACCGTCCTCCCAGTCGCCATAGTCTCAGGCATTAACAATGCTGTAGGCGCCTGCCGAGATCCTGCCAGCGGCGGGGCTTCGGAGCCCTATAAGGAAGCCAATGTTGATGTGCTATGCGGCAGCTCAGCTGATGTGTTTCAGACAAAAGCTTTGCGCATGGCCTTAAAGCCCGCTGAGTACCAGAGCCAAGAACGACAGTACACGCTACATTATTGGTTCTGCGACGTCTCGCGGCGAGAGTAAACCGAGAGTAGTGAATGACAAACGACTGCAAAGCCCTATTCTAACTAGAAAAACAAAAAACAACAGACCACGATGTACCTGTGGATGAAAAGTGATGGCGCGAAGCTGGAGATGTGAATCCAGAGAGTCACGCGCCAGAGTCCCAGGCGAAGTGGAAGCGTTGTTGTCATGCAGAGGGTGATCAATGGACTGCTCCGAGGATCGCACTGTTTTATGCGAGGATGCGCTTAGAATGGCGTGTATGAGTTCCCTAATCCTCTGCTACCGGACATCACATCTTTCTATCTTAACATCTGTGCCAACCCTTTATACCAAGTACCTGGTGCCGCGTCCAAAAACTCTTATTCTGCAATCTCGACAACCAACTTGGTACAACTCACTCCCTGAAGTAGCATGTTTAACCCGGTATTAATAGCCCCCAGACCCTCTCCCACGACCCTTGGCTCTGGACTGGGCCTGACGGTTCCCTTGGCCAGGTTCTCCTTCAGCCACGTTCCCATCCAATATCGGAACTGAGTCAATCTTTCCCCTTCATCTGAGGATGGCATCACAAAGATGGTCTCCACTCCCTTCACCTCCTTCGCGTCGGGAGGAATAACCGGCGCCGACGCAATCTTCGCCTTCTGGTTCACTCTCCCTGAATCATCGTCGACAAAAGCCTTGAGGACGGCTTGACACAGCGCCAGCTGCCCCATGGCAAGAAAACAGTATCGGATTGCTAGACCATCCTTTCTGGCCGCCGAAACAACCGCATCCAGAACCTGCGGATCCTTGTAGTCGAAGACGCGATCCGCGCCTAGGGAGCCTACGTATCCCTGGTTCGCCGCACCGGCCGCAGCGTAGACGGCAGCGACAGAAGAGTCACGGTCCTCCCGCAGCAAGCGGGCGGTTTGCACGCCCATCGTACCCACGCTAGATGAAGCGCCCCAGATCAATAGGGCATCTCTCTTGTGCTTCACATTTTCTTGAGCCTTTCCGCTGGTGTAGGGACCTACTGGGGCGGCGGAGGCGGGAGAAGAAGCAGCGGCCTCTTCCACTCGTGCAAGTCCCATGGCATCCCACGCGCTGAGGGGTACCTCGACGGCGACGGGCAGGGTTGCCGCTTGGTTCCAAGAAAGTCCCTCGTCCGGAAGAGGCACGGCATGCTGCCAGGGGACCAGGCACCGCTCTTGAAAGGCGCCATAGTCAGGCTCGCAGGACTTCCAGGCGGAAGCTGCGTAGGCGGCGACGCGGGTGATGCTTGGTTGGAAAAAGGGACCCGGACGTCCATCGGTAGCATTGACGGGGACGTTTTCGCCGACCTCAAGGACTAGCCCTGAAATGTCAAAGCCGATGACCGTCGGGTAGGTTGGGATGAAAAGGCCTTGGTCGCGCATCAAATGGTCTGCCGGATTGAGGGCGACGGATTTGACCTCGATGAGAAGCTCATTTGGTCCAGGTTTCGGCGTGCGGCGGGTCTGGACCTCGAAGGGCTCGCCTTTTGCAAGGCAGACTGCGGCAAGGTGAGTGGCCATCCTGGACTGTAAATGCAAATATAGGGTTTTAAGATGTAGGATTTTACGTGGAACAAGTTTGGTATTCAGGTTGAGTTTCGATGCTTCGGATGCTTGTGGAAGCAGCCTTTGTTCGTAGGATATCGAGGAACATCATGCCCCTTATATATGTAAGAGTTTTGCTACGGGTGGTCAGTTGTCAAAGCACCGATAATATTAATGTGTTGAGTCGATTGGGTGATTTCTGTTGCTGTCTCTACGTACTTGCCCTGGCATCCTGGCTTCTTGCATTGTCCTGTTGTGAGGGTCTGATGTACGTGATATTGACAGTGATCAATTTGGTTGGTCAGGTCCATTCCAGGCTTGCACCTGAGTTCCTGGGCGAAATTCCCCTATGTTGACCAATCAGAGGCTTCTGCAGCCGAGGAGCAGCTAGCGTGCGAGGTGGAGTAATTATCCGATGGAGGGTTAGCTTCAGAGACGACACGAAACTACTTATTGTCGTTGGGGGCCGAGACCGCCTCTACCCTGTTTCGGATCCGGGAAACCCCATCACAGCCTGGCTGCGCAAGGCATTGGATGATCTATCAGGCATGGCTCCGAGTTGTGCAGGAGAAACGCAAGAACGTAAGCCTTTGCGGAGGTCGAGATTTGGCTGTCGGAATTGCAAGCTTCGAAAAGTCAAAGTGGGTGACCCTCGGCTCTTCCAAGTCGGGTTTGTTGTGGCTGACTACAATTCCTTGGCCCCTAGTGCGACCAAGGCAAACCGCTGTGCAAGAGATGTACCTCTTTCGGGGTGTTATGCAACTTCTTCTCCAATGTTCCCGACCTCCAGCCCATCGCCGCTGACATGGGGTGGCCATCGGTGGTCCGGGGAAAAGCAGAGATCCAGCCGCCCCTTACAAACGCTATCTGGACATCTGACACATCGGCATCTTATCAGTTGAATGCGAAGTGTCAAGATTTTATAACCCGTTATCTTGGTCGAAGTCTCATCACCCCTGACGACCCTAATATGATACAAGTCAATCGTAAGCTCCTGGAACTCGCCTTCGCGGTAAGTTTTAAGGCAGCAGCACTGTCCTATCGAACAGGATGAAAGCTGGGCTATCTACCATGAGTTTGAGCTCGGCTAACGAAAGGATTATAGTATCCTTATTTGATGCACGCCTCTTTGGCTGTGGCGTTTACATATGACCGCTATCTAAATGCTTCCTCAGGGTGTCGCCGCACTCCTGAGGAGTGTTATCACTGGTCAGAAAGCACGGTTCTTTTGAACAAGCGGTTGAGGGAACCGATTGAAGCGAAAGACAAGGATCCAATCTGGGGGACTGCGGCTGCTCTGGCTCTCTTGACCTTCTCGTCCCCCGATGCATGCACACCGGAACAGGCGTGGCCTCTCAAGTCATCCGATTCCTCCGACCTGGACTGGCTGCGTATGAGCAAGGGTAAAATGTCCTTGTGGCACATTATTAACCCGCTGCGACCGGACAGCCTCTTCCGCGTCATGGCGGCGACCTACGCTCATATGCATTCACCGTTACCGGAGAGAGGCATAGATGGCATACCAAGGGCCCTAGCTGCCGTTTGTAACCTGGAAGACTCATCTACGTCGGAAGACAATCCCTATTTTCATGCCGCCCACGCTGTGTCTCAGATCCGGGACCTGCCGGATAGCGAGGTCACAACAGGCCACACTCAACTCTTCACGGAGATTATTCATGGCACTTTCAAAGACCTGATCCGAAAAAGGGATCCTGCAGCGCTGCTATTGTTCTATTTGTGGTATCAAAAAACAAGTCGCAGCATATGGTGGATTGAACTCAGGGCTAGAGTGGAATGCTCTTCCATTTGCTTATACCTGCGACACTATCATAAAGACAACAGTGCTGTTCAAGCATTCCTTCCGGGAGGTGCTTTTGCTGAAAGATGGAACTAAGCAGTCTTTTGCAGCCTTGAGCACCCTCCTCCCTGGAATTGTTGACATGAAGCACTTCAGCAGTCATTCCTGGAATGACTGCTGCTGAATCCATTTTCTTATAGGATCTCCTGAACAGTTAGGGTCTAGAAGTTTTTTGGCTGATGTACATAGTGTTTCGTTTGTGCCAAATAGCTTCGAACAGGAGAATGATCTTTAGACTCTATGACTCATAAGAATACGATAGGATTCAATCTTTCGGCAGTGAGAAATCTGCAGACCATCACCGTTGAGGGTTTAAGTAAACTCGAGCTTTATGGGGCGTTTCCAAAGGGATACGATTGTAACACAGCGCGGCGGAACCTGCAACATATTTCTTAGTATTAATGGACACCGCATAATGTTTCAAAGTACTAAAACAATACCGTAATGCTTGCTTTTAAGTAATGTTGTAGCCGCTTTAGCGGAGAGGTGTCAAAGGCTTTGGCTTCCAAACGTTCTCGAACACACTTTACTGTCCTAGTTCAAATCGTCAATGGCTAGGGACCCAACGATAACTCTTGCAACAAATAGAAGGTAGGAAGCAGTTCGGCGGTTAGCACAGAAATCTTCACAGAAATGAACGAAAAGCCGGGAGCTTGACGGCATCCATGTAGACTTGGACCGGCTGCACGGCTGGGGTCTTGGCATTGGCAGAACCAAGAGCGGGTTGCTGATAGCTTTGCAAGATTCATGGCCTGGATCGCAGTTGTTCATTGGCGTTGCTATAACTTGTTGAAGAATTGAAGCTTACCGTGTTGTGCCTTGTACCTGTCATTTCACGGATGTGTCTCGTAAAAGCTGAGAGAGAAGAGAGAAAAAGGGAGAGGGAAAGTTGAAATGCTTATCGAGATGTGGACGATCACGTTGACTTGACGTTAGACTTGAAACGTCAAGAGACGGGGCAAAGCAGAAATTCCGCTTGTTGTCCGGGATGAAGAACATCCCAGATAACTAGCCTAGTACGTGAGAAGAGTAGCTTGTTTAAGGAAGGCCGTTCTTGGATCACTCGGGTAGATTATCATGAACTGATAGTTTTGGGCGACTTCCCCAGGTCCGCAACCGCCAGAATGACAGGATCAAAAGCGTTTGGGTACGTGACTTGTACTTGTCTCATCGGCCGGTCTACTAGACGTTATCTAGATCCTTCCCACTTGCTTAAATGACATCGCTCAGCTCATGTGTGCCAATCTCCGAAAAACCGACAAACCCGGACTCTGAATCGTCATATTCATCACATGGTTTCACTTGGAGAAAGAAAAGGAGCTTTGAAGATCCAAGTTGGTTTCTGCATTGCTAACGAGATGGCTCAGAGCAGGTATATACTCAAAAGTCCGCACTTGCCTCAACCCACTCAGTTGGGCCCAGCCTGTCTGCATGCAAGCTTCTCTTCCTTCTTCCGCGACAACCTCTCTTTCTTAGTTTCCTTTTCTGATTTACAAAATTCTCCACGTTCCCACTTCTCGCTTTAAGTTCCTCCTTGGATGTGGCCCAGTCAAGATGGGTGAATACAAGATCCACAGCTCGCGGTTTCTACCCTCGTCACCCTGGGTTGCCTCTCGTTCTGAGTACGTTACACCTTTGTCAGGCACTCTAGGCAAGTTCATCCAATGTCAAATCAACCCGATTTCTCTATGTTGAGTCGACATGACCCACAGCAAATTTTGTCAAACAGAGAGGCTTTCGATGCATCGGTGGATGTCTGGAAGTGGATCTCTCTGTCGGCCGCAGACACACGCTTAGGCTTTGAGGCAAGGTGCCGGTTTAGTCCAGGCGCAACTGGTGAGGACGTTTTCAATAAGTCATCTTTCCCAGCTGAATCGAGTATGAACAGGTGACTATACAATGCCACTCCAGCTGCTCCCACCATTGCACCCAACATTCAGCCTCCAATCTCTATCCTGTTTTGTGCTCGGCCTGGCGGAAACAGGCCTTTGTTCGACATGTTCCCAACAAATCCACATCGATGGTCCCTTTAGGCCGTGAGGCGATGCTTTGCGTCTCCCACGGGACATGAGCAATACTCTGTGCCCGCCCAGGTGGGTGATCTGAATTTTAAGTTCGAGGACCCTCAGGTCGACACGTTAAATAGAGCATGCAACCTGCAGGCTAGTGCTCTCACCGATGGGGACCCCACCTTCCGTTCCTTTACCCTGGAGATAGCTAGGCACTTGACAAGGAGATCTGCAGCCCTTCGGCCCAGTGGTCTTTTGGAAGTATGCATTCGTGGGTCCATTCCGGTTATGGGATAGCTGAACCTCAGCGAGCCTAAGGTTTGTGTTGCTCAGATAGACGGTTCATTTTTTGATCTTCAACCTTTGGTCCTTGTCGTCAATCGCACAGTGCCTATATAAGATGTTGAACCTTCCTGTGGCATTGACAGGCCCCGCCGCGAAATCGACGGTTTTTGTCGGTACTCTGGTGTCCTGAATGCACGACTCACGGCCTAAGCAACAAGCCACACGTGCTTCATGCTTTCCTCCTCCCAGAGTTGGATCGCGCGGACTGCCTCGTGTTCCTCGTGGCATTCGTGCATCACGGCAGATTATACCTGCCTTCCGTTTCCACTGGTCAAAGGCACCAGCATCCACGTGCATGTACGTTGTGTCCTCAGCTTCCGGCTCTTGTTCAGAAATGCCGATTGCCTTCTGCAGGAGGGCAGTAGCACATCAAGGGTTTGGCAACTTGGAAAAATAAACGCCAAAGAATGCCTTCCATCAGAGTCACTGGTTCAAGTCCCATGTGTTTAGTCTAAACTTGTTTCCTGTACCCCCTCCATCTCGTATTCTCTCCTTCACGGTCTTCGACCAAGTTTGCGAAGCAACATCAGCAACCCTTGCGAAACAACGAGAAAGCGAAGACAAACTTTGACGTTCAGAACACTGAACACACACTACGAGATGGATCAACCACCCAAGCCCGGTCCCGAGGTACGCTGCTCCTTGCCCATCTCCATCCAGCATTGTCTTGGACCACATGCTAATGCCTCTACCAGAACGCCCCGGTCAACACGTGCCTCCATGAAGCCATGAAGACATGCGAGATCCTCGCCGCGGCCCTCAGCTCCATGACCATCGCCGAGGTCGTCGAGAGCGCCAAGACCCCAGAGGAGTACAAGCTCGTCTTGGAGTACAAGGCCCAGATCGCTGCCATGCGCACCACTGCCACCAATTCCCGGGCTACCGTCCAGGAGCTTCGCAAGAACACGTCCGACATGACGACGGCTGCGGCACTTGAGGAGGTCGAGCAGGGCTTTGACAAGTTCCTCACGGGCATCGAGGGATTGCTTTCGCGCGTCATTGAGTGGATTGAGGACTACGAGCACGAGCCCCGCGGGAAGGATGGCGACTCTGCTCCGGCTGCTTGAGGAGTGACGCGTGGCTGGACGATGGCACTGTGGTATCAAACATTCATGACCATACAATTACGGCTCAGGATGGGCTGAGGGTGGGCTAGCTTGGGTCAAGGACAGGAAGGAAAACACAAGGGTCAGGGAGTTAGGGCGGAATTCGTTTGGCGCTTCACAGCCAGGCCGAGAGGACAGGAGAGTTATAACGTGTTAGGAATGCAAAATTATCTACGCTCCGCTTTAGAAGCCATTGCTGAAATGGGTGCATCAGACTTCCTGACGATGCCCCCCCGCTTCCCAAGTGCCGTTTTGGTGCACCCCCGCTTGCGATTCTTTTCATGGTCCATGGCGACTTTTCGCGTCTTACTCAACGAACCGCCTGAGACAGGAATCACCCAGATGGCATCTACACCCCGTCTCTCGAACCTTCCCTACCTATCTGGGTACCTGAGAAACCTTCCCCCCCTACCCAGTGAAAGAGACGAGTCGGCAAGCGCGAGGTGGGGGCACCAACCTCCGGCGGTCCACTGACGAAACGCACCTGCCTTGCGGTCCTCATGCTTCCTTCTTTCCTCCCACGCTTGGTCACCCCTGCCTCACTTATCAAAGCATCCCACGCTCTATGTGATAAGTCCGTGTTTTTTCTTTGGAAGGAGCCGCATTCACTCGCAACAACCTCATCTTACAACGCTGACGTCAGCCGTCTTCGGGTACCCATGGGTTTCGTTCATAAGGAAACAGCCGGAATGGATCTATTGTTTGATCGTGATGCTTTCCGACTTGCTTTGCAGACTTCAACAGCTTACGGAGGTAAATAACAGTGCCAGAATCCTCCTGATCCATCCCGTTGAGCGAATCAACGCCGCGACCGACGCTCTCCAGGGCGAGAAGGCCAAACTCGCCGAGGCAAAAGAGCAGCTTTTGGAGGATAAGCTCGAGCTTACGTCCCTTACGCATGAGCCGAAGAACATCATCGCGGGCCGTCTCTACTCTCCTCAGAGATGAGCATGTGCGAGGCCGGAGAGTTTGCCGCTGTCAAAATGTAGTTGGTGGAGCAGAGAGCTGACCTCGGGAATATCAAGAAGTAGTTTTACAACGCTATCATGGCTGTTTCAAAGTTTTAGAATGTTCTCTTATTCCTTGGTAGCTAAGAATGTACCGAATCCTCCGGGTGATGTGCGACAAGTGCTCAACCTTCGTGTCCTTCATGGATGTGCTTCCTCCGCCGCTACGAAGCATCTGGCTCGCAGAGTTGACAACGGGGCCAAGACTATTTAGGCCTGGACCAGGCGGATGAGCTCCTTCCAGAGAGTGATGTTGTACTCGCAGAAATCCTCGAGAATGGCGAGCTCGGGCGCCTGCTCATTCTGCTGCAGGTGACCGTCCTGGACCGTTCGCACCCAGGCGCGATCGAACGCCTCCAGTGACTTCTCACAGAACTTGACCCGCTGCACGGAGTAGCGGCCAACGTGGGCCAGATACTCTGGATTGATGATGCCGTCGGCTCGGTGCTTCTTGACGAAAGCGATGGTGCGCTTGGCCATGGCCTCGTCCATCATGAAGGTCTCCAAGACATGTTAGCGGCTGAGCTCAGGGTCAGAGACACAGAGATCATTGCTTACAATGAGATAGGAGCGGTGGAAATGGCGAGCGATCTGATCCATTTTAGCTTCTGGACACTTGACTTGACTTTGCAATGAGATTAGCAAGCCTCGACCAACTGCTCAAGGGGTCACCCTACTTGAGTGCCTTGGGTGATAGGGTATCCTGTCTGCTTGTTGATTTTGGTGAAGTAGGATCCAATGGCAATTCTTGAATTGGAAAGAGATGGAGAATTTATATGAATGAGTACAAGCGGACGGCCCAACTTGATTACCTCGTCGATCGAATGAGCATTCCGCAACGCTGGCGGTTCTGGGGCGTGTCCCGAATACCCGCAGGAACCCAGGCATCTTCACGGTAGCCAGTTGAAGATGTGAACTCATTCACTTTGGGCAAGCAAAGGCCAAGCGGAAATACAACCAAGGGTTTTGAGCTGTTTAACTCAGCGGCCGTTGACATTGTTTAGTTTTATAGGGTCTTGCCAACTTCAATCGACTATGCTTGGCGGATCCTGATCTCGGTCCCAGGGCCTGTGCAAAGTTTTATTACCACTTCATCCTGATCGCTTCTCTGTCAGCTTTTCATCGAAGAGCCCGAGCTATTAGAGAATCTTCTTGCTTCCACATTAGCCAGGCGAGTCGCTACTTTCTCGGAACATTTCTATTGCGGGCTCAGTAATCTAAGTTGTAGATCCCAGATCATGAACCTCTCAAGCGTGCAATAGGGGCGGGCCCTGGCCGCTCATCTCCGGCATGGTGAACGCCAGTGATGGGGAGACCAAGATAACGGGTCCGGAAGAAAATGAATAAGTAAACGCACGCATGCCCAATGCTGTAGTCTGTCAATCGCATGGACAACTGAGGTGTCGGCCGGTCATATTCCGGGAACACAGTTGACGTAAGAGGGAGCCATTCTAGCATATCAGTTGAGATATTTCCTCGTTGAAAGCATTGTGTGCGTTAGCCAGAGCCATCCTTCTGCATTGTTGCCTGTTTTCGCGTCCAACAGGCTCTTTGAATCACCTCAAAGACCTTGAGCCCCTCCGAAGCCCATGCTGAGTGGCTTAGCAATGATACTCAATCTTTCTAGAACAATACCTGGTCGAGAACCTTCTTGACATCCTTGAAGAACTCTTCTCGAAGGTCCTGAATCTTCACGACAATCTCTATCTTTACTGCCTGATCATTCGTCAAGTACTCGGTCCCCAGCTCCCTCTTCCTCTGCTCATCCATGAGGGGCTGGACCCTCTCCCGGACAGCCTAGGGAACATATGGAAGGTCATCCTCGCCGGTGTCTGTGACGGCCTTCATGCCCTTGCTTTCAGGAGCAGAGTAATCTGTTGGGCTGTTCGAACCACGCGTGGCATCGAATCTCCGGCACTGAAATGCTGCCCAGGGGTCAGCTTGTGGTTCGATGAGACAAGGAGAGATTGGGTTGGGAACTTACGCCAAGTGCTTCTTCGAAGGACTCGACAGTTCTCTTCGTTTTAGTCCTTTCAGCCTCCTCGGCGCGTCTTTTTTTGCTCCGCCTCCCAGAGCTTGTAGTGTGCCTCACTCTCCCACACCGTCAGGTCGGAGGAGAGCGATATCGTGGTGGGACTGGTCTGGGAGAACCTTGTTGACCAACATGCTGAACAAAGTCTTCTGGGTGGAAACGAACGCAACTTATCTCTCCTTGACCAAAGTTGGGTGTGTTTTGTGTGCTCTTGATATTTTTCATATTGGGGATACTTGGCTCTTGGGGATCGGAGCAAAGGATCAGCAGGCTGCGGGAGGCAACAAAGTTCGAAAGCCGAGACTATCAATCTAAGTATCTTGGCTAACAGTATTCTAGGTGTAGTTTCAAGCTTGCATTCATTGACGGAAGTGCCCAACGCCGCACCCCAGGCCAGATAAATATACACCACCTTTTCCAGCAACACCCAACAAGCGGACTCTAAATCCCGCGATGATCCTTCTCCTTCCCCTCGCCTTAGTTCATACGATAATATTTCCAGCCTCCTCCCTCAAGCAATAACGCTCCACCCACCCATCTGAATCTGGGATTGCCAACAAAGACGCCGATTCGCTTTCTTCTCCACAAATCTCAACAATGAAAGGCAAACGCAAGCTCCCATCAGGCCTTCTAGACGCACAAATATCTCCAGCCCATAAGAAACGACGAATCATCAGACAGAATAACCTCTGAGTAGGCATTACTAATTCTCGACGCCGACAAATATTCCCGCCCGAAGCCCTTCAATAAGGCCGACGCCGAGGCCCTATATGACCAGATGAAAGGATTTGAGGAGGGATACCGAAAGATTGGATGCAATATCCATCAAACCGCAGTATGTTGACCACTTTCCTCCCTCGGTGTTCCTCTTTGGACCAGCAGACGCGGACAACACGCTCTTTGCCACCATTCCTCTCATACGAACGAACCTCTTCCACTTCATTCCATTCTTTTGTTGTCTTTGCCTTTGTAAAACCCCAGCTGACATATGATTGAGCCTCCAAAAGAGGCTGAACTCCGCATCATGCGCGGCACCCTCCACCTCCGCCACAGCGAGATCCGTGATGCCCTCTACCACACCTTCTACGCCAACCCCTCCCGCGCCCTCTCCCCCTCCTCTCGGACCTACCACCATCTGGTAAGCTTTCGCACGGCTTTAACCCGCCATCATGCCCTCTGGCACCACCGCGAGGCCCTCCTACGCACACTCCACTTCGCCCGCGCCATCAAGCAGAAGACCGCAGAGCTCGCGAGCGCCGAAGCCGCCGACGATGCGGACACCGAACGGGACCTCAACGACAAACACGGCCCGTCTTGCCACCGCGTCAGCTTTGGGAAGAGGAAGAAATGATACCAGACGGTCAAGAAGGACATGCGGAAGAAGGGGACAGTGAATCTCCAAGGAGGCGCCCGGTCCAGGCGTCCAGTGGGAGCCAGTGATGTCCGCGAGAACCCCAGCGTGAGTGTAAAGTTTCTCAACCCCGTTGCCGGGGATTGGATCTTGCCGGGGCATGTAGAGAACGAAGATGATTTGAAGGTGTATCTGAACCAGTTGAGCTTGCGGTTCGTTCCGGTCTCGGTTCGCCCGGAAGATCATCCATGGGCTTGAGCTGTCCCTTGTGGCTTCTGTCAGAAAGCGAGATTTGCCATCAGATGTTTGATCGGCTCAAGCGAAGTCAAGATGGCAAGAAAGCTTCGGCAATGAATAGTTTGGGATCCGTGTTCAGTTATAATTGGCTATGAAAGGGCCGACAGGATTGTTCGTTTTAGGTTTGGTAGTCAGCTGTAATATCCGGATAAACATGCACGATATCATCTTATGGTTTGAGCCTTTGAGATGATTTTAGTGTCCAACTAATCGCACGTTGCCCAAAGGCATATATATTCAGCTTTTAGAATCTCAGAAAGGTCCATCAGTCGCCTGCTTTGATCATGATTTCGTCCCAGTCACCTTGGCCATTTGCTCTACGCGGTCGGATCAATATTCCATTCTTTCTTTCCTTGGAATGGTGTTAGATTTCCGATATGAACAGGCAATCCAAACTCTTTGCATAGGAAACAGCAAAACGACACAATAAAGTCAAATAATAATGGCAGGCGTCTTCTCGTTCAGCTTAGGGTCATCCACCATGTCCTTCTCAGATGACGACGGCAACATCTCCTCGATGTCCTCGTCGAGTTTCGTGTCATCCAGCATTTCCGGGTTGAAAGCGCGAGAGCCCTTGGGAATGAAAGTCGACGCGAAAACTACCGCCATGATGATGGTGAAGTGAACACCAGCCGTGTTCACAAGCGCCTCACGTACGGAGCCAGTACGGTTGTAAACGCCGTCGAGGTATCGTCCCAAGAAAGTGCCGGCGATCGCGTAGGTGACAATGTAGAACGAGTACAAGAACGCCATGACAGCACCCAAGGGAGACACCCGGTGCTCCTTACTCTCAAGACGCGCCAGGGAGGCCTGGATGAAGGCAGCGAGAGACACATCGCCAGCAGCCCATCCGAAGGATACCGGGAGGAACGTGGCAGCAACAATCCAAGCCTGGCCGACCTGACCCGAGGGAGGGTACCAGTAGGGGATGTACCAGACGATCAGCAACATGAGGGCATCCAGTCGCAGCCACGGGATGGGCGTCTTGATGACATTCGTAAACAGGAAGACGAAGAGGGCACCGAGGAGTTCACCAAAGTTGGAGCCTCCGACCATGATCTGCGACCAGGCCGAGTTGCCGAGATAGCGACGGGCGACCTGTGGGGCAATGCCGTTCTCGAGGTATCGGTGACCGTAGAGAGCGACGCCGTACGCCGGGACGAGCCAGACGAACCGTGTCGACGTGAAGAGGATCTTGGCGCCGACCCAGATAGACTCGAAGAAAAGGAGGAAGCCTTTGCCGATGGCGATGAAGTAGTTGCTCCTGCGTGCCTCGGCTCGGGCGAGTGCGTTGCGCTCGTAGCTCCCGTCGACGACGAAGAACCACAGGATGGCAGCGAACGAGAAGCAAATCGGTGTGATCACGAAAGATCGGTTGTTGCCGAGGTTGGGGATGAGGACGAGGGCCGTGACGAAAGCGCCCGAGGTACCAGCAACTTCGTAAAAGATGTGCACCAGACTGTCCATCTGACGAAGCTTCTGGACGTTGCCTCCGACAATGTCTCGAGGGATGACGCGGCGGATTAGCTCGACCATGCCGTAGGCGACGCCAGTAACTGTGTAAATGGGGATTATGGCATCGTTGTTGTAGTCGCCATAGTACGACCACTCGTCCTTGGGGTGCTTCTTGCGGTAGGCTGCAGGGACAAAAGTACCGCCCGTGGCAGCATCAAGGATGAGTAGGATTGCCGTCATCAAGCCGAAAAGCAGGATGGCAGACGAGAGCACATTCTTGGTCGGGTAGTGCTTGATGAGGGGGGCGATGAGGATAGAGCCGACACACTGAGTGGCCTGGTTCAGCCCCTGAAGCAGACCAAGACGCTCGAAGGTGCGCGAGGGCGTGCCGTTGGTGTCGCTCTCGTAGTCGTATCGGTTGGTCGCCAGTGCGGTGATGGAGCCGTTGAAAGCCTCAAGGCCGAACTTGTACAGCATGATACCGCAGATGTAGAAAAAGATGGCCCTCCTCTCCTTCGGGCTGAAGGATTTGAGCCTTTCGCGGAATTCTTTGAAAATTGCCATTACGAATTGCCTCTTTAACCTTTTCTATATGTCGTACGTCTCGACCTGGATACAACGAAGACGCTACAGTTGCGAATATGGACTCCAGTAGTAATGTGAAGGAAGGGAACGAGAAATGTAGGCGAGGTGGAAGTATGCAATACTAACTCTGTCCCCTGGACTGCGAGCTTGTCTGATCGACCTTCTTCGGTGGCAGACAGGAGCGAGGCTCTATCGATGGATGCGTCTTCATCTGTAGGTGGTAGTAAGTATGGCGTTTCTCTTGATATATGTAAGACCCGCGGTGGTTAAAGTCTTCATTAGGCAGATCGAGATGTCGAATGGGAAACAAAGTCTGAATCCACGTGGGTTTCACTGCTGAATTTGTCGCATGGCGAAGGAAAACTTCTTGGCCGGTGAGTACATTGACTGTTCATCTGGGGAAGGGCCGAGTGTTAGCTTGCTCTGTTCCATGGAAGGGGGATGTTACCAGTACGGTGGTCTTGGCACTTCGAGTAAACGGCCGCACGGGGTTGTCTCCCCCGGCCGGTCCCCTCCCCAGATGTTCAACTTGAGTTCGATAGAAGATTAGACAAACGGTCCCGCACGGTCAAGGTTACTGTCACCCGGAAGGATCTCGATATGGCCATAGCAGACGGTTCGCACCGGTGAGGGTTGGCGCGTGGCAAAGACGACGCAGCACTCTGTGGCAGCTGTCCATCTGACCCTTCATCTGAGGTCTAAAACATGCCAGATTCTGCCAACGCCTGCCGCCGCACCATCTGACGTACGTCCTTGACTAAACACCAGACGAAAAGAACAACATGTTGCCATCCAGACTTGAGAGTGGCTTTTTGCTGGCCGGCGGGAGTCGTTCAAGCTTCGCGGTCCAGGCTGGGACAATGCTCCGGATGGCTGATCGACGGCCTTCTCAGTACAGGTTGATCCATGGGACTCGGTGATGTAAACGGATTGGGCTCAGCGGCAGACTAGATCGTGACATGGGGAGGTCGAAGCACGATTGGATGCGGCAGATGGCATGGGTGGACTTGGATGGGAGGCTGTGCTCGATGCTGCAGCGCGGCAGCAAGGACGATCGCAGAGAGAGCCCAATCTCATGGTCGCCAAAGACGGTATTGTGTGTTTCGCTAGTCTTTCTTTCGCGCGCTGACGGCGATGCTTCTACGTCTTGGCAGTGGTTGTGTTCTTGGCATAGAGGGCGAGACTGCGCCTTCTTATGCTTTTCGTGTGTCTTGGCGCCGGTGCGGTAAATGGCGCAGGTCCTATTTGAGACGACGAGAACCAACCGTTTGAACACATGGTCTGCCTTTCTTCTTTTCTTGAAGTTTCTTCCGGCTGTCGATGTTTTTCGTCGGAAACAAGAGGATGGTTTTTGATCAACAAACGGATGACGAGAAAACATTGCAACCGAGAAAAACGACTGCCTTCCATGTTTGGATGCAGATGCCAAGGTACGTACCTGTCCTCCCCACACTGCATCCCCACGCCACAGCCTCTGAAACCTCCAAGGCCGACGCTGAATGGACGGTAAAGGGTGCCGAACGGAAGCCCCAAGATACGGCAAAAGCTTATTTCACAGCGCCTGCACTAACACTGGGGCACAACTACACTCTGGAGGGAATTTCTGAATCTCTTGGTGTTGTTGGTGTGAATCAAGCAACACTGGCCATCTGGGCAACGTCTTGTCATCAATGGTAGTCTCAACCTGCCAAGCAGACGAGGAGGCTTTCCCAATTGGGTCTCGGTCAGGAGAAGGATGTCTCCTGCTCTAACTGCGGGCGCACGCTGTGAACAACACCATTGTCGTCCAAGTCTTGGCCTTTTCCCCACCCAAGACTACTCGATATCGACTGTAGTTAACCCACTCTTGGTGCCAAGGCTTTGGCGGCCTCTTCGACCTCCGGCTCACGAACTGCTTACGCCGAAGACAACTGGAATCCTTCTTTTCTTCACATGGTTGCCGCTCGACTCTGGGCAATCGCCAGCCACTTGAACAACAGACTTGAAGAACGTGCTTTCACGTTCATAAGAGTCAGTGTATTCGCAAGCAAGTGCGCGCAATCTTCGCCACGGCCAAGAAGCAGCATCCACGAGTCGCGTAAAACAGATCACCTGCACAGCCTCGCTGCTCTGGGCTTCCATGGCAATCCACGTACGGGTGTGGTTATCGGCAGCTCCTTAGCTCACTAGGGCCTGGTACAAGTGGTTGAGTTTCCTTGCTGCTGTCGGCCAAGGTACACGAGCGAGGCAGTTCAAATAGTTACCAAAGCAACAACATTATTTAACTATGCCCAAGTCGAAGGTAACCGTTGATGCCGGCTTGCTTTTGTTAGAACCCTGAAGGGTGCAATAGCCTTTCTTGATGTCGTAGTAGTCATCCAAACTTTTAAACTATGGATCCGGGCTACGGTCAGCATCTAAGTGGTAGCTTAATGCAAAGCTCAGAAAATTCACTAATTAAGGAGTTAACAGGTAATGCCTCTTCTTCTTCACCGGTAACCAAAAGTCCTCAATTTGGTGCAACAACCACGTTTGCTAATAAACCCAAGGTAGATAGCCAGTATGTTGCTCGAGAAATCTTCAAGAATTATCTCATCCTAAACCCTTTTCAGACTGTGCTGCATCACATCGAATTGCTTTCTATGTCTTTCTCTGACTATGACTACTGAGAATCACTTCACCAAAAGCATTAGGACGATGTTTTTACATGTCATCGATGGTATACTGAAAATCCTTGGGAATATCAGCCTCTATAAACACCCCAGACTTACTTTCTTTGCTTTTGTAGTCCATTATTTTCCCATTCTCAACGTGGTGCTCTAAATTAACCCCGTTGACGTGCCGTTGGAACGCCCACTTGCGGATCTTATCGAAGTCACGACATGTGTGAATCGTCTGGAGGTTCGGTTGGAGAATAGAAGACGGCAGCCAGTCGTATGTGATCGCTGCTGTATCTGCGTGGCATACGAGGTATTGCCGAATGGACTCGATGCAGTGATCTTGGAGATTCTTAGCTTGGAGACACCGGTAGAGTTGTGGGGTGGTCCCCTATTTGACTTGACTCACCGATGTGAATCCACTTGCCGTAGTCCACTTTCCCATCAGGCCTCGTCAAAGATGTATTGTATCTCTTCGGGTAGAACCCCTTTCGTAAGACATTCTTCCGCACAATGTAAGCATTTGAAGGAGCTAGGGTCTTTGGTCTTGGGAGGCAAAGGGCGGGCTTGAATTACCAGGCAATGTAGCTGATGGAATACATCCAAGCCCACCAAGTATTCATCTTTGTGCTCCTCAACAGGAACCTGTTCTGTTCGGCGTCCAAGATTATCGGCCGTTGACTGATCTACATGAATCGTCAGGCCCACTGCACCGGCTCATGGTTAGAGAAGCGCGCGTTTAACCGTGTTCGAGAAACTTGCTTGCGTAAGAATCAGTCCAGAGTTTATCTCTTTCGTGATTGGGCCACCCTTGGTACGGTGATGAGTCCTTCGGGTTCCCGAAGGCTCCGAAAAACTGCTGACGTTTGTATTCGATTACCTCGGAAGCGAGATCTAACATCTTTTGGTAAGTAATAATGTATCTGATGTAGTTGTGGGATGCCAGTCTAAAGTCTTACCCCAACCATTTATTGAAGGATCGGAGACGGAACACTTGTCCTGCCTCTGACATGTCATCTTCAGAGCAAGGCCGGCCAGGACCAGAACGAGGACGCCATTGATGCACCAAGGAAGCAGCCTGAGACTATGACTCTCTAAATGCAGTCCCTTCCGAGAGTGCGGAAGCCTAGTTGAATGGCTGAGAAGAATATCGGACTCCTGTTCACTTTCTTCTTCCTTAGCTGGGACGGTCTGATCACGGTGTGGCATTGTCGTAGAAAGGTTGATTCTCGAAACAGAGAAGGAACGAATCTAAGAAGGGGACCTCACAAGTTGTTATGCTTACCGGAAGGAGGAACGCGTTGGTGAGGACAGGGTACGAAAAGGGCATGAGTAATCCGAATCATATTAATTAAGCGGCCCCGCGCTGTTGCCCTGTACTCGTTTTCCTACTTCCTTATCGAGTTCCGCGAGCATTAGAATATTAAAGGTTATCTTCTATCCGTTATCTCATTGGTAGTCCTCGATCATGTTATCTTGCCCTTCCCCCTCTCCACTATCATACAGTTTTGGCGGAGTTCCACCAAGCCTAGTTCTACACTTAACTGGGATATTCAGCATGGGTTACCAAAGCACTATGGTTCTCAGACATTTTTGAGCGGGCTCTAAGGAAATTGAACGTGTGAAATACATGGGTTTTAGGGCTCACATATGCACCGTTGTGGTTTCCACTGCCCCGTGGTATTAACTATATCAGTTACACCTACGTCACAATTAAACATGACTGTCTCGTTAAATTCCTACCTGTAATAAGAACACAGCCGAGCATGCGTAAATAGGTTGTGTAAATCGTTCATTGGATGATGCCTTTGATGACTTACAGTAAACATCCATTATCAGCCACTGATTAGTCAACAGGTCATGCTCTCTTCAACTCTGAGATCTACGGTTTGCCAGCGGTTTGTGACTGCATAAATACTTCCAGATGTTTCTTGATTCTCATCCACTATTCTTTTCAAAGACATTAATAAAGACTAAATAGTTCAAGAATGAGTTATTCTTATGACGTGTGTTTTTATGATAATTCGTTATTTGCGGCGTACGGCACTTGGCGCCAGCACAGATGTCGTAACATCGACAAAAATTGCGAATGAGTGTGTTTTCGATCTTTTATAATTTCCCCAGAGTCTTTAAAGCTAAGGCTCTTCCCATGGATCGTCGAAATATTCTAGAATTTTACGATGTTCCTGGGATCCGTCTTCTCCTTCCACATCAATTACAAGATTGATCTGACTTTTTCCCACTATCTCAATTGAAGTCTCGAAGCCCCAATCAGTCAACGCCACCAAGCGGGTAACTTCAGATCAGGCGGTTGTCCCTTCTGGCGCTTATTTAGCAGTCTGCTCCTCCTCAGGGGTCGAGCCGACAATGCGCATAGTCCAAGCTGACATATGTTAGCAAATTCCTGTTGTTCAATGCCTAGGCATCAGCTAGTAACCTACCCTGAGGGTTGGGGAGAGAGAAAACGCTCATGGTGAGAGCACTCAAGGTAAGGGCGATCTTAACGAAGTGCATTTCGAAGGTCTTAGGATTGCTGGCTCGTAACTTGGAAGAAATTGGTGTTTTGACTTGGTTTGAGTAGCGGATGAGTTTGGATTTCATTAACATTCCCGACAGGACCCGGACCAGTATTTGTAGGCTCGCGATCAGACATCCTGTTCCATCACATAGTAGGACATAACCAAAGTTGCGTCTCCCTTCCTTTCACTATGTCCTACCAACCTACCCAAACCAAACCTACTGCTCCTTCGCTTCTTCTGGAGAAGTTAATGCCGAAAGCGATTGCCGCAGAGGGCCCCTCTGTCTGCACAGAATGCGTTGGCATATCTGACTACCTTCCTATTAAGTCTACAAATGGAGATGAACCCCTCAACTCTGCGGAGTTCCTACGTAGTTGAGAATTGGCTGAGTAAGAGTATGCCAATGAGC
Organism: Colletotrichum incanum; assembly: GCA_001625285.1. NCBI lineage: Eukaryota > Fungi > Ascomycota > Sordariomycetes > Glomerellales > Glomerellaceae > Colletotrichum > Colletotrichum incanum. The sequence goes on from LFIW01000652.1 coordinate 134,005, forward strand.
CAGCTCGAGATCAGCGGTTCATCGGAAGTTGAGATTCTAGACCCATCAGACGACTCCGATTGATGAGTAAACAGACTCTTATGTTCCCAGTTGCAGCAAAGCCTCCAAGATACACGATGTGTGGCCTTTCATTGTTGACTGCAGAATTGTTGTTCGCTTGATCGGCGAAAGCCTCGCTTCGACTACCATGCGCTAATACTATTAGTCCCAGTTGAACTACCTCTGGCGGAACTCCATCAATCGTATCTGCAACAGACCCGCTTCGAACACCGCTATAATGCACCAAGTCATATTTACAGGGTTTTAATGGATGTCTGTCGGAGTTCCATCGATAACATCCGCGACGGCCCGTCGGGAAAGGCTTCCATGGTGATCTTTGGATGATATTATGCTTATCTGCATGCTAGCAGGGGTCCCATATCTTTATTCAATGAACGAGGCTAGAGAATCCAGTTCGAGAGGGATTGCGCAAACCTAGTATCCACAAATGGCTGTATTGAAGGAAGTCATTGCGGGATGAGAGTCTATTCTATTCTAGGAAACAAAAGTTCAGAAATGCTGAGTGCTCAGTCGTGCAGGTCATCATTATGAGCCAGCGAGTGTTCACTTCACGCGGACGCCATCATCAACTCTTTTGTGCAAGCATCTGCAAGCTTGAAGACTTCATCACATTATATTATTCCTATCATTACAAATAACCATCACTAGTATAGATATGCTATAACTCTGTATCAAGGGCTGAAGCTATGATTCAGCTTGTCATGTATTGACTCCATTTTCGATACTCCGGTCAATCTCGTAGGCCTGTCGCTTGAGTTCGTCGTGACAGGGACCTCAATCAAGAAGGAGTAATGAGGCCATGGGCCAAGTATCAGCTCAGTGCAGTGCTGGGCATGCATCAGACTGTCGAAGCGGGCCTCCATGACAACTCCTGTCTCCCTCATACGCACCAGCTTCTGCCAGTTGAAGAGGCAGTGTGCTATGTGCCATTGATTTGACACCCAAAATGAGCCTCCTGTAAAACCCAACGCTCCAATCTCAGTTGTGTTGAGCGGAACCGTGCCGTTTTCGTCCAGATAGTAAGCCCACGAGCCGTTGGGACCTGGTCCAGCGCGATCGAACTGCGCTGTCAGGTTGTCGTCTCGACAAAATGGTGGTAGCCAGGCTGATGAGAGCGTGTCATAGACGCATCTTCGGGAGAGCGCCTCCTTCATTGTGCTTCCGCAGTCACAGAGATTCAGTCCTTGGGGGAGCGTCCCTGGCCGGTAGACATCACCACTATACCCTAGCCAAGGTGTACTAATCGCGAGTGACATGAGACCCCAGACAGCTAACAGACATGTCAAAATGCGAATCGCTACAAGGAGACACCTTCGGTATGGTGCGCGAGGTGCGTTGTTGTTGCTGTCTTTCTGCTTCGGAAGAAACGGCGAGCTGTCCGATTCCGTCTCATGCATCGCGGATCGTTTGATCAGCGAACTGATGAGTAAATCCTGTGTTGTATTGTAATTTCCGGTGAAAATTTTGAAGAGTTTTCAGGTTGATTCGACAGAGGGAATGTTGGATGCGTGCTTCGATAAGTGGACAAAGGCGAGAGAGGAGGAAGAGGAATTCGTTCAAGACAGCCCCCCACTCCGTTTCATATCATTGAGTGCCACTTACCGAAAGTTCGATTACTACGAACCCTCCATCGCATAAACATGAGGTGGATCTCCGACGTCGAGGTCAATAAGCGACCTTCTTACGGCTAGGCTTGAAATAAGGAGAGCAGGCCTAGGCGCAGAGGAGATGCTTCATTATTGTCGATAAGGGCCTGGGCAGGCACCATAGCCAAGAAATATTCAGAACTTGTTCGTAAAATCAAAAACCACAATTTAATATTGAGTTTACGTTTGCACGGTTGGCTACAGACGCGAAATTGATACGGCTCATTATTGTTAGTGAAGCACGCCTCCGCGCTGCCCACCAGACGATGCTCCCTCTCCCAAGTCTTCTACACCCAAACCCAACTTCACGCCTGTGTCATTCATGTATGCCTCTCCTATAATGCACGTAAGTATCTGAATGGAATTGCCGATCTCAATTAGTCCGCAACTTACCAAAATGTGGGTGTACAAGTAAGCCAGGCTCTAGGGGGTCGAAGGAGTGTCTTTCCATCCACTCATCGAATTGATGCCAATCCACACAATAATGGTGGCCGCTGTCTGTTGCTTGCGGCACAGCACTTCTGTTTTTTCCATATCAGCCTGTCCATGAGTTCCCCTAGGTATTGAGGAAAACACTCACTCCTCGAACCAAGAAATCGGGATTAGAGTTGGATCGGCATTGCATTGGACAAACTGCCTTAGCCAGTCCAGACAATGCTCTAAGAATGAAGCATCAGAATATTTGCATACCCAATGATCCCGCTGATTTGTTACTCGCCTGTATGTCGCTTCAACGTCCACATGTTGTGCTCAGAGTATCCCTCGTAGTAATGATCGGCGTAAATATATTTGTGCAAGTTCCGCACACAGTGTAGCCCGTGGAAGGCGGCAACAGTAACGTAGTATCCGCTACCGTCAGTAAGCTTGGCGATGCTATCATCTCCAGCAAACTCGCCGAGTTCTTCTCTAGTGACCCGGACATTTTCGTCTGCATTTGTGTCAAACTCAGTCGCTGGTCCAAACGTGTGATGTACCAAAGTCAACCACAAACGGCAGAGGAACTTACATTTCATTAGTCTTGCCCATTCATCCTCCAGCTCCGGCCTTGGTGGCCCATTGAAGGCGGTTGGTTGATGGTCATTGATTTCTCCGCCTGCTTTGTAAATTGGTCTGTTCATAAACAGACGCTCTTCATACTTCATTGAATTGCGAAGAGAATCTTGTTTGACAGCCTATGTTCAGTTTCCAAAGTTTCCAACGATTCTTTGATAGACTTACTCGAAGAATAAACCGAATCTTGAATGTTTTTACTCATAAACAAGTTCTCCCCATACAGGCTCACGATGATCAAGTTGAGGCATAGCAGCATCATGTGGACGATGATGTACCACGACTTTGTCTGAAACCAGTATCTCAATGGCTTTCGGCATCGTGATACAGAGCCCAGAAAGTTCTCATCTTCTCGGGCGTCAGCTTCGAAGTCCTTGTCGTCTTCGGTTCCGAAAGAGCCCTCCAGGTGAGTGTACGCAGACATGATGAGCTTACTCCCAGGGCCCAATAGTGTATCCAGGCTTGCCGGATCCAAGCATATGAGAAGAAGGGGTTCGGGGATGCAAGCTAAGATCAAAGTAAGGATGCTCTGATTACTCACTAATATTACGTCCCGGGTGCCTTGCCCCACGCGAAATACCATCAATGATTTGCGGAATTCCGCTGGAGACCGCGGTGAGGTTTCACTCAGCGCTTAGGCTTCCATGGCCTAGATCGCGGCGAGATACTGTCAATGCCTGAATCAGGCTCTCAGAGGTCCTATGAAGCTTTCTTGGCGTATAAATATAATATTCGAGACAAGGGATTCTATCGGGGATGTGGGCTGTTGTTTGTAAGCGCTGCATAGACCCATGCTGCCCCACACGTCTGTGTTCGACGGGGAAGACATCAGCGCAAGTCCGACTGCGTAGTCACCCGTCATGCCACTATGTCTAAGTAGGTAGGTGGTTTTTCTGACATCAGGTGGGACAGTGGGTTCCGTAATTCGGCCAAGATAGACGGCTCAAACAAAAAAGTCGAGGTTCAGGCCATTGATACTTCAAGGATAACATGACCACCTAGACTTGCCTCTCTTGCGTCTGTCCTTCTCGAATTCCAATGTGGGCATCCCCCTGAGCTCTTCCTTTCGCTTCATCACTTTCTATCTCACACTTGTTATTATTTTCCCCTCCGGTCGCACCACGTACAAACACCATAACCACTATGTTTCTCAAATGGGCTTCTCGGAAAGAAGCAAGCTATGACACCCTCCCCCTTGGCCCCGATCTGGACGAGAAGTCTCCCGCAACAAGACAGAGCAATGTTTTTGAAAATCGTTGGCCGAAAATCGCCGTCTTCGTGACTGTTACGGCTATTGTTTTTCTATTGGTAGCCCTCTGCAGCGTTACGGCTTTGTATTTGCGTCTCCTGCACCAAACATCGCCGTTGCCACCGGCTTTTGAGGACTGCGGCCACTCCGTGGAAGAGGCGAAATCGAGAGGGTGCGTTTTCGACGAACTCATCCCCGCTTGGATGCCAGCATCATGTCCGCGGGTTGGTAGCAAGGAGTTCGTGACCGCTGGACGGGACTGGGAGTCCCGAAATGGGACCTCGTTTCCATCCTGGCGATACTATATAGACGCCGAGCTGAAGCGAGAGATCAGTGTCGACCAGCTGGCAGAAATGGCGCAGTGAGTACACGCGCTTTCTTTTCTTGGGGAGACATAGTATCTTTATGACACACGAGGCGTGCTAATTTTGCCTACTGCCTCAGCGATAGCAGGGAGGGTGAGGTACAGTGGTGGGCTTCAGCGCGCTGGCACCTAACACATTGTGCTTTGATTCTCACTCGTGTGGCCCATGCGTTGGTGAATGGCGAGCGTCAGGACATGCAGGTCGCGGATTATTCCCACGCCAAACATTGCACACAATTCCTGCTGGAAGCCGCGCTAGAATGCCCCACGGTTGATGATTCACTCTCTGTTGGGAATGTTGTTTTTGGAAGTTGCTGACGAACAAACGACTTTACATGATCAGCCATAAATTTATTCAAGTAATGAGGATCTCTCATCAATCTACCCCATCGAGTGCTCATGAAGCTCTCTTAGGAGCACCTTTCTTTGATGGTGGCATCCTCTCGCTATTGGCAACATGCAGGAGTTACGCACAATAGATTTTAGAGACACTAAAGAGACAATCCCCTTCACTCATACGTCCACGATGCTCAAGTGATGAACACGTCCTGCCATCTTCCGCTTTCCCTACAGGGCCGGCTGTTAGTCTTACGAACAGCCACCCCCTCAAGCACTCGTCCCTCAGCTTTCCATTCGGCCCCTTCTCATAGCAACAGCTGATGCCATTAGTTATACGATGTCTTTCTCGCTGACACTATCGGTCCTCTCATTCTTCTGGTAAGCCTACCCTTCTGCCGTCTGAATTGGCTACTCCTCGCCCTGGTATCAAGGGTGGTGGCAAGCCGCAACGATAGCCGCTGTATAGCCGCATTGCATCACAATATGTTCCAATAGCCGCTCTGTGCTAATAAACGCTAAGACGACTAACTCATGGACATCCTCTACGAGAGAAAGCATCACGTACAGACTTGAGTAGCTCGCGACTAGTCACTCCCAGCCCCGGGTACTGGCCTTGCGTCCAAAATTCATCCGGCCGTGTAACGTGTAGGGCACAATATCCCTGGGTAAATTCATTCCACTCATAAGCTTGTATGAAAGGTGATTCGAGTTCGTAGGAGGATCTGTGGGTTATTAACCAGCATGACAAGGGAGATGAGCGACGCCACTCGCTAGGGTTCTCCATTCCCCAATCGAGGTGTGATTCTTGGCTGTAAAAGACGACAGATAGAAAGCTGTCGACAGACGGCTGGATTTCGAGTCTGCAGTTATGGTCATGCCAAAGAGTCCCGGGGCAATGGCGACAGCAATGAAGAATAAGGCCGAAAAAGCGACGAGTCGCCCCTGCGATACAGCATCGTAGCTCCGATTGCTGCATTTTTCCACTTCAATGGCTCGGGTACAAATTTTCCAGTCCATACGGATAGCATCTCTTCCTAATCAAAGTTGCCGAGCCTTTCAGTGCCTGGTTCTCGGTGTTAGACACGTGAGGTGATGGCGGTCCTACTGTGTTCAGTGAATAACCCCTGACTACGAAGAATAACACAACCGTCGCGATCTCTTACTGATATTACAGGCAATTGCAGATACCAAGAATGGCGGGTATATCTTCAAATTATACTGCTGGCCTAGCGGCTAAGCCAGAAGGTCAAGTGGTTGGGCAGGCTTGAGGCCCTGTATCGTGTCACAGGACCCAAACTTCAAGCGCTGTGGTTGGCAATTCGTATCTTGATAGAGGCCTTCGCACATACATGAGCTACGGGCAGCATTTCGAACAGACCCAGCAGTTTGGGTGGGTCTTCATGCTGCACGACCACGATCAAATTGCGATGCGTGGCCAGCATGATGCGGCCACAACACCCGCCGCCTTCAAGTCGGGCGACTGGAATGAGCGGAGTGAACGAAGTGAGCACAGTGAATCAGGCACCCCGACAGATGCAGGAAACTGATAATTAGAGTTTTTAAGTTCTTGACGCGCAGATACCATCTATTGGGAGTAGGAAATCAGCGTCAGTGTGCCAAAAGTGTGATTTTACTTACCTTCCCAGGATTCAGGCAAAAGCAGTGGTGAAAGTTCCAAGGAAGCAAGGGGTAGAAGGTGTGAGCTCCCAGAATTGTTCCCAGGAACACAGAGGATCAACGTGTCGAAGCACCGATTTAGCTGATGTGCGCAACAAAAATGGGTTCTCCTTGTCTACCTTTTGGCATCCTCCTTGTGTCACCGGCCAGGTGTCCGAAGTGGGTATCACAGTTGACAGCCAAGATATGCGCATATTGCCTTAACTTTGACACGAGTCGCACCAGACTATCGTTTGGGCTAGGGCACAAACAATAAGAGGCATTGGGAGGCTTGCAAGGTATGAGAGCAGGAGGTAGTGTGGTTATTTAATTAAAGTGACTAACTCATTGCTTCCCTGCCCGATGTCGCAGCACTTGGATTTTCCTTTTTGAGCACTCGATCCACCTGAATGCACACACTCCCATGCAGAGGGTGATCCTGCATTTGGGACAGAGGGTGGATCTCTGTCGCCTTATGGGGCACAGTTATCCTGCAAGTGGTGTGAGAAACGTCAGAGTTGCCCAATATCTATCAAAGAACATTGATGTGGCCTTTTGATCTCAGGAGGCCGTGGGCATTCTTCTATGATTTTGAAACTGTACAATGGCCCGAGTCATAGGGAGGAATCTAGCAATGAAATTCCGGCGACCTTCTCTCCCACACACAAAAAAAAAAAAAAAATAAACCAGCAGGCAGACTAGCCTCTTTTCCAATGTAGGCAAAGCTGATTTTCTAACGAATATTACCCCTGACAATTCCATGTTTCAGCCATCTTGCCCACATGGCCGATGGGGACATATCCTCAACACTCAGCCCCGTTTCTCGTCAGTATACTCACCTTCCCGCGTTTCTGGGCGTGTACCTGATGGACTGGTAGATTCTAGGAAACGGCTGTCAGGGTTATATAAAGGACGACTGCTGGAACGTTCCATCTCTTTCTCTCAGGATCAGCAAGTCTCAAGCTCTTTTTAGTAACTTCTTGAGATCCCAAAATCAAAGAAAAAAAGAAAGTATCCACGTTGTTAATTTTCAATTTTCATCATTCCCTTTGACTAAGCATGGCCCCCGCCTGGCTCGAAAAGCACATCGTGCGCTCAGACCCAACCCCGGACCCACGACGCAGTAAGGAACGGCCTGCTTTAGAAATGCACTACACCGCTCTCATGGACCATCGCCGGATCCTAGGAGTAGAGGGCGATACGATACCTCGCTACGAAGTAAAGAGACGAGCCATACTCGCAGTCTGGGGAGACAAGTGCTATGTCACTTCGCCTGTCAACGGAGACAAGGAAGTGGCCATGATCGACTTCCACTCCTTGCCCCCGACAACCGAAATCCAGTTCCCGCAGCGCAACCATGAAGTCAACATCAAGGCAACCGAAAACCGCTATGAGTCGAGCGGTGGACTAGGGAGTTTGCAATGGAGGGCAACGGGTATGGTTCCGTATGGCAAGGCTTCGTGGGAGCTTAGGGACGAGTCGAATCTTGTGATGTCGGTGACGATTGATGATCACCAAGTGAATGGGCTTATTGGCCTCTGGAGGGATGACCTTGACCCAGAGACGGTGGAGGAACTTGTGGTCGTCGGTATCTCTAAGATCGAGGATTACAAAAAAATGTTGAGGATTGCGAAGAGGTCCGCTGTTCAAGCCGGCGCTAGCGCGACATGGCTGGTGGGTTACTGGGCATGAACATGATTGTTGGTCATTGTACTGTACTACACGTAGAAAAGGCTTCATTTGATGAGTCGAGTGGATTTGCGATATCTGATCAATAGCTTACCTATGAGATGTGAGAATTCTTGCACCAAGAGGAGGCTTGATGCTTGTCTTATCGGTTGGCCCACGACTGATATCTTGTCTCATTGCCAGATTGCAAAAGCAGCCGTTCCGGAGTCATTACCGGGTATCATCGATATCGGATAAAGTAGAGAGCTCCATGAATAGACAAAATATGTCTGCGCTCTGCTTGAGCCGTGCTTGTAACGGCATGCTATCTGTTGCTGATTACAATAGAGAGGCTGAACATGAAGAATTTATCAAAGATAAGGAGTAGATCAAACTATCTATGACATCTTGTTTACACAATAGTCTCCCATGTTCCACGCATGTTTAGGCAAGATCATTGTTAAAAGGGACAAATGACTAATGTGTCTTTTTTAGTCGCAAAAACTCCCGTAGTCCGGGAGGCTTATGAAGAGATTGCATAGTGTAAGCAGCAGTGAGTTAGACATGTCCTCGGGCAACGTGATATTCCCTTAAGTTCTGCCATCTTTTTAAGGGCCTCCAAAATTAGCCCGCTAGCATATAGCTTATTCAAGCTGTATTGAAAACCGGGCAAGGCATGACCTTTTTTCTTGCCCCATAAGCGGTCCAATCTCTGTCTTTGATAACGGGCAGCACGCAGCCCTATCGCTATAAAGATTCACAAGGTGGAAACACCGTTGGTGGTCTTAGAAAGGCGGAGAGGCGGTGGGGCGTCAGTCCTTGATCAGGTGAGGGTCTGTCAAAGTTTTTCGTGGTAGCCTAAATGCATGTAGGGATCTAGGGAGTTTTCAGCCTCACTAGGCGGGTGGAGCAGAGGTTGGACATCAGCCCCGTTGAGGTCAAATTGTTCCATGGAATATCAATAGTTGGGTGCGGAGTTAATTCCTTGTTTAATGTAACGATCTCAAGGAAACTAGTGGCAACAGTGGTTCACGCAGAAACATATTGTGGTGATGTGTCCATGTGCAGTGTCCATTGTCAGATGGACAATGCACGACTAAAAGACACAAGAATCAACCGAACCTATAAATGTCCTTGAGAACTTGCTCCTGTTCCTAGTCAAATGCTGGGTAGTCACCGCCATCAACCCTGGTGAAGCCGACACGAGGTGTCTTACTGGCCAGCTCTCAGGAATTAAACCCATGGCTGCCAGCAAGCATGTCAATGATCGCAGCCATGTCGTTGATTTCAAGAAGGCCAACGGCTCCACCCCCAAGAAAAACGACGTCCCCAACGAGGCCGCCGAGAACGGAGTCGGGCTCCACTAAAAACATTAGTAGGATTTCGGGGAAAGAAGAAGGCAACTAGACTCGAGTGGGCAAGTATTCCGAGGACCTCGCCGAAGCTGCGGGGAATGACAAGATAGCCGGCCAAGCCCATTGTCATCGTGCGGACCGTGGAGAGGGGGGTCAGAAGGCAGAGGGAGAAAGAAGCCCAAAATTGATTCTATAATCCTTTAAGCCGTGGCTCAGGAAAGTTTTATTTCTCGGAGAATAGCCAGCTTTAAGAAATTACAGGATAATCAATATATTATCTATGGACAAACTTCTTGCAGACCACCCATGGCGGTGACTGCGAGGTGCAGGGCCTGGACTTCGGAGCCCCTATGAAGCTTTGTCTCCCGCTGGTCGAATTTCCCATGCTGCGTAGCCAAAGACCTGGATAAGACTACGCGTGAGCATGTCGCACTACAAAACATGCCCCAGAGCAGTCAGTCCATCAAGTCTTCTGCAAATTCCAGCAACGCTCGTCTCGCCCCATGTGCTTCTTGTGGACGCGCAAGATATCACAGCAGATCCGGTTTGCTATGCTGGTCTCAGCTATTTCTGGAGTAGACCTCAACCAAGAATCACGGCTGCCCATAAGGTGACTGCATACTCAAAAACCAATTTGTTGTGACGGTATAGAGGTTGTGGTTGTAGCAGTGCAACTGCGGTTCCGCTTTCGCATCACACAATCCCTCACACTGTAATTGTGAAACAGTGTTCGAGACTATTCCGTTGACTTTGAGCATGGGATTCGAGTTTCTTTGGGTTGATGCCTTCTGTATCGTGCACCATGCCGGACACGGGAAGAACGTCGAGCTCAGCGAGATGTCTTCCATTTATGCCAGGGCGCTGTGTATTATTTGTGCCGCTTCAGCTAACACGGCGATCCAAGACTTTTTGAGTCAGTCGAGAGTGGTGCGTGTAGCTGTGACTCGACACATACGTTGAGATCCATCATCTTTGCAAAGCCGGACCGCAGTCCTTGAAATACGCAGCAACCTAGGCGACCCATGTCTCTAGGAGTAGCCTGCCCCCATGCGGACTTGGACGTGTTAGGAGGCATCACTCAGAGTGTGTTCCCTCATGTTCTTCTCGGAAGGGCGGCGGCCCGCTTTCCAGTGTGGTGGAGGTACGGTGCAGGCCAAGGGCTGTCGAAAGTATGCTGTTGGAAGAAGGCAAATATAAGGCAATCGGAGATAGTTATCCCCGGGGCAGCACCAGCCACGCTGGGAGAAGTGGGACCGCTCACTCAGCCACAAAGAAGGGCGTATCCCACTTCACCTCGCAGCATAGGTATTTCCATCATCAACAACAACAACAGCAACAGCAAATAGAGCATCATCCGGGAAGATGGCATCATCAGGAACGGGCCTGTCCTCTCGCAGGACGACAGATAGATCAAATATTCAACAGCGGCGCTATCATCTCCAACTGTCGCTACAACATCAATGATTTCCTAGTCACCTCCCGCCACGCGATGCCGCCGCTTGTGGAAAATTTGGCTATCGATTTTGTTGGTGAGTCATGTCTTGCGCGAAGCTGCTAAGCGAACGACTAAACGAATAGATCGAGGAGCTCATGGCACGTGGAGGCTCACATAGCGAGAATAACTCGGACGGTGGCAATGATAGCAATGATCTGTGACTGATTCCCACAGTGCTTGATGCTATGAAGAAGATGGGTGATACCAGGAAGAAGGAGCACTACAAGTACGAAGCCGGTGAGAGGGATGTTCGAGCGAGCAGGGACAAAAGGGATGGAGGGGTGCGGAATGAGAATCGCCATGGCCTTCGGCTGAAAGTTGCTGGCAGGCTGTTTACTAAAGATCTCATCATGGAAGACTAGGATATCAAGTTCGTATTATGGGATACTACTAGGCAGGCGGCGGTGGCACCATGTCACGCCTCGCAAGCGGCTTACCAAGTCTAAGCCGCAAGCCAAAGTATATTCTCAAGCCAGGTAAGCTAAAGATTGAAAGCAATGCTTGCAAGCGGTATAAGCAAGTTCGGAAGATCCCCGGGTTGGGTCGTATCAGCCTTGGAGGTTAGTAGGCCAACTTCTGAGGCTAACTTGGCCTACTGCTTGTGGTTGGTCTAGCACAGATGAACATTGAAGGAGATTCTCGATGTGCGGGAGAAAATTCACCATAGTGTTAGTACAGCGTCATTCATCAAATACAGATGCACGAGCCGGCCGTGCCTTCCAACGCACTCACTTACGATAGTGGCCTGTTTTCTTGGTGTATTAGCCCTCCCTCCTCCGGTCAGCCTGCTCCTGGGCCGGCGCCAACTCTTGAGATACCAACAGAGGTGTCAGAGGCGGCTGGCGTCAGAGTGAAGAAGTCAACGATAGGGGCACTTAACGATAGGTAGGTGTGGTGTGTTGTAACATCATTCGATTCTGACCTTCCCCATCTTGGCCCGTGAGCTCCTTTTGTGATGGTCCGGGTTAACTATAGTCCGGGTCCCTGACAAGAGGCATCAGACTTCAGCATAATCGACTGCTGAAGTATGGGCTCGTCGAAGGTAGATCCCCCGAAGTTGGAGTGCGAGTTTTATATTTAAGCATTGTTAGGTGCTCAGAAAGGAATGTCTAATGGCCATGCAGTTTGAGTGTGCAGTTAATGATTACAATGGTTCATTTGGGCAAACTGGGGCGTATTACCCAGTTTCAGCTCTTAACTATCTACCTCCAGAAGGAAACACCATGGCTCAAGAAGCTCAAGGTGATCGAAGTTTCTACATTAATAACTACACAAGCCCTCGACCCCGGTCTTCACTTAATCCCGGTTTCTAAAATCCCTGAAACTTCGTGGCAAAAAGACTCTTCCCCGATCGTGCAACCGAACGCTTGGTCGCCGTCTCCTCGTCGTCATCATAGAATGCGGGTGAGTCGAGAGTGTTGATGACCCGGCGAATCTTGCCGTTCTCGAACCAGTAGAGCACGTACTCCTGGAAGTCGATGGTGGTGTTGGACGGGCCTACCGTCGCCCAAGTAATAACATCCCACTGCTCGGTCAGCGTCCCGTTGAACGTGACATAGGCAGCAAGCTGCTGCTTCACCTCATCCGCAACAATCCAGTCGGCCTGCAGCTGCAAATCCGGCATTGCCTCGCGCGACGAGTTTAGAATCGCGACAAAGTCCGACAGATCAAAGTTGTTGCCACCCTGCGTAACCTGCTCGTTGAAGTACAGGTCCAGCGCGGAAAACTTGGCTGCCTGCAGATTCTTCATGTACCCGCCGAACTGCTCCGCAATGCTCACATTTGCGACGGCCGCCTCGTTCGGGTACACCGACGTGTCCACATACGTCGTCGCCAACGTGTCGATGGCGCTGAGGTCCACCTGGACGTGCGCCTCGGTCAGCCCGCCCACGGCGTCGAAGAACATGCCGACGTGCTTGGCGAACACGACGGGGCTGCTGGCGCTGCCGTTGTTGGAGGGAATGGTGGCGTTGACGATGAGCCGGGCCACTAGACGGTCATCGCCTTGGATGAAGGTGTCTACCCGGACGGTGGCATCTTGCAGGTTCAGGCTGTTGACGTAGGCTACGGCCTGGCCGGTCTCCTTCGCCATGTACTCGGAGCAGGAGGCGTCGGCTGCTGCGACGGCGGAGTTCAGGCAGTTCACATAGGTGTCAAAGGTGGTCGCAGCCGCTTGCCGCTTGACGACTTGCACGTCATGGTGAGGTGCTGGTGTCGCGAGAGCGGCTTCGTAGAGCACGAAGGCGGCAACGAGTCCTGTAGGGAGCTGCATACTAAAAAAATGGTGCCAACTGATGCCAAGGACTATCGGAGGGTAGAAGCGAGAGTGATGCAGAACAGGAACCAATAAGAGAACTGCATTGTGTTGTTATCTTCATACTTATAAATAAAATGATTGCTGATTCAAGGAGCTAAAACTATACGAATACGTTGTAGAAGTACGGATTGTACTGTCCCAAGTCTGCCTTCATCGAATTTCTTTCGGCGATGACACCAAGCGCTTAGTCCTCAGATCGTCCGGGCGACCTTGATATGGTCGGCGTAAGTCCAGTCTGCTAAAAGGAGAAATCCCGGGTTTTTGGAAAGCGAGATTGATCCACTCGGTAACTGCTAGATGAAGTCTAGGTATAGATGGCGCGGTGGGCCTGGTGAGGATTTCGGGACAGGGTGTGAGAGGTGCTACGGTGAACAGCGATAGCCTATGTCCAGAATGTTGTTAGCACGCTGTGTAGTGTCGGAAAAGAAGGTGTGAGGAACGGAGGGTGTATAGGGAGGGGGGAGGGTGTGGATGCCACGGATTTACAAGGGAAGGTGGACGGATTTAAGGGAGAATTTGGTGGTTTCCTACCACCACACAGCCGCAAGGCCCCATATGTACATAAGTACACAGTGCCGAGCACGACATGCTCAAGGGTGAGTTGCACGTTCTTGTGTTCCGAGACCGTTGACTTGCCGACAATCCTACGCAGCATGTTTTTTTCTTAGACTCAGAGCCGAGGAAGATACCCAGCCAAAGCCAATCGACTCACAGGAGGCAGCAATTTGAGCGGCGCTGTCGAAGAAGTAGGCCCACTGATGGAGGTATTTCCGACATCGACAGCGAGCACAGACCGCCAGAAACCATGGACTACAGGTATCTCATACGGGCCCCTCAAGCCGCGGGAGGAGGTTGCTCGACCGTGCCGCCAAGTGCGGATCTATCGGCCATGTACATCGTATATCATGACAGAGGCTTCAGGCCGGGCCGCACCGCTGCCCACAAGGCCGTAACACTATGTGACTCGTGCGCGAGCAGCTCTCCACAGCGCTCCCGAGGTCCCCCGCGCGGATGCTCGTCGTGCTCCACCTGCCTATCTTGGTGTCGCTTGCAAATGCTTGAGGCTTGGTTGGCGAGACTGCCCGAGGCTTACCTGAGCTTCCACCTGTTACTACTGTACCTGTCAAGGCTGGATTTATACGGTAGGCCTTGGTTGTGAAGATCGCCTGTATTAGCGCGCGGGATTAGCGTCTCGAACAAATGTCACACATCAACTAACAATATCCATAAGCGGCGCAAAAGAATGAGGGACCTACGTATTGTCCAAAGGTCTGCAAGCCACTAATTCAAGCGATTAGCACAGTCAAGCAGATCAAGAGGAATAGAGCAACCCCCCTGGTTGTTTCCACACAAGCCGTAGCCGTCTCGCTTGCAGGAGATCATTGAGACAGGGGATCGGCTTTTCCTATAGTGGAAAACACCGTTATGGGTTTTTACGAAGGAGAAGAGCCCGAAGAGGAAATAGCGAGGACATTCACCCTACCTACGTGTGGGGGGCCTCGGAGAAGAGCCCGAAGAGGAAATGACGAGAACGTTCACCCTGCCTACGTGTGGGGGGCCTTAGAGCGGCATCTTTTAGAGTGAGGTGCCGTTGTAAGGTCCTCGCGAGCACTGTACCCAAACCCAACAAACAGCAATACGTCTCAGTGGCTTCTCACACCTTACATAACATGCGCATTCCATGAGTTGCGGATCCCTTATTACTTTGTAGTTACATGTTGCCATCGTCTCTCGTGCGTACCCTTTGTTGAAGATTTGGTAGTGGGAATCTGTGATCGACCTTCGCGACGCGCATCATGGGTGCAATCTTGTCGTCCCTCCCAGTTCAGCTGGGCGTCGGGGCAGTTCTGCTTCTTGCATTCGTCGCATACCGTGCGTTGCTCCCGAAACCACTGAAGGACATCCCGTACAACAAAGATGCGGCAGGGAAGCTGTTGGGCGACGTGCCCGAGATGATGTCTTACGTGAAGGAGACCACAAGAATCTTCGTAAGTGTTTACCGCCCGCAACGCACCAGCTGCGCGCCCAGTAATCTGGCAAGGTCAGAATGTACTAACAGGCCACAGGACTGGTTGACGAACCAATGCGTGCGGCACAAGAGTCCCATAGTCCAGACTTTTGTCAAACCAGGAGGAAAACCATGGGTGGTGCTTACAGACCCTTACGAGACTCAAGACATTTTGCAGCGGAGGACCAAGGAGTTTGACCGCTCGGGCTTCATGATCGATCTCATCAGCGGCATTCTCCCAGAGCAGTCCATCCAGTTCACCTCACCGGACACCCGTTTCAAGAAGAACCGCGCTTTGATCAACCATCTTATGGCGCCATCGTTCATCCTGAACGTGTCCGCCCCTGAAGCCTACAAGGCTGCATTGACCATGATCGACCTGTGGAAGCTCAAGTGTGACCTGGCGCAGGGGCGCCCTTTTGCCGCACATAGCGATCTCACATCCCTCGCGCTGGACAACATCTTTGCAAGCACCTTTGGTCTGGAAGAGAAGGACAGTAACACCATCCAGCGCATCAAGACGCTGAGGCAGTGGAAGCCCGATGCGCAGGAAAAGCACGATATCGATACACTCGTGCCTTTCCCCGAGCACTCCGATGTCCCCGAGATTTTCGACGCCATCCTAACGCTTTGCCACTCACTCGGTGATTTGCAGTTTTCTCCTGTCCCGCAGCTCAGCTCATGGTGGTTGTGCAGGAAACCCCACATGGTGAAGGCGACCGCGGTCAAGGACAACTTCCTACAAGCCCAGATTGGGAAGTACATTAGCCTCATCGAACAGGGCGACGACAAGCCGCGCAGCGCGCTGCACAGTGTACTCCTGCGCGAGCGCGACCTTGCGAAGAAGGAAGAGCGGCCACCGGCGTACCGGCGGCGTGGCATAAGGGACGAGTTCCTCGGTTTCATGATGGCGGGCCACGACACGACGGCAGGAGTGGTCCTCTGGGCCGTCAAGTTTTTCGCCGACTATCCGGAGGCGCAGGACAGGTTGCGTGCCGACTTGCGCGCAGCGATGCCCAATGCCGTCAAGGAGAAGCGCACCCCAACATACGAGGAAATCATAGCCTTGCACATACCTTTCCTGGAAGCATGGATCGAGGAGGTCCTGCGGTTTGCGATGTCGGTGGCGTTTACCGTGCGGCGTGCTCAGGTCGACACTACCGTACTAGGGAAGCCCATCCCCAAGGGCACCGATGTTTGGATGATTGGAACTGGGCCTGGGTACCTGGAGCCGATCATACCCGTCGACGATTCGCAACGCAGCATGCCTGGAAAGAAGCCTCACACGGGCTTGTGGAATGACGAGGACATTGGTGCTTTCCGACCGGAGCGGTGGTTGAAGAAGGACGAGAACGGCCAGGAGGTCTTCGACGGAGCTGCAGGCCCGACACTCGCATTTAGCTTGGGGCCAAGAGCGTGCTTCGGCAGGAAGTTGGCGATGCAAACGCTCAAGTTGATGTTCGTTCTGATGATCTGGGAATTCGAGTTTTTGCAGTGCCCGGAGAGCATGAGCAGACATATTGCACTGCAGAGTTTTGCTAGGGAGCCTGTGGACTGTTATGTCCGCTTGGCAAAGGTTGAGTTTTAGATGGACAGGGACTACCGGAGATAGATTCACTGTCATAGCCCCCAAAGTCGAGGGGAGAGCGAGTAGCCGGCGAGCTCAGGTTTAATTGACGCTGTAACATCATCCAACCCGGTAATATCAAAGCAGGTATAAATATCCCAACATTAAGATTTCCAGAGACGGGTTCCTTCTCAAGGCTCATTTACCCTCATTCACCCTGGAGTCAGCTTCTGCGTTCTTAACAGCGGCAGCCTGGTGGTGCGCTTGCTGATGTGAATTTTCTTTTTCCATGATACAGCCCCTGCCCAATGCTCAAAGATCGACCAGCTTCCATCTATCCACCAGATCACAGCCGTCGCCTGCAGTATGCATCTATGTCGTGTTCACCATGTGGCACGCTGCATGAGCTCGGGATGGCGATGCATGTGATGGCGATGCATGTCGTAGGCGCTGATGCGGAAGCACTATGACGGAGCGAGGGGTGTCTTCATAGTAAAGTAGTAGCCGCAGTAAAGATCTTTTGCCGATAATAAAAATTACAGTAATGATGAATGATTACTCGAATTAGGTATATAATTGTATGCTTTGGAGAGACACACGTACCCTCTACGCTTTCCATGCCCCGCTTTGCCAGTACGCACACCTCGTGGCGTTGATGGCATCAGCACCAGCTACTACCCCAGTAGCGCTAAACTCCAGGACATTTCTCTCAAGCCCATAAGTCGGCCATGCATCGGTCTCTGAGGCTTCCTTCGGGTCGGATCCAACAGCAAAAGCTAAAAAGGAATCCTGCATAGCATGAGCCGTGGGCACGACGACTGCCGCATTCGCAAGATCCAACTCCTCCCCGTTGTTGTAGAACGTGTAGGCAATGTCTTGCCCATGCGTTCCCGGGGGACCCCGGAAGACGTAGTTGTAAGTCGCATCCCCAAACGCCTTGGCGAGGAAGACGCTGTTGCAGATGAACAGCGCTTCGTCCTGCATGGCCAAGTCGCGTCCGAGCTCACTCCAGTATCCATAGGAGCCGTCCAGAATCTCCGGGTACAGAGTGTTGTATATGTAGTCCAGTTGGTCCTGAGAAGTACCCAGAAGGAACGTCTGGCGTGCTTCGATTCTGGGCTCCACCGCGGAGGTGTTGGCGATGAAGTAGTACAGCGACTCGTTGGCGTTGTGTCCAGTCATCACCTCCACGTCGGAATAGAACTGGCCAGCACCAAGCAATTGAGCAGGGAAGTCCGGGAGGAAGGTCCCATCGATGACCGGGCTGAAGGCATAGCCAGTGGAGGTCGAATTGCCAACGACGTTCTGGTTGACGAGGGCGAGGGTGGCGATGTCCAAGGCCCGCAGCTGCTGCACGGACGTCACGGTGTTGTTGGCCGTCGAGGCGTTTGCCAGAACCTGTTGCCAAGCGCCATCCTCATCGGGCGTCGTCCACCAAATTGCGCTCTGGGCGATCACCTTCGCGAATGGCGCAGGCCCTTTCTCACCTCCATAGGCCGTGATTTGCGCCAAGGCGCCACCCCCTCCAGCACTCTCGCCGATGACCGTCACCTTGGTCTTGTCGCCGCCGAAGATACCGATGTTCTCCTGCACCCACTCCAGCGCGAGTCTCTGATCTAGAAGAGCCGCATTCTTGGTGACATCGGGGTCGGGCCCGGACAGGAAGCCAAACATGCCCAAGCGATAGTTGATCGACACAAAGATGACGCCCTGGCCGTTCGAGTCGACGGTGCTCGACCTTTGGACCAAGCCCGATGGGTTGCCCGAGTCGGACTTGGAGCCGAGCCCGTAGCCACCACCGTGGATCCATACCAGCACCGACGCGGCCGAGGCATTCTTGCTGTCCCAGACCGCGGTGGGGACGTAGACGTCCAGCACAAGACAGTCCTCGGTTTGCCGGGCATCCGAGTACAGTGCTGCTTTGATCGCTTCAAGCGAGTCGCCGAGGATGCCGATGTAGGCTTCCAGGGCCCAGTTTGCGTAGGCCTGGTAGCAGATGCGTTCTACGCTGCCGTTGTTGACTGTACGGGAGATGGTTTGCGGCTTGATGGGGGCGGCGAAGCGGAGGTCACCAATGGGGGCTTCGCCATAGGGAATGTTGCCAAACTTGTAGTATGATCCAGTTTCCTTGAAAGAGGTTAGGTCCATGAGTTTGACGATAGGGAGGGAGGGCAATACGGACATTCAGAGAAGCTTGGTGGATTGCATATCCCAAATCGACAGTTGGCAGATCTGCACGGGGAGTGATCACGGCAGCCCCAGCAGTGGCGGCACAGGCAGCGAGGAAAGCAACGCCCCTCATTATGAACGAGTGTATAGGATTGAAGCACACGAGATGCTTAGACTCGTCTCTCAGTACGCCCGGCTTCGATTATAGATAGCAGGGGACCTATTCCGACCTTATATAATATCATCCGGAGGTACTGTTGGTGACTGTTGAGAATCCCGTGCAGGTTCAGTCATACTTATATCATGCCTGTGGATGGGTAATTAATGTAGCGTAATTACATCTATTTTTTCATTCTTTCCTTGGCAAGCAGAAAGGCCTGCGACCCAGTGGAATGACCAAAGATCTACTCGCAAGCGGTCAGTTCAGCTTTACCGTACTAGACAGGTATCGGGCTTGCAACCCACGAGTATTGTAATTAATACGCCCCACCTCAGACATGGACGCCAGGACTTGACGTCCGCGACCCACCATCAACGAATTGGATCCACAGTCTCGCGATTACCTGAAACAGTAAGAGCCAAGCATCACTGCTGGGACTGCATGACTAATACTCGGTGATGACCAAAGCAGCGATTCCGTGTTTTCAGAATCACGAGAATGCCTTATGATGATGATGACATAAGCCTTCAGAGACAACTTTGTCGACCCAGATGAAAATCATTTAGTGGTGGAATCGTGTGGTGTGCCCGTCTTTGGTCTGCTCGACAGCATATTCGAATCACAGACGCACAACTTTCCTTGCTTGAGTTTCGCATAACAGGGCTGGCTGTCTGGAATGCCAAGGCTGTACATCTAGAACTGAAAGACTCAAGCTCCCAGCTAGAAGTGAATCGATAAGATGGGAGTCAGTGGTGGGAACGAAAAGACTAAGACGGCTTGCATCTCACCTCTTGATCGCTTGTGCGCACTCATATACATATCTACACTGGCCCGTCCTGCTGGAGGTGCATGCCGAGGATGCAGAACCTAGCGATAAGGCCACAGACCGGGCCATTGAACGGCTGAGGAAAGACTTGTCATGTTGAAGTGGGCAACGCAACAGCCCAACCCAGATGGAAGTGGGGCAACCCGGGCGAATGTCGGATGAAATACATAGCGTCTGGGACGGATTTCGCCAGCCAAAAGTACGAAATCCGATGGTACGTCCATTTGACACCTACAGTAGCAAAAGGCCAAAGGGCAGATGAGGGGATTTTCCTAGACATACACAGACCTAATAGACATAGCAAGGATTACTTATCAATTAACGTACTTTGAAACAACGAGGGTCTATCCCACTTCACCTTGCCGCTGGCCACTAGATAGATATCTCCATCATCAACACCAACAACAGCAATTGTCACCCACTTTGACGTGGACGTTGCTACCACTCGTACGAGTATTCCATCGCCCGTGAAACCAACATATACAATTTTGAGCCCGCGTATGCGCCTAAACATCGAATCTCTACACGCGAGAGAAGACTCTGCTTACCGATTCCAATGTTTGTCTAAACAGAAGGCCGTTATCGTGAAGAAGTTCACTCAGTTCGCGATGACCAATCATGTAGATATACTGCTTGCTCCGGTGGGTATTGTGACCAAATGAGAGCCCTTCATGGGCATGGGCCATGCCATGTAGGGCTGTGGTCTGCAACCTTGAAACATGATCTCCTGCAGCAAGCCTATCCAAGAGGGTCAAGATGACGGTTTCTGCCTTAGCTGGAGATGCAATGGCAGACGATTTTCAACGGGATGGGAGCACTGCCAGCCTTTCGCGACGAGGAATTTGAGCTTGTCAAACCTTTGAGAGGCACCCACAATACATGATGGTGAAGGATACCAGCAGCCCTATTGAGGTACTTGACTATTACCAGGTTGGGTGACTATACATTGTGGTATTATTGGTGGAAGACTTAGGGTCCCGACGGGCAGGCTTTGATCTATAGTATACTACATCAATGGGTACACATCAACGGCCTAAACCCGTCGGTCCACCGCATCGCTCCCATGACAACAACCAGCACAGCAAACCCCACTAACACACTTGACATACCGTAAACATACGCATGTCGTCTTCTCAATACCGTCAGCTCAGCAACCCACGTCGATACCGTCGTCAGACACCCGCAGAATCCGTCCTCGACGCCTTGCAGCACTTGACACCCAATTACCCCGCCCAGGCCCGCGTGTCCCAGATCCCAGCACATACCCAACACTGCGACACCCGCGATGTTGACCGCAAAAGTGCCAATGGGAAATGCCGGCACTCGCGAATTGAGCCAGAGACTCACATAAAACCGCGCGAGGCAGCCCAAAGGCGCGAAGACGAGGGAGAACACAGCCTGTCCACGCCAAGCGTCATGAGTGGGGAAGATGGCGAGGAGGACTGCACCGAGCCAGGAGCCCCAGCCGAGGAGGACCGCGCCGCGGTCGAGGAGTTTGCGACCAAGGGGGTACGGGATGGATGGGGTGATGGGTTCGAGAGCTGCTGCGAGGTGGGCGCCTGCGATCAGGGCGGAGAGGGAGAGGGATGCGGTGGTGAAGATCACGGCGAGCATGGCCATGAAGGAGTAGCCGCCGTTGCGAGTCTCGGGAGCCGCACCGCCCGCGCCGGGCAGGTCATTGCTCATCGCGAGAAACACGTCGCGGATGAAGGACGAAAACGAAGTAAATGAGCCGCAGAAGCCCGTGGTAAAGCCGATGTACAGTGGTATAGTCTTCTTGGTCGCGAGATGTGCCTTCTTCGCGGCTGCAAGGTCGACCGCGGCGCCGCTCTCAGCGTGCTGTTGCTGCCGTGCCTTGTGGATTTGATCGTGGTAGGCCGCGGTGCCCCATTCGTGTTTGAATAGCTTGCGGTCCTCTGCCAGGAAACCCATTATCAGGCTCCCGCCCACATTGGCCCACAGAACGCCAAAGGACACCGGCGCGCCTGGGTATGTCGTCAGGGCCTGGACGCCCAGGCGAGCGAGGGTGCCGAAGATGGCGAAGAAGACGAGGTATGAGAGCGTGTACACCTCCATCGCCAGCTTCGAGACGTGCGCTGCCGACTTGGGCGGCGTCTCAGCCGTCCCGTCCTGCTCGTCGCGTCGCCCATCCTGCATCTCAATGTCCGATGGCCCACGGTTGCGTCCCTGACTAGACCGCATCTCCTCCAGGCTCTGAACCTTATCTGTCCGGCTCTCACTCGGGCTGTGGCCGACGGGGTCCGCGACCATTTCACCGAGGTTGTCGTGGCCCTCCGGCAGGTCATATTCGACCGATCCCGTACGCCGTGTATCGATGCTCCTCCCGCGGCCCTTGAGCAAAGGCATACCGAACGTGCCTCTCCGCTTGGAAGTGTTGACTGGCCCGCCATCGAAACGGTCATTGTCATCCTCAGGGTTTTCGACCAAGTCGTGCCCGCGGAGGTCGCCGTTTTGCATCGTGTTTTTCGTTGTGATGGTTTCGCAAGCTCGATTCGTACAAGGTCATAACGACAGATTTGTGAGGAGAAATCGGTCCGTGGCGTCGCCCCTTCTCAGCCGGGTGGGAGTTGTGGTAATAGGCATTCGGACATGTTGGCGACGCGAAATTGTTTTTTCGCAGGCCGGAAGCGGCCTCAGTGGGAATGTCAAGAATGTCGCTGTGACGAACGCCATTTCCGGCCCCATCCAAACGGCAAATACGGCTCTCTCGGTTCTCCCGGTGAATCGCTCACACATGGTCAAGGCGTCCTGGTGGGGTCTCCCTTCACCGAGAAAGGCGGAGCACACCGAGGAGTGACATTCCACATGCTGATGTCAATGCGGTGGCCCGGATGGAGATATCATGGACCACTAAACGAATTGTGGAAGGACGACAACAAGTCGAGAAGAACACGTTTCTAATAAGCTAATTCCTATCTCCCGTCCCGTCTCCCCCAGGCAGGCCCGCTATCAGCGAGAAGCCCAAGCTGAGCTGCAGGGCGGCGACCTCCGACGCCTCACCGGACGCCGGAGCTTACCTGGTCGCTGCCCCTCCAATGCGAAATGGCGGGCAGGCGGCCGTCTTATCTTATCATAGCTCCTCCGCATGCACGCTGCCCCACTCAAGGTACCGGCGCTGATCAGGAGGACAAGGGGGACGGACGTTGGAGTTGGACCCCTCCTCCTCCAACCTGTCTCCCAACCTCTCTCGGGCCGTGTCTCCTCTTCTTCCTTTATCTGCGGTTCCGCCCTCTGTTCTTCCGTAGTAACAATCCAGTGTGTTCAGTTCTAGTATATTCAGAATTACAACCATGGCTTCCTCAACACCACAGCTCCCTCCCAACGTCCATGTCTCTCAGCACCCCTGTCTCCGTGCGAAGCTCTCACAGCTGCGATCCCAGTCAACACCGGCGAAGGATGTCAAGTCTCTGGTGAACGATATCGCGTTGATGGTGGCATATGAGGCGCTCGCTGCCTCAACAAAAGCGACAGATGGTCCCAAAGTGCGATTGATTGCCAGCGATCCCCCACAGGCAGTTCGTGATACTGACAAAGGCCCCAGGACGCCACACCGCTAGGCTTCGACTTCACATCGACTCAAATTACCCCCGCCCGTCTCTGCCTCGTTCCCATCTTGCGCTCTGGTCTTGGCATGGTAGAAGGTAAGATCTCCAGCTTTTTTCCTCTTCCGAACATCCTGGCTAACATGCCCACCAGCCGTCCAAACCATCCTCCCAACCCCCGTCCCCGTCCACCACCTCGGCCTCTACCGCGAGCCCTCAACCCTCGAGCCGGTCGAGTATTACAACAACCTCCCCAACCATCTTGCTGCTGACGGCTCCAACTCGGGTGCCAGCGACCTGGCCATCATCCTCGACCCGGTCATCGCGACGGGTGGCACCTGCGCCGCCGCCATCCAAACCCTCCGCGAGTGGGGCGTCAAGCGCATCGTCGTCCTGGCAGTTATCGGCGCTGCCGAGGGCGTGCAGCGCGCTGCGAAAGAGTGGGCGGACGCGACAGACATCTGGATTGCGGGTGTCGACGCCGAACTGACGCCGAACGGCATGTTGAAGCCTGGTCTGGGTGATGTTGGCGACCGGTTGTTCCTCACCATCGGCAAATAAGCGTGCTCTATATTAGGAGAATATTCTGATTAATAGTGATTTCAAGATTTCATGGCATTCATAGACGGAACTGGGTGCTGGAGTTGAATACAATGGCATCTATCCTGGGTATAAGGGCTATTCTATCAAGCCAACTCTTACTTATGCTGGGAGTATTGTCGCCGCATTACATGCGTGTGTATCTCTCCTCATCTAGCAGGGTCTTCTCACGCCAGCAGTCCTCAATCCATGCTCCAGTAATGATGTGTGGAATCTTCCGCCGATTGCTGACTTCTCGACGAAGTTCGTCTGCGACCTCCTTGCGTTGATCGCCTGTTCCTAGAAGCACAATGTGCGTGGCCTCTTCGTCACCTGCATTGCCCACCAAACGGGCACCGCCGAAAATGAGATAGTTTCTAAGCTTGAGAACCTTGATGTCGTCTCTTTCGCTGTCTCCGTTTACGTCATGCAGATGCACGACGCATCGATGGAACATGAACCCCTTCAGCTGACCTATACCATGGCCGCGCTCCTCCAGCTGGTTCAGGAACTGCACCTTATTGAAAGGTTCTGTGTCTGGCTCTCGCTTGGGCATATCCTTGAAGACCGCCTGGAGCTCGTCCAGGCTGATGTCTCGGGCGTAACTGTCACCGTACATATCCGTGTTTTGCAAAGCAACCGTCTTGAGAGCCTCTGTTGCAAATAATAGGTGTCGCTCCTCATAAGGGAGTAACATGGAGTCGTCGGCTTGCTCGAGACAGTCCTGTATCCACTTTGGTTTGATGATGTCGACGCCGCCATCCTTTTTCCCTTCTTTCACCAGACTTGCGACTTTAACAACGTTTTTGTCAGCTAGCAGGATCATGTTCGACCGGGGCACCGCGCGCTGGGAGACCTGGCCCCCGTTCTGCTTAATCAACGTTTCAAGCTGCGCCTTGGTTTTCTTGAACGGTTTGAGCGACTCCGACAGAACGCAGAACTCGAGACCGTCGAAGAGCTTCGACTTCTGTCCCTCAAACTGCGCGGGTATGTTCTCCATCCCGGCGATCACCACTTCGCGCCTAACGCGCTTTACCGACTTTCGCTTACGATTCTCGACGCTCATCGTCTTCTCCTTGGCTTCTTCTTCGACCCTCTTGCGGAGGTCCAGGAACTCCTGCACGCTGAGTCCTTCATCCCAGTTCTTGTCAGTTCTCAAGCGGCGGAAACGGGGAAATCGCAGGGTGAAGCCGAGCGAGAACTGGTCCGAGCTGCCGATGCTCGCTGCCTTCGCTTCCACGACAACCGAGTCGCAAGGTCGAATCCAGACATCAGGCCTCTCAAATTGTCGGTCGCCGCCAGCGAGCTCGATGTATTCCACCGGCGGCTTTTTCGGATCCCACGATAGCCACTTGCCGTCTGTTCGGTGACGAATCTCGGCGTAATCTTCTGCTCTGAAGCCACCGCCCACTTTGAAGAAGCTGAAACATTTCTCCGGGTTGGCGCCGGCTTGGATGTGATTTTCGCAGACGCGGAGACCGCACAAGAAGCTGGAAAGGGCTCCGCCTCTGCGACCTGACCCGTAGTAGCCACCAACAACAACACAATCCAACGACTCTCCGAATTCGGACATGTACTCTGGCTTTACCTTCAGCCAATCGTCGTTGCGGCTGTTGAGTCTGTACATCGATCTCGGGTTCTTGAGGACCAGGCCTTCCGATGCCTCAGCGACAACCTTGCGAAGGAGCGGCTCGATGGCATCTGGGGACGTCGCTACTTCGTATTCATGGATCTCTAGCCTCCTGCGGACACCCTTTACCGCCTTGGACAAAGCCAGGCGGCGATCTCGCAGCGTGTATTGGGTCAGCGGCTTGTCGTTTAGCAGCAAGATGTCAAAGACTCGATAGAGCGGGCGGGGGCCGGAGTTGTTATAAGGGTTGTTTTGCTCAGCCAATGCAGCTGTTTTGAGGGTCCCGAATGGCATGATTTTGTCGACGTCAGGGTCCCAAGTGATCATCTCTCCATCTAGGATGAGGTTTCGTACTCCCGTTGCGAAAGCATCCCCTAGGTGGCGGGTCAAGGCCCCCTTCTCATCCCTGAGGCCGTTGCCGTACAAATACGTGTAGTCTTTAGCCTTGCGGGACCAGAAACAAAAGCGCCATCCGCCCGGGACACTCGAGTCTTCTGTGACATGCATCTGCATGCGCTCGCCATCCAACTTTTCTTCAATCCAAAATTCAGGATCTTCTTCGGTTGGCTGAAGGTAGTCGACCATCTTCTGGAAAGAGGAGGGCATCTGAAACTGTGCTAGTTGCGGCTGGAAACACTCCATGAGGCAAACACCTGTGTCCTCCTGCTCTAGTCGTACCCGGGGATCATGAAGTTCCCAGCAGACCCGTCGCAAGCTAGATGAGACACTAAAGAGCGCCTCACCGTCCGGATGCCACAGGTCGAGAAAGGTCCTCTCGGTCGCACCGACCTTCATCTGCTTCAGGACGATGCGAATCAACCACATCAGCTCTTCTGAGTTCATGCGCTCGTAGAAGATCTCGAAGACCTCCAGATTCTCCAGTTCTCCTGTCGAAGCGGCCAGCCTGTCCAGCAACTCGTTGACCTCGGCGATTGTCATGTCGCCGACCTCTGTTCGCATTGGTCGCTTAGAAAGTACCTCGAAACACCGCCCAGCAAAGTCGCCAGCCATTCGCGACGCAGTAGTGTGGCCGGGTAACTTCCAGTGGAGCAGATTGTATCCGTCATCTGAGTTCTTGTCGATTTTCATGAGCTTGACGAGAAGCTTGCCTATAGCGTTCTCCTTCAGGCCGTAATTACCGCGATCTCGATCCTTGTCGGGCATAATCAGTCGGAAGGCCGGATAGATGTCATTTCCCACATCGTTCCTCCATCTAGAGATGAAACGCTCGATGATGTGTCGCCGTTGCTCCTGCGGCGATAACTTGTTCGGACCGTGTGGTCCCTTCTTGGCACGGGGAGGGCCACGACCGGCTGGTTGCTTTTTGTTTTCATTGAGGGGGTTGAAGAGACTTTTGAACAGTTCCGAAAAGCGCATTGTCTGCGAATGATTGCGCGGCCGATTGGGATATCTGGCCAGGTATAAGCAAGCAATCGACGTTAGCATAGTAACAAGGTCACTTACTTCTCGTTCAACTCCTCTAGAGTCATGGAGCCGGTCGCATACTGCTTCTCTTCCTCTTCCAACGCCAGTGCATCGGGCGATTGGTGTCGATTACGTTGGCTCATGATGGGCAGTGTGCAGGTCCGCAGTCAGGTTAACGAGGTTCAAAAAGTGGAACTTATTGGGGAGGGCTGTGACGAGGCGCGCGACCGAGTTTGTGAGATTGCCTGGGTGCGGAAGCGATCTCTGTTAAGTTGGGTGCAACCATGACTTATACCCATTGCGTGTGGCTGGAGCTGGGCCTGAAGCCGTTGGAGTTCAACGGTGGATTCGTTGCCTTGGGGATGCTGCCTGGAGGACAATGCATCAAAGCGGGCTGGATGGAGCTTTCACTCAAGGTTACTAAACAGGGAAGAAGCAATATGGTTTTGTTGCATAAAAAGAAAGAGCGTCCCATGTGCAGCAGGTCCCGACCACCGAAAGCATGTTCATACATTAATGTCACTTATTTGAAGCATTACATCGCAAAAAAGCTGCCAGGGTCGTTCTCAGTTACTATTTCATGTAATCATGGTCCGCATCAAACATCTCATGTCTCATCCTACGATCGCATTAGCGACCTGGCCTAGCCGCTACATGCGACCTTACTGGTTCTGGCTGACTGAAGAAGTCTCACTGACGGCCTTCTCAGAATCCCAGCGCTGCTTTATGGGCTCAGTTGCAGCGTTTTTCTTGGCGTTTTTGCGGCGCCACATCAAGAAGGCGGCGAGACCAAGAAGGGAGACACCAGCGATGGAACCGACGACGGTACCAGCAATAGCACCGCCAGAGAGACCCGACGAGCCATTTTTAGAGTCGGCAGCCGTAAAATTGTCGGCGGTGTGTGGGGTATTGCCGCCAGAGTCGGTGGTTGTAACATTGACGGTCTCATCGACGTCGACTTCGGGGTCGCTGACAGTTGCGTTGAAGCAGGGAATCAAGTTGGTGAATACATCGACGAAGGTGACATCGGCGCAGGCATAGAATGTCTCGCGCTTGGATTCGTCGTCCTCGAAGTTGGAGACGTAGAGCATGCGGTAGGTGGCGTTGGCGCCGGCAGCGGTGCCTTCAGGCGCGCTGGGGACCGTCACACAGGTGTGGCCAAGGTCGAGGCTGCCAACCTCGCTAGGAGCAAGGAAGGTCTCGAAGTCGGAGACAGACTTGGGGTCTGCGGAAGTTGTCAGGTCTTGCCTTGGTAGAGGACTTGCACAAGTGTGCTGCTTGGATCGACTTGCCGTTCTCATAGGAGACGCTCAGGTGGACAGAGCGAGTAATATCCTGAGCGACGAGGGCCAGCTTGCCGTTCACTATTTGTCTCCGTGTTAGATCGATCTGAACATCTGAAGACGTGTGATACCAAATGTTAAACTTACCCAGGGGGAACTCGGTACGGACACCGGGGCCGTTGGTGGAGCCGCAGGGGGCTGTGTTATCGGCATCGGCGGACCATTCACGGTCAGGAGGCCTTGACCCTTGTCAGTATTATTTTTGGGCGTTTAGTTTAAACAATATTCCTTTACCAGAGGAAAGCGGCCGGACCCATCTTGTCATCAGCAATGACATTGCCTAGCAGCATGCTCCCGAACACCGCGACCGAGTTGGTAGAGAACATCTTGACTGGATGAATCTGGGAGGAAGCTAGTCTCAAACGGAGAAAGTTAAGCAAGATTCAATAGTCGAAGGATCACAAGATGCGGAACTTGCGACGGGGAGAGTGGCTTGAGCACAAAAGCAGTCAGAGCGAGAAGTGATGCGGGATATGCGGCCCTTCATATATGCTGAAGGCGTGCTAGGCGCCGAGCCAGCCAACCACTTCCCATACCGAGAAACACAATGAGATGCGGGCGCCCGCTCGGCTGGCTCTTCCCGCCAAGGTTGGGTTCACCCGACGAAACCGGTGCCAATACCCCTGGCACCGATCACGATATTCGCCCTAGGCCCTAGCCTCTCTCAATGTGTACCTGCTGCAGTCCCACTGTCGTGTGGTTCCCCACCTGAGTAAGTTATCTGATCGAATCCTGGGGACCGGGTTCTGCAGGTTTTTGGAACTTGGCACCGCAAAGGCCGTTGGGGCGGGCTCCATCCGAAGCGGAATCGCATCAAACTTGATCATCTGATAAGATGGGCGCCCGCCGTCCCATTCGTCGGAAGCATCAACGCTGCATCACTAGTGCTTCTTGGCGCGGCGGCCACGCATCCACTTTACTTTGCAATGGGCTCTGGGCTAGGGTCAGTTTCTCACCTTCTCTCGGGTTTGATCACCAATCCTCTTATTTGCCCCGGCTTCAGTCTTTTGCCAACTCCGAAAAAGTTCTGCTAAAATCCAAAAGGAAACAGTCGTCTGCACGAGGTGCCAATCCATCTAGGTTCATTGGTCTTGGCAATCGTTCGTTTGGAGCAATTGGCTCTAGGCGGCGGATGAGAGTTGCCCAGAGAATTAAACTCGGCATCCGAAGGCTACATCGCCGCAACGTCGGCGATAGCCCCGCAACGTAACATCGTATGTCCATGGCCAACATCTGCAAATCAGCGAGACCGGAAATTGGACACGGCCTTGCCAATGCTCATCGTGGTTGTCAATTAGTCAGGGACTCGGTGTTATGGGCTGAAATCTGTTCGGCCAAGTGTTCCGGAAGTGCAGTCTTTTGTGGGCACAATTCGGAATGGTTGACTTGGTCAACTGCTATACCCCACGGAGGTTCGGCACGCTTCCTTCAGCATGTCTGCACTCGAGCATGTGAATTTGGGCAGAGGTCATCCTGAGAAATGAGGTAAAAAGACTACGGCAACTGGGACAACTTTGGTATGCCACACAGCAATGTATGCCTACTCTAGGTCTGTTAGGACTCTGCATCATACCTCCATGCGATAATAGAGACGCAAATCTGTCGATCACAGACTAATAGTTAACCTCTCCTCACTAGAACTTGTTCACTCGAACCTAGCAAAATCTTCAAAAGTCCGCTTCACATTTGCCAATGGCTTTGTTTCATCCATCCTGTGCGTGCCTTTGAAGACTCGGCGTTTCCGCTACTGCCCCATACCAGCCCAAAAGTCCCTGACTCACACCCTCAGATGCACCAAAGCAACCTTGGCCCAACGCCAAGGACAGCAGATGGTTCAATAATGGGATGGTCTTCTTAGGGAGACTACTGTTTTCTGGTGTTTCCTGCATACCGTGAGCGGATGTTCGGCTCAATGCCCTGGTTCAGCATTCTGGCTTCTTCCAATAGCCTTAACAAAATCTTGCTTCATGTCCGAACTGGCTCTCTCCCCTGTGTAATTTGACAAAATCCTTAGCTCTGCGGGAACAAATGCGGAGTTACGACTAAAGCGCCGAGCTCCTTGGCCTTTTCGTGTTGTCAAAGCCCGCATCAACTATAAAGTCTTCACCGCCTGATATGCCTGACAGCGGTGGGATCATAGCTGTTTTACTGGGTGTCTTGAAAAACTCTGTGGGTGCTTTTCTTCTTCCTAATTAAGAGGGTTTTGACAGAAATGCGATAATGCACTACATATGAACGCTGTTGATGCTGGAGTTGGAGCCTTGACAAATCATTCCAAGTCGACGTTTTTCTTTAGAACAAAGGCTAGGTCTTTTCATGATTCAGCGTCGGAGCGTGATAAATAACTCACTCACTTGACTAAAACACGTGACCACTTGTTCCCAGAGTGGCTATTTGCCTAACGCTGCAAGATCTGTCTGTATTTGTTCCTTGCACGGATAGAAAAGAATAGAGCGACCCACGCGCGAGTCTTCTGAAGAGAGTATTTGCACCTCGTTAGTTCTAGTCTGACCAAAGCAGTCGATGGCTTGATGCAAATATGGTCTGAGACATACAATAGCAAACTTCCGGCAGGGATAAGCGATTTGTTGGTTGAGACTAAAGTTGCTCTTATTACCGTCATATCGCAAGCCGTAGAAAAAACGGCATTCATTTAGGCTATACAGGTTAATAGCACCCCTCTGGTCCCTGCTTTCACCTTTCGTGATTTCATCATAATAGGACATTTCCGGTTTTATTATAGAGCTTTCTTTGCTCTCACTCATTTGGACTGAGTAAGTAGATACTTTCTCGTCCTAGGCCTGCATAATAGTAGTTAAGAGCGTCGTGGTTATCAAAGGAAAAATTCCAATTTAGGCATTCCATAACTCTAGTCTACCCCCACTTTGGATCTTCTCCTAATTTAACATTATGCCACTTTTCTCACACAGTTTCAGGCCTTTTCAAACCTAGATCAATCTCTTTTCATGCTTAGGCCCAGGCTCAGATCACCTCGACTCACGCTGCTCAGGACAGGCTCAATTTTGCTCGCCCTTATCCGCGCTTACCCCATATCTTGTGGCTAAAAGTTCAGAGTCACAAACACGTCCCTCGATAGTCCAAGTTCATAGATACCAGAATAGCAATAGTCACAAAGTCATCTAGTAGCTATTGTTTTCAATAATATTGCTACGCCATTCGAGTAAGAGCTGAAGTGTGTCTGGTCCGGTTCGAGCTACTGTTTTGACAAGAATTCTAGTGATCTTGATCCACATATCTGGGCCGGATGAAGAAGTGGAGAGAGAGCAAATAGTAACGGTGAAAGGTAATGTTGGCTATTTGAAGGTGGTATAGAATTGATGGAATGTGAACAGTGACAATACGCGATGACTGCAAATAAATAACTATGAATGTAAAAAGGATACGAGCATGTCAGGAATGTCTCTCGCATCGCTCATGATGAACACGGAATATGTCGAGCAGCGTACAACGAGAAGGGTAGAGGAAGAGGAAATGGCAAATGTTCAATGTGAATTCATTGGTGAAGAAGATTCCTACAGCCCTTAGAAAAAGTGTTGTGCTTTGTTTGGTGAGTAAGAGGATGCATGCAGGAATGGCTAAGCTTTGATAAATACGCAAATCGGGGTTCAAGTATTCCGGCTTACATACGAATTGGCGTGGTGATGGTGGTGGAAGACGCGTCTCGCGCTGAGGATGAGTAACTAGCGACTGATTGGGCTTTCCGTTTCACGCGCCCTAATGGTGAGAGGCAGATAATGGCCGCGCTATTTCAATGTTAAAATAAATGCTTGATTAGCTGGCCGAATAGATTGAATGCCTTATCGGTGACAGGGGTGTAAGACTGCATAAACGTGGTTTGGGCCTGCACTTCACCGCGTCAAAGCCGACCCTCAGCCGGTAGGATTGTGGGTGTTTGAGTTGTTGGATAGTTGGATAGGTAGGATCATATCAATGAAAAATGGTTGGATGTTGTTTGTCTGGATATTGATAACTATGGCCTAGTCCCCACACTACGGCTGCAATGGTACCCCTAGGTGTCTTGAAAGCTTTCCCTCTCCAGGTATTCAAAGAGGAGTTCTATCCTCATCGAACCAGCGTCATTGATGTGGCAATCAAGGTTCTATGCGCCGCAAGTTCTTCCGACCTTTCTGATACATAACTTGTTACTAGTATAAGCGTACAAATGCAAGAATCTCTTCGGTTTCGACCGGTTCCTGCCTCTGTACTAATAAGTGATCTAGACGCCAGTGCTGATGATAATTATTACCTTCTCGTTTGGGCTTCATTGTGCGCGAAACGCCTCGAAATGAAGCGTAAGAAGCATACTGTTACCAATTCTCACGTGGTTGTACCGTGATGACCACCTTCGAAGTGAATAGCGAGTAAAACTGAGACTTTTTCAGCAGCAACTACACGAGTTTCTGCACTTTGTTGTATTACGTCTATGCGGATGATTCGCGACTTTTTACGGTGAAAATATTAAACCCAAGGCTGGCCGATTCGCGTTGCCTAAGGATATCATTCTCGTCTTACTCCGAGGATCTTTCTTAGAGGCCTATCTGATGGTGGAAGTGCCCGTGTATTAGCCAGGCGGGACAATCGTATGTCTTGGAAGCGTTCAATAATTGCATCGAGACAATGCTTTAATGTTGCCTTGCGTCAATGCATGTAGTGAAATGGCGCTCTGGTAATTACGTCAACTCCATAACTCTAATCATCCGAGAAGGTTCCCCTCTGACACAGACCACAATATCGCTAGCACTGCAGACACGGAGCACGTTGGGCTCCGTCTGAGGTCCGCTGACTAACCCCACTTTCCCGGACTGCCCGCCGCTCTTCCCCAAACCCGACCGGATGAATCCGACGTCAACCATTGCAGCCTTCATAATTCAGAAGTAACAAGTCGCTCACATCTCAACTCCCTCATTGACCTCATCTTTATTCTCGCCCTCGCACCTCGGATACACTGACCAAGATCACTGCGCCAAAATTACAAATGGCATCCCCACTGGAAAACCTTCCCCTCCCGTTGACAACCCTCTTTCGCCGCCCTGTCCTCACAGCCATCCTCACCTCCGTATCTACATCTATTCTCGTCTGGGCCATCCGCGACTACCGAGCGTACATCGCTCTCGGCCCGGGCGGCGTGCCCCATAATTTTGCCGGCTGGCTCCTTGTCACCCTCGGCATCCGGCCCTTCGCCCTCTCCAAGGCATCAGCGACCTGGACGGGCGACTACCCCGATGAGGGAGCCCATGTGGAGATCAAAGAGTTGTCGGAAAGAAAGGGAAGAAGAGCAGAGCTGGGAGGCATTGTGCCTCATCGGCAACTGAGTCAACATGCCCCAGAGCAGATGAGAGAGGTGCATCTCACCCATAACTACGCTGTCATGTTGTGAATATTCTGAGCCTCTATTAGCTAACCGAATGTAGTACATCCAAAACGTCTTCGCTAACGCAGTAGCTCAAAATCCAAACCTCCTGGAGTCAAAACTCTCCCTTTACGAGCGCAACAACCCAGCTCTCTTCGTCTCCCCCCAGGTGCTTGCCTCATCCACCCCTCCCACTACTTCTCATACGGCCCGGGGTGAGATCGGCCACCACCACGGCGACCTCTCCATCCACATGTACCTCTCCCCCGCCGATGCTAAACTCGCAATCGCCAAGGGCTGGGCCGAGCGCCACCGCCTCGCGCTGCCGCGAGGCTCACTTTTCGCCGAGCGGTTCCACGTTGCCGACTCGTATCTCATGATCTACGGGCCGCGTGACGAAGAGGAGATGGAGGTGCTGGCTGTTTTACTAAAGAACGGGATCCGTTTCATGACTGGGAGAGAGGACGTTGAAGGAATTGAATGGCGTCATCGCGTGGGTGCGTGAGGCTCAAACTGATCCCGTAAGAATGTACAATTAGTTTCATAGTGTGTAGGAATATGTTCATTTATTTGAGTTGGGTTATCGAATTATCCATCTTTACGGCTAGTTTAAGTCAAGACCCTGTAAATCGGGTACTCATCACCCTGCTCGACAGGCACAATGTTGAAGCTGGCGTACGAGTCAATGTTCTCCGGCTCTAGCGCGACGAACGCAAGCGCAGCGTTCTTCTGCTTCGTGCTCACGAGTAAGCTACCGGCAGGCAATTCGACTTCCTTTGTAAGCGTCGACGTAGTGACCTCAGCGCGAACGACACCCTCGTAGTATCCGGTCTCAAACGCCGCGGAAGTAATGTTGTAGGCTTCAACGGTGCCCTTGTACGGCTCGCTAAGCGTCTCCACCTCCAGGCCAGAGACTCTGAGACGCTCGGCCAGGTCAGCCCAGGCGACAGGGATGAGGTAAGCCTCCGGGCGAGTGCGGGTGATGTTCGCGGTGACGGGCGTAGTGGAGCGGAAGTTGATGGGCACCTGCGTGACGGAGCCGTTGTTAATGTTAACCATGGTGAAAGTCCGCTGGACCAGAGGCGAGGAGTCGGTGACGATGATCTCCGCGTCTGAAGACTTGAAGTCGGCGATGGAGGACTCGATGGTTGTGTATACCTTCTCGGCGTTGTCGGCCGCACTCTGCAGAATGCTTGAGGCCATTGTGAGACCGGCAACGGTGCGACGCTGGAACTCCTGGTCCGCGAGGAAGATGCCGCGCATCTCGATGAGGAAAGTCACGCATTGCGTGAGGCCCATGGCGTTGCGGCCGATCTTTGCATCCGAGCCGGCCTCGGCGAAGGTGGGCTTAAACTCGGGGTTAGTACTCGTGGAGCCCGTCACGTACGGCTCCCAGCGTAAGCCCCGGGACTCCATGGCCGATCCAATGTTCTTGGCGAAGAGCTCCTCGGACAACTTGCGGATGTTCGGGTGGATGTTGAGGTTCTTGGCAGCGGAAAAGAGGCCGTCGGCGCCGTGATAGTAGCTTCCGTAGCGGGACGTGGCGCTGTACTCGTGCATGTCGATGGCGACGTGGGGGTTGAACTCGCCGAAGAGGGTCTTGATGTCGCGGGTCTGCTTCAGGGCGAGCTTGACGTGGTCGCGGTTCGGGTCGTAGTTGGTGGCCAGCGTACGCTGGAAGTAAAATACGCCGTCGGGGTTGTAGCGCGGCAGAATGACAATGTCAAGCTTCTCAAGGAGAGAGGCCGCCCATGTCTGGTTCGCATCCAGAGCGCCGAGCAGAGCCAATAAGGACTGATCGCCGGCGGGCTCATTGCCATGCACTGCGCCTTGAACCCAGACGCGAACTTTACCAGTAGAGTTAGAGACCCTGCGGGACAGCTTGGGGGAAGAGAGGTGGAGGTAGGGGAACGGGCGACCCTCTTCCGAAGTAAAGTTGGCCTTGTTGTAGGTCAACCAGTCGTTCTTGTCAGCCAGGCCTTGGACAAATGAGTCTGTCTCCTGTTAGTAGTCGTCTTTGAGGTAGAGACCAAAATGCTCACCGAGAAGATCGTCGTCCGTCGGGCCCTTTGTGCCCTCCGAAAAGCCTCCGGGAATCGTGTCCGGAGTCAGGAACGCCGGCGAAAGCAGATCAACGCCCTCGATGTCCTTGAAGTTCGCAGCCACAATATCGCTATCCTTGCGAACGGCGACGTGGTTGTATCCATACTTGGTCGCCTGAGCAGACGCAAGGAGAGACAGGCCGAGTAGGCCCAGACGAGACGTGGTCACCATGATGCTGATCGTCTAGAAGACTTGAGGACCAGAACAGAGCTGCACTGGAAATCTGGCTATCAACATACCAGTAGATTGGGTTGGTGTCAAGGAGGTTCCAAATTTTATACCATTCCCCGCCGTGGCATCGCAACTCTCAAGGTGCGACGAAATGGCTCGCCAACGCGTGGCCGAGGGCTGTTCCTGGCATAAGCAGTGTCTTGGCTGATCTCATTCAGGACCATGCAATTGGTAATACCATTCACATCGCATGGCAAGCCGATAACAAGCGGCAGCGAGAGTCCTCACGGTGATGATTAAAGGTTCCATCCGAACCGGCGTCAACATTGGCAACGAAACTACATGAGGCAGCTCGGGAGACCTTGTGAGGGGAAAGCGGGGGAGGTCCCCGTGGGCGCAGATAACGGGCCATGTCGCCAAGACTTTGGGATCCGTAGCGACATATTGCATTTGCCATTGACGTATTGAATCTCTCCGATGAATGACAACGGATCCACGGGTTGAAATTGAAATGCCGATGGTCGGGACTGAGGCGCCCCGACCGCGCTCGCCGAGAGTTTGGCTGTGCAAGTTGCAAGTGATCAACGGATTCGCATTACCCTACACCGCGGGCAAAGGCCGAAACCCGGAGCGGCATCACGCCGACGTCAAGCTCAATTGAGTTTCCAACGAGGCTGGCGACGGAATGTGAGAGACATAAATCGAGCGCTATGGCTCTTGTGGCCTGCATAGTGCAGGACTGGGTATTATTGATGGAAAATCGGCAATCCAATGAGCATCTAGCTAGTAGCAGAAAATCAATTGATAAGCAGTCTCACAGAGCTGCCTTCCCTCTCGACTCGAAGGGCAATATAAGCACTAGGAGCCCAGCGGCGATGAACAAAGCACCGCTGGTGTAGACTGGTGCCGATGTCTTGAGGTTGGCGAACATGGCGACGATAGGCTGTATAAGATTTGATCAGTGCCCGTCTGCGTATGGAACTAAATACAGTCGCACTTACCGCCATGATGCCGAAAATGCGATTGCATGTCGCTGTGAGCGCGTTGCCGGTCCCACGCTGCGGCGTTGGGAACAGCTCGGGGGTGAAGCCGTACAGGACGGCGTACATGACGTTGCTGCAGAAGTTGAAGGCACAGTTCCATCCAAGAAGCGCATTGCTGGTCATTGCGGTCGTGGAGCAGTAGAGGAAGACTCCCGTCAGGACGGTACTGATGGCAAGCGTGCCTTTTCTTCCCAGCGCCGGCAACTCGACCAGCCAACCTCCGAGCAACGCTCCAGGAACGCCCAGCACAGCAATGATCAGACTGTTGCGATAGGTCAGGTAAGTACTACCGTCACCGAGCTCCGCACCTCGCGTTGCCTGGATATATGGTATGAACGCGTTGTAAAGAGGGTAGCCAAGACCGATGAGTGCCCAAATAGCCATGATCGTGCCGGTGCTCAAAGCCAGGCGGCGTGTAGAGAACAAGATACGTATGCGACTGAGATCGACTTTCTCCAAGTTCCTCTTCACGGCTGTAGCAGCGTCTGTCCGCGCAACATACCCCTCCGGCTCGCATGCCTTGAGATCCTCTATCGAGAGAGACGTAGTCTTGCCATTTCGCCTGGCGACTTCGTGAACGATTCGGACGGCGTCTTCGTCGCGACCCTTGCCCATGAGGTATTTCGGCGACTCATAGATGGTGAAGAGCAGGAAACGGACAAGGAACATGAGCAGGGTCAGTCCACCGACTGTGATCATGAAGTACCGCCATCCCATGTTGTCGGCCTTGGTACAAGTTGCGCCTTCCTGACATGTGAGGTTACCAAGGAGTGGCCATGCGATCAAGGTCGCGATAACTTGGGCTATAGCCCAGTCGATGGAAAGGACCGTCAACAAGTACTGATGGGTTCCTGGGAGGAACTCGAGGAATATGGCGGAATCGACGGGGAGGTTGCCTCCAACACCAAACGACCAGAAAGCTGCGAAGACGCCGATGCCCGCAAAGTTGGGAGCCCCGGCAGCGACCAAGCCCCAGAACGCGGTTAGGCCCAGCGTGAGGTTGAAGGCCCATTTCCGACCGAAGAGATCGCAACCGAAGCCCCAGAACATGGCGCCTGCCAGGAGGCCAATGTTTTGTGAAAGGGTAAGGAGAGGAGGTCGAGAAGGGCCGAATTCGTTCGTAATTGGAGTGAAAATCAGCGACGTCACGATGGGCCACAGGTTGTCGCTTGCCCAGCCAAATCCCACGACGATGAAGAGCTGCCATTGGTACCACCCCATTCCAATGTCTTGTATCTGGGAGAGTCAGCAATCAATCGTCTCGCAGCTAGTTCAAGACCGACTTGTGGAAGCTACACGTACAGCGCGGTTGAGCACCCGGGCCTTGGCCTCGTAGACGGGATCTAGGGCTCCCTTGGGAATGATGGCCGCATCATCTATGCCGCGGATATCGAAACTGCCATCACGGGCAGCCGCCGAAGGCGAGCCAACCTTTTGCGGCGTGTCGAGGTTCTTCGCGGGATCTGAATCGGTTCCCATTTTGAGCAAGATCCCTCGCTGTACAAGAGAAGCCAAACTGCGACGCAAAACCAAGCCGTGGTCCTCGGCTACCTTGTTGTCCTGGGTGATGATGGAGAACCTGGTAAGCTTTAAGGGACTCGCAGAACGAAGCCTGGCGGGAGATCAGCGCCATGAAATACAAGACGCGCTTGCAACACTTCTGCAGATTCAAGTGAAACGTTCAGAAGTTCCTCGTCTGGTTCGCGTCGTACCCAGCTTGAATGGCGCAATCCGTCCGGTGAATGGCTACTGCGGCTATGATTGGTCTTGTCGGCCAGGCGGCGGCTGGAAGACATGCCGATCTGCACTCTAATGGCAGAAGCATTGCTGATGTAGGGGAGTCCCAGCGGCTGGTTGTGTGGGGTTTCTGC
The DNA here is from genome assembly GCA_001625285.1 of Colletotrichum incanum. Classification (NCBI taxonomy): domain Eukaryota; kingdom Fungi; phylum Ascomycota; class Sordariomycetes; order Glomerellales; family Glomerellaceae; genus Colletotrichum; species Colletotrichum incanum. Next base: position 173,033 of record LFIW01000652.1, read on the forward strand.
CCGTAACTTGGGAAGATGGGCTTCGACTCATCCTATTCGAGGTAGCTTTTGGTCGTATCCCTGGGCTAAGCTTGAGGAGAGACATGCCTCCTGCGTCATCGACATTGCTTGATGGTCGTTTTGCTTACGGATCTGGGGGCTGCTGCTCAGTGAGATGCATACAGGGACTCAATGACGACCCGAGTATCGACCAGGAGAATCTAAGAGACTCATTAGGTACTATAGGATCCGTGCATGGCATGAGCTGCCGGATACCGTCGTGCTGTAGTGGTGTGGTAATTGCCTGACGAAACTACACATAACGGGATATGGCAGAGCCAGAGACGTACGGGTTCCCGCCTCTAACTGCTATGGTACCCAGTATCCACAACGGCTGTTAGTGGGACTGTGGTCCCTAGCGTCCACCGGAGTGCGCTAAAAAATTAGAGCGAACCATCTGGCGCCGTTACGCACCCGCCGCCAGCTGGGAACTCAATTCGCAAGATGGTGCCAGCCGGCATCACGCTTCCCCGCGTGCCTTTCTTGTTATCAGCGACCACCGTGGAACATCGAACGATAAGCCGATTGACAGATTGACTGTGTAGTTACTAGTGACATAACGAGTGTGGGACAAGTTGGTTGTTTTTTCTTGAGTGTTCCCAAGGAG